>CAWVNO010002982.1:394139-466197 GCA_963930645.1 Salticus scenicus | reverse complement strand
AAGACATCTAGAAGGAATGGAAAGGGTACGTAAAAAAAGATTTCTTTTGTATTAGCTCAATAATGTATATCATTTACAATTTTAATAATGTAATTGAAGTATCGTATGAATGGACAATCTTTTGTAAGAGATAGTTTGCATTTGTCTTGATTTTGATCTCTTCTATTTGATGTCCAGAAGTAAATAAAATCAACTAAATATTTCATAACCGAAAGTGCCTGGTGTATTAATTTATTGGTTTGTTGTTGTTATATGATTTACGATACGGACGATACGGCCTAATATAACTTTTCAACCAAATTATTTCTCTAAATAGAAAAATAAAAACAACTATATATTTATAAGAATTTAAAAACATAACATTTGGTTCTGTGACCTTCTTCTGGACATAAAAAAAAAAAAAAAAAAAAAAATGTATGACGCAAATAAAAAGAAAATTACATAAAGATTTATTATGGAATTCTGCAACTTCGTATATATTCATAAATATGAAAATAATTGAATTTTTAAAATGCTTATAATTTAATAATGTTTCTTGTTGCAATTTATATGGGTATGAAGTCAAAAAAAATTTTTTTTTTGATAATGATAGTTGAAAACATTTAGTGATTAGTGATAATTGCATACTTATATGAATAAGTTGTGATTTACATCATGCCTCCGAAAAGCAACTTATCTTTGAACATATTACCGTATGACGGTAACCCAAATACTGTTTCTTTTTTTTTTTCGATCAATTACAAGACATACAGGAATTAAATTCTTACAATGAAAAAGAAATGCTGGCTTTATTTAGATCTAAGATACAAGGTCCGGCATTAAACTTTTATCTAGAATCACAAGCTGTAAATAAAACTAATAATTTAAAAACACTACGGACCGAATTTGAGAATTTTTTTTTCAATTAAGGGTAACAAAAATATCCTTCTACAAAACTTTGAAAATATTAAACCTGAGCATGACGAATCCGTGCGTAACTTTGCTTACAGGTTGAACAAACAGATAAAGCTGGCATATCCAAACGTCGACGATTCAGTTTTACAAGCTGTAAAATTCAGTTTATTTGTCAAAGCGTTACCAAAATAACTTAAACTAAAAATCTTAGAGGAAAATATAACAAATTATGATGTCGCGCTAAATCGCGCGGAACAACTTCAGGACCTACCCTAACAACACACTTGTCCACAATACATCCTGAAGTTGTCCCTAGAATGTCCATAGACATCCTTTTATCCATATGACATCCTGAGGATGTCATTTGGAGAAGACATGCTGTTAGGATATACGTTGCTTTTGCGTCTCCTGTCAAACAGTATGAACAAATGCCAATGTTTCACATTGATAAACAAAGTGAAAAAAAAATTGGTATAACAGAAGTAATTTTCACAAATTTCAGGATAAGTATAAACAAAGGAAATTTTCATCACAAAGATTCCATCAGAGAGGCAGACCAAACACATTTACTAACCAACATTGTGCATTTTGCGGACGTTTTAATCACCTTCTAAAAAATTGTTTTGAATTTAAGAATTTTTGCCGGAATATGCATACACAAAGTGATGAAAACAAATTAGTAAGTAATGAGGCATTACAGCCAAGTAGTCATTCTTGTCAGCATACTAATTTAAACTAAATATGGAGGCAGACATATCTGGCACTCTGCACTCCAATTCTTCTTTGCCAGAAATTAAATCCAACCATAATTCTCAACATAATGAAATTACTCAAGTCACAGAATTTGCACAGACTCAAAATAATTCAAATACAGAAATCAAAGAAATCAAAACTTTTGAAACCGACAGTTGCAATAAAACAACTGAATTAGATAGACATGTTATTTTATAGTTCATTTTAAAATAATGAATTCCTGCCATGTATAAACATTAATATGCAAGGTCAGAATTTAACTTCATTAATCGATACTGGCTCATCTGTCTGTTTAATTGATCAAGAGTGCTTTAATGCCATAAAATCTAATATTACATATAAGTTTTTGGGTCGACAGGTGACTCTTTCAACTATTAATTCACAAATAAAATTTGCAGGGTGTGTAAAGGTATGCTTCAGGGTGAAAAATTTTTTTTTTCATCATAATTTCTTTATCACCAATATTGATAATAACAATTTTCAAATCATATTGGGCTATGACTTCATTAATAAAAATGGAATATCAATTATACCTTCTTTTAAATCTGTATTAATCAAGGATATCCATAATCCATTTGTCACATTTGACAAAAATAATGAAAATGATGGTTGTTCACTAAATAATATAATACACCATAATACTTTGTTTGTAGAAAATAATCCCAATGTTGAATATATGGAATATGACAGATTAAGTGTACATCAAAAATTTAATACAAAGGATGTGACTTGTTGTGATCATAGTAATGAAAAATGGTATTCTCAAAATTACTCGTATAATAAAAATTATACAAACAATCATATCATTGATAATTATGTAAATTCATACCAAATGTATGATAACTCAACCAATGACTCTGGGAATCAAATTATGAATCATAGTGAACATAACAAGAACCATAATCAAAGTATTCATAAAAGTGTACAAACTAACAATATTTATACAACACGGAAAGTCACCCTACCTCCGAATGCATGCACTTATGTTCAAGTCAAATACAATTCTAACCCCCAAGAATATTTCCTATTTTCTCCAACATTTAATCATAAAGAAATTACTGTACATAACTCTATACATTCTCTGTCTCACATAAAAAATAATGTTTTTCTTATACCAATTTTTAATACATCACAACAAACTGTTCATATCAGAAAAAATACCCTTTTGGGATATTATACAAATGTAGAACTTGGGGATATTGAGGAATATGATTTTCAATAGGATGAGAATGAATAATTTTGCAATTTAATACAACCTTCTAGAGATATTGTTGAACAAAGAGAAAAGGATTTTAATGAAAATGACTTTAAGTTAGAACATTTGAATGATTTAGAAAGGAAAGAAATGTTACAATTACTTAAGCAAAAAGCCCAGGTGTTTTCAAAATCTTTAAAAACTCTTGGTCACACAGACTTGATAAAACCAGAAATAAATATGATAAATGCACATCCCATTAAAGCCCTTCCTTTTCCCATACCCCAAGCCTTAGAACAAGAAGCCCTTGATCAATTACAAGAAATGATTGATGCTAATATTATAAAAAGATCAGATTCGACATGGGCTTGCCCCATGCTTCTGGTCAAGAAAAAACAAACAGACGCTAAAAAACCTATCAAGTACAGATTGGCTTTGGATCTACGTCTGTTAAATGCTATTGTTATACCATCAAATTACCCACTGCCAAAGATACAGAATCTACTAGTTAACCTTTCAAAATTTAAATATTTTTCAACACTGGATTTACCATCTGCATATTGGCAGATAGATTTACCCAAACAGATGCAAGATAAACTGTTATTTACTACACCATTTGGTGTATTTACCTTTTTAAGACTCGTCTTTGGCTTACGCACAGCAAGTTCATGTTTTCAACACTTGATTGATACCATAATACAGATTTCTCAGTAGGGGCAAACTCATTTCAAGAAATGAAAGCAAAAATTACTAAGCTTTAAGAAACCTTAATTGAAAATAACATAACATTGTCACCAGAAAAATGCACATTTATGCAAACTAACATACACTTTTTGGGTTTTAAGATTGACAATCACAAAATTTTACCCATTTCAAGTAATATAGAAAAAATAGTCTCCTTTCCACGCCCAAAATCTAAAAAGCAAGTAAAATCATTTATTGGAACATGTTCATTTTATAGGAATTTAATTGAATCATTAGCAGAATTGGCTTCGCCCCTAATTGATCTTACCAAACCAAAAACAAAATTTGCATGGACAGATATTCATGAAAATGCATTCCAGAAACTACAACAATGTTTCTTCAAGAAACCTATACTAAACTTACCTAATTGGGAGAAAGAATTTTATGTTAACACTGATGCATCAAAGAATGCAATCTCTGCAGTATTAATGCAGAAGTTTGATGAGGAATTGTTACCCATTTCATATTACTCAAAAACGTTAACTGATGCAGAAAAACGTTATCCTGCCATAAAATTAGAATTATATGCAATATATAAAGGACTTAATGCTTTTAAATATTATATCTTTGGAAGACATTTCTTCATATTAAGTGATGCAAAACCTTTAGATAGATATGCAAAATCATCATCACCTGCAGATATAACCACACGTTGGTTATTAGAAATATCGGAATTTTCCTTTACATTTACACACATTGCAGGAAAAGATAATGTGCTTGCCGATTACTTAAGCAGAACTACGAATCCAACAACAGATAACCTAAACAATAACCCAGATATCATTTTTTCACAAGAAATAATCCCAATTACTGATCAGCAAACTAATTTACATAATGAAATAGAATTACAAATGCAAAATTTAAAAGAAAATGAAAATAAAAAGGAAAATTTATTTTGTTTGACACAGAATCCTGTCACTGATACTAATTTAGAAATATCTGAAAATACTATTTTCAATGAACAACAGAAAGATACTGAGTTAAAAAAATTTTCCAAGACATCCAACAAAATAAAATAAACAAACGTAATAAATGCTATTATATAAATCCTCAAAATAACTTATTATGTAAAATAATTTTTTTACTCCAGAAAATATTGACTTACATAGGGTAGTTTTACCAGAGTCTTTAAGAGAGAAAGCAATTCGAATTGCTCATTTTTCCCACCCTGGTATTAAAAAAACTTTTGAAAATTTGAGAAAAAGGTATACGTGGAAAACAATAACTGCAGATGTACATAATTATGTGCTGTCATGTGAAACATGTCTGTTGAATAAAAACCACAAACATAACATAGCACCTTTTATGGCAGCTCCTGCACCTACTGAACCTAATCAAAAAAATTCAATGGATATTCTGGGTCCTTTAAAGAATCACACCTACATCCTCACAGCTCTTGACCATTTCTCAAGACACTTGGAATTATATACATTACATAACATAACTGCTCCAGCTGTTACAAATGCTTTAATACAATACATTGCAACTCATGGTAGACCTGAAATTATCCTTACTGATCAAGGATCACAATTTACGAGCAATATGTTTGATGCTTTCAATAAACTTTTGGGCATATATTTAAAACATACAACAACAGCCCACCCTCAGGCAAATGGATGTTCAGAACGTGTCAATACTCAAATAAAATCCTCATTAAATGCCATGGCTTCCCATGGTTTTGATTTAGCAACAGCTACAAAAATTCATCAGAGTATTTATAATAATACAATCCATCCTGCAACAAAATGTACGCCTAATTTGCTACACTTTGGTCGAGAAATTAATGATGTATATTTAAACTATAAAGGTCACCCACAGTGGAAAATTTTAGACTCAGCATATGACATCCATAAATTAATTGAAGTACTTGATAAAACATACTACCAAGCATATATGAATAACGAAGAAAATCGACAAAAAGTTTATGAAAGATCAAGACAAAAGAATAAGTTTTCACCAATCAAAGTTAATGATCATGTGTACATAAAATTTCCTAATGTTTTTGAAAAAAAATTACAAGGGCCTTTTCGTGTTGTAAAGGTGATTTCACCTGTGATTCTCCAAATCCAATCTATTAAAGATCAAAATCGCTCTCCAATGTTAATTCACACCAATAGAGTTATAAAAATACAGAAAAGAAAAGACAGTTTAAAGTATGGTTCAGGGAATATGCAAGCTCCATTAAACAATAATGACTCTAATATACCAATCCACGAACTGGTCTCTCCTACCCCTAATTTGCAGGATAGAAATAGACAGTGCCACAATGATGACAGTTCATCGTATACCCTCAGACCACGAGATAAAATTCAGAAAAATGCTGATACTCAATATCATTATTATTAATATTTTTTTTTTCTTTTTCCTTAGAGGCTGTGTTCGTCTACATGCTTTGGAGCGCTGCAGGTGCACAGGCAGTGTTTCACTGTTAATCATCCTTTTAATTATAATTTTTTTTCCTCCTCTACTTACTGCTGGTCAGAAAAATTTGAGGTATGTGTTATTATTTTATGATTTTTGTAGACAGACACACCTTCTAACTAACATGTGGTAAGGGGAATAAAAGTCTAATTCATAATAGATTTACAGATTAATTATTGTTGTTTACATTGTTTTGGGTTTTTATGTAATTATTTTCTGATAATTTCAATTTATTTGTCACCTATCAATACATAAAATTTCATCAATTACATCTGTTGTGAATTGAGAATCCTTATACTTTTTTTGTATACAAAAATAAGATTTTTTTTGGAGTAGATATAAAGTAATATATTGTTTTTTTCATGTATAAGACAATCATTTTGCACTATTGTATGTCATCATTTTTCATAAGACAATACAATATCCATATTAAGAAAAATTAATGTTATTATCATTCCATATCTGTGACCGTCTATCAAATGCAAGTCCTTTTTGTCAAAAAAAAAAAAAAAAAAAAAAAAAAGGGGGGGGGGGGGCAAAAAAATAATGTGTCACCCATTGACAGATTTTACACTTCCTTATTATACTGATTTCACTTTAAGGTTAAGCCATTATTATTGTTATGAAGGGTGATAAAAAGGAAGAAAAAATATAGAGTGATAATCTTGTCACTATGGAAGTAATGAAACTTCTTAAAAGATTATATACGTAGGTTGATCCAAAAAAAAGTTTACAAGCAGAAGCATTTGAAACGTAATAATTGTGGAGCGAATATTTCCACCCAGGGTGGTTGACAGATGGCGCTAGTTGTCCTACAGCGGTTCTACGAGTAAGTAGCGTTTGTACGCCGACACTTAAGAGCGACAGTAATGGCACGACGTCTAGAAAAGTGGTCTCGCATAGAGGTGCGAGCCGTAATTCGATTCTTATGGGCCAAGAATGTGGCCGCATCCGAAATTCACAGACAAATCGTTGAGGTATACGGGGACAAAGCAATGAGTAGACAACAGGTAGCGAAATGGTGTCGTTCTTATCAAGCGGGCAGGGAGCATGTGGAAAACCGCAATATGGAAGCGAGCGGCCGTCCAAGTTCTTCAAGGACGGATATCAACACGGAACGTGTTGAAGAAATCATCCAAAGGGATCGACGAGTAACCGTGCGTGAGATTGCCTCAGAGTTGGACCTGAGTTATAGTAACGTTCAGCGTATCGTAACCGACCCAGACAGCACATCGCCTCCCCAGGATATCTTCAAGATGTCTTCTGGATGAAAAGGCATCCCAGAAACGTCCTTAAGATGTACTTTGGATGAGTTAAGCCTAACTGTGCTGTTAGGGGAAGAGTTGCGATATTCCAAAGTTTGTGCCCGCTGGGTTCCACGTGCGTTGTCCGTGGAGCATAAGGCCACTCGAATGATGTGCAACCTCACATTTCTTCAGCGATACCATTCAGACGGCCAACACTTCATTGATCGCATCGTTACCGGTGATGAAACATGGCTTCATCACTTCACCCCCACATCCAAAAGAGCCACGATGGAGTGGAAACACACTGGATCACCGACGAGGATGAAGTTTAAGGTCACACCCTCTGCCGGTAAAGTGATGGCAACCGTTTTCTGGGATACGACTGGTGTTATCCTAATCGAATATTTGGAGCGTGGCCATACCATTAATGCCGATCGTTATTGTGCCACCTTAACGAAATTGCGTGAAGCCATCCGACGCAAACAGACTGGATTACTGAGCAAAGGCGTCATTCTTCTGCATGACAATGCCAGTTCCCATACAGCTCGTCAGACTCAGGAATAGCTGCAAAGGTTCAAGAGGGAGGTCTGGAATCACGCCCCATACAGCCCCGATTTGGCTCCAAGTGACTATTTCTTTTTTCCGGCGTTGAAGCGGAACTTATCCTGAACACGGTTCACCTCAGACGATGCAGTGAAAACAGCTGCCGAGAAATGGCTCAATGAGCGGCCCTGATTATTACCAAGACGGGATAAACAAGTTGGTCGAACGTTCTGACAAATGCCTAAACAGGTTTGGCGACTATGGGGAAAAGTGAAGGCCAGATGTGTCTCTTGATTCCCATTTGTATCTTGTTTCTATTGTTAATAAATACTTTTTCATTTGCCTTGTAAACTTTTTTTTGGATCACCCCTCGTATATTAAAATTTGTGTATACATATACTTGTGATGTTTTCTGAATTGTTTTCGATCTGTTCTGATGGTACATATTTTTTTTTTCTTTATCTCAGCATAATATTTATTTTAAACTAATTGAAAAGGAAAAAAGGAAAACGTCTGATTGTTATGCAGGCATGTTATACATTCATTTGAACAATGTTTTTCAATTATGTATGTTATGTATCTGTGGATTTATATAAGCTTCTTAGATACATTTTCAAAGAAATATCACATTTATGTCATTGCATTTACTTACAGTTTACATTTAATTTAGAGACACATATGTATTTTTTTTTTCACAAAAATTAATCAACAAATATTAGAAAATACTTGATTGTGTGGTTCTGTCGGAGAGCAAAAATTTTCAGTGTATTTCACAGCTCAATAAAATTACTGAAATTTTTTTTTGAAATAAAAAATAAAATAAATAAATAGAAGAATAATTAGTTTTTTTTATGGTGGTATTAGATATATGTAAGTGGATTTTAAAACAATGCCACTGGAGATTTTACCAATGTATATATGCATTTTTCTTTTATCAATGAGTACTCTATTAATGTAATACTGAGTATTATTGGTCATCATTAAATTCTGTTTATGGTTATTGTTACCTTTTCTGTGTATTATTATTGACACAGTTTTCCTTTTTTACCGTACTATAATATTATAACGCATTATACCTTTTGTGTATATTTTGTGTAATACAATATATTCTTGCACATTTATGGTTATATCTTATTCCCAATTGTGTTATGGTAAAAATATAGAATATCAAATTGGTTTATCTGTTAAAAAAAAAAAAAAATATATGTATGAATATTAAAAGGCATGCCTAATCAAAATGGTATTATGAGATCTCATGATATTTTGCATATGATTGTATGTGTATACAAAGTTGATTCTATAAATAATTACATGATCATGTGTTTTGTTAAATAAGCGTTAATTTTTTTTTTCTTTTCTCGGTTTTACTGGCCAGATATTGTTTTGAATGTTATAACTTTACTGGTACATGATACAATTATTTGTATTATTGTATGTGTGTGTTAAAATGTAAAATATATAGAACTGTAAATTAAATTACTTCATCTGACAAAAATGGTGATGATAATGATTAAAAAAAAAAAGGATATCTGTGCATAATTTGACTTCATGCTATGGTATATGATTATATTATTCATATTACTGATTTCAAGTGTATATAATTATTGTTTGATATATATTTTCTTATTTCTCACAATAATTGAAATAACAAGATATTTCTTTTGTGAAAGGGTATATATAGAGAACAAAATTTACATTCGTAATGATTTCGAATTAATATTGTTTATTATTTACATCTTGAGATGTTTGTTACTCTTGTGAATGTATGGATGGTTTTTGAGGTATTTATTTATTCTCATTTTTTTATTCCTAGTGGTTGTATATTGACAAGATCATTTTCAATACAGTATATTTTATTTGAAATTGTCTTTTATAGATGAATATTTTTTTTTCTCCTGATAAAATGACAACATGCCTTTATATATTTCTTGGTGTATTACATATAACATGATCATCCAATATGTATGTCAAATTGATATTTTTGCATTGTGTATAAGTATTTCAAATTGGATCCTGTTATGAACATCCCTATTGCTTGTCCTAATTGAATATAACAATGATAAATAAATGTAAATTAAAAAAAAAGAAAAAAATTCTCTGTTGTGTAAAATATTACACCTTTTACGTTCAATTTTTTTCCCCTGGCTGTCGGGTATTATGTGGTGTTTCCCCCACTTCATATCATTATTTTTTGTCATCTTAAAATTATACCATGTTTATTTCCAGTTCTTGAGAAAAAGAAATCATTTTGTTTTTGTTTATGTGGCTTTATTCAAAATGATATTTTAAATATCAATGTATCTTTAATTCATTTTCATTGTTCTCAAAATCAATGAAATTCTTGTTCTTTTTTTCAAACCCAAACTTTCCAGATTGTTCCATTCCTTCTAGAAACTTTCTTTATTAAAAAAAAAAAAAAAAAAGAAAAGAAAAGAAAGTAAAGCAATATTATAAAATAATAAAAAATGTATCTTCAAATTTCAGCCAATTATATTTAGTGTCACCCATCATACGTCATTTCCATTATTTGAAAGCGAATGGTTGTTTTTTAACTTTAGCCAATGAGAAAACTAAAATATAGATAATATGTCACTTCCTGTTTCAGTTTAATCAGTCTCTGTCCTTTATTTTTGGCTAATTATCAGCCTTCTTTTGTTTAAAACTTTCATAAGTTAAATCTTTAAGATGCCTGGTTGGCTACATTTAGCTTTTTTTTTTTAATTCTGCCATTTGGCGCGTTTTTTTTTTCTCCGGCAACCCTGTTCGGCGTTGGTAAAAAAATTAGGGGATTCCCCTAAGCAGCTCTCTCTCTTCTCGTTCGGGTCGGCATGTAACGTAGGTACTTCAGAAGAATAAGTTCTGAAAAATGAGATATCTAGAAGGAATGGAAAGGGTACGTAAAAAAAGATTTCTTTTGTATTAGCTCAATAATGCATATCATTTACAATTTTAATAATGTAATTGAAGTATCGTATGAATGGACAATCTTTTGTAAGAGATAGTTTGCACTTGTCTTGGTTTTGATCTCTTCTATTTGATGTCCAGAAGTAAATAAACTCAACTAAATATTTCATAACCGAAAATGCCTGGTGTATTAATTTATTGGTTTGTTGTTGTTATATGATTTACGATACGGACGATACGTCCTAATATAACTTTTCAACCAAATTATTTCTCTAAATAGAAAAATAAAAACAACTATATATTTATAAGAATTAAAAAACATAACACGTGCGTTTTCAGATTCATGCACAGCGGAGGTAGGGGTGTCCAGTGATGTTTTTTTGGTTTTAACATGCACGACAGTGACTGCCGCGGAGCCGAGTTACGTGCTTTTTCAGATTCATCCACATCGAGGTAGGGGTGCCCAGTGATGTTTATTTGGTTTTAACATGCGCAACAGTGACTGCCGTGGAGCTGAGTTAAGGGCGCTTTCAGATTCATGCACAGCATGGTAGGGGTGTCCAGTGATGTTTTTTTGGTTTTAACAGTCGCGACAGTGACTGCCGCGGAGCCGAGCTACTTGCGCTTTCAGATACATGCACAACGAGGTAGGGGTGTCCAGTGATGTTTTTTTGGTTTTAACATGCGCGACAGTGACTGCCGCGGGGCCGAGTTACGGGCGCTTTCAGATTCATGCACAGCGAGGTATTGGGCTTAGAAAGCAGAGCACGCAAATAATAATGCATATTAATGAGTCCATATTAAAACGAAACACTTTTAATTATACGAACACTTACATCACATAGTTACATATAGAGAAACAAATATTCAACAAAGTACAGGTAAAAATTCGCCGTACGAAATAGTCCAAGTGGTGGCGCGCCAGTCGTTATTAGAATGGTCTATTATACAGTGAAAGAGGGTAAATACAAGAGGCATTGGTAGTGGAAAATAAATGTAACCTAACACCCCCCCCCCCCCCCACAATGTCGACGTATTTACCCAAATAACAATGTTACATCTTCCAATCCCATAATTTTACAACAGTTGTAATGTTTTGATGATGTTAATGCTTTTGTAAGAATGTCAGCCCCCATATTTTCAGTAGATACAAAATTTAAATCAATAATTCCATTTTGCAGTGCATCCCTTATGAAATGATGCCTAATATCAATATGTTCAGTGCGCTTATTAAAGATCGGATTTTCAGCTAATTTAATAGATCCTAAGTTATCTGTAAATATACTCACTTTTTCAATTTTGCCATCAGATAACTCATTTAGTAATTTACATAAATATATCCCTTCCTTAGTGGCATCGGATAAAGCCATATATTCGGCTTCCGTTGATGAGAGAGCTACGGTACACTGTTTACGGCTTTCCCATGTAATTGCACTCCCGCAAAATATGAAACAGTAACCTGTATATGACCTACGGTCATCCAGGCAATTCCCCCAATCCGCGTCAGTGTAACCGAACGAAGGCTCATTACTTTTCCTAAATACAAGTCCAAAATTTATTGTTTTCTTTAAGTATCGTAAAACTCGTTTAGCGGCAGTCCAATATGTTTTATCAAAACAAGTTAGAAATTGACTTAATTGACTGACGGAATTTGGAATGTCCGGCCTGGTGGAAGTTGCGAGATACATCAAACTTCCAACTAATTCACGGTAGGGATATTCGTTTTCACAACATTTTTCGGCCTTTTTTAATCGAATGCTTAAACCGAATGCCTTTTTTAATCGAATGCTTATCCATAGGACAAGCTACGGGCTTGGCTTCTGTCATGCCAAAACGCTCTAATAGCTCTCTAATATAACTATGTTGACTCATTGTTATAAGGTCATTTTCTAACTGAAAATTTATCCCTAGACAATATTTAACTATGCCTGAATATTTAACATCTAGTTTTTCTTTAAGATGAATTTTGAAGTTTTCTAACATATCAGGGTCCTGTGACATAAATAATATGTCATCAACGTAAATCATTATAAGAGTCAACCCTTTATCACTTTTAATATAATATAAACATGGATCTGCATTTGTTTGTTTTGCTCCGAAATCATTCAAAATTTTATTTAACTTAGTGTTCCAACATCTCCCGGCCTGCTTGAGCCCATAGAGCGATTTTTTTAACAAAAGAACTTTATTCCCTACATTTAGACATTTAAGAATCTCTGCTGCTTTATCAGATATGTCCCTATCGCAATTTTCATTTATAATTATTTGAAGTATTTCTTTAAAGTAATCGGGAACTTCCATAAAAATTTCCTCATCTAATTTTCCATTCAAATATGCTGACGTTATGTCAAATTGATGTATTTTTATTCCTAATTTAGCAGCATATCCTGCTAAGATTCTAATAGATCCCATTTTTGCTACCGGAGAAAAAGTTTCCCGAAAATCTATACGAAATTTTTGACTAAATCCGCGAGCTACTAATCTCGCTTTATATTTCAAAAGAGATCCATTTTGAACATATTTATTTGTAAGGACAAATCTACCTTTTATGCATTGTTTCTGGGGCCTTTCTACCACTTCGAATGTATCATTTTTTAATATTACTTTTATTTCGTCAGTCATTGATTTATACCAATTCGAAGCTTCCGGACCTTTCAAGGCATTATTTATTTCTATTTCCGAATTAAAACTATAAACAGCATTTGCAATTGATTCCGGCTCCCTAATTATTTCGCGATTACGCAATGACAATATGTTTTTCTCTTCCGAATCGGATGGCGCAGAAACAAGGTCACGTGACAGTTCATCTTTTTCATTTTTTATTTTCTAAGGAGAAATTTTCTCTTCTGATTGCTGCATGTGTGAGTCATTTCGCGATTCGCTTAATTGTATTTCTCTTTCAAAAACATCTGGATACAATTGACCTATTTTTGAAACATCATTAGATTTCGCTTCAAAAAATTTTACGCTACGGGATATAATTACTGTATTTGATTCAGGAAAATAAATACGAAATGCTTTAGAATTTTCTGAATAACCCACAAATATTCCTTTTTTAGACCTTGGGGAAAATTTATGTTCAGGGTGGTTATTAAAATAATAAGAAGTGCAGCCAAAAGATTTAAAATAACTAACATTTGGCACTACATTATTCCATAATTCATATGGGGTTTTTCCATTTAAAGATTTTGTTGGGCATCTATTTCTTATATAATTAGAAGTATTAATAGCTTCTGTCCATAAATTTAAGGGTAATTTTGATTGTGATAATAGGCAACGGGCCATTTCGACGAGAGTTCTATTTTTCCTTTCACGAACACCTGATTGCTCCGGACAATAAGGGGTTGTTAATCTATGCTGAATACCATTTTCTTTCAAGAAATTTTCAAATTCAGTCCCAATAAATTCGCCCCCATTATCACTCATGAATTTTTTTATTTTTATAGATTTTTCATTTTCCCAAAGAACTTTGATTTCTTTAAAAGCATTCAATGCCTCATCTTTAGTTTTTAAGAATTTTACTGCACAATAACGAGAATAATCATCAATAAAGGTAATAAAATAAAGGGACTTACCTATTGAGGGTATCCTAATAGGGCCACAAATATCTGAATGAACTATTTCTAACATTTTTGAAACACGATCTGAATGCTTAGGGAAAGGTGCACGGGTCATTTTATTTAACGCGCAAACTTCACAATTGAAGTCGGATACCTTTTTAATATTTAACCACCTAATATGACCTTTTAAATTTGAATCAATCAAATCTTTTACATTTAGATGTCCCATTCTACAATGCCACTTTTCTACATCAGCAAAAATATTTTTATAACTATCGATTGATTCACTAGAAAAATTAGCTGCATTATTTATATCATTATTATCCCGCAAATAATAAAGTTCGGCTTTTCTGTCCGCAATTAGAGTCACATTTTTCTTTCTGTTATTTATAATAGAACATTTGTCTTTAAAAGTGAAACCTTTGTCGCGCATTTGTGACACCAACAATAAGTTAGTTTTCAATTCTGGAATTAATAGAGCGTCATTGATTTCCACATTTCGAATTTTTGAGTTCACTTCTGCTTTAATTAACACTTTACCAAGACCGGACACATCAGTAGTTTGATTATTTGCTAAATTTACGGATTTTATATCCGTATATCCTTTAAATCGTGAAATTTGGAGTCATTTTGGCACATATGTCGAGTACAGCCGCTGTCCACACACCAAAGATTCTCAGATTGTTCTTTGGATAACATGCACGTATTCGTTGAATTTGTGCTGGCCAGTAGTCCTATACTGTTTTGTCTATATTTAAATGATTTGTCTTTCTCACACTGATTAGCACGGTGACCGAGACGTTTGCATTTCCAGCAGGTAATTTTTGAATTGTCTTTTTCGTTCTGAGTGTACTGATCCGTAATTTTTGGATTTCTTTTATTTTTATTCCACGGAAGAGGTTTCTTCCGAAAATTACCAGTCATGAACGCTCTATCGCTCTGTTTGTCATCATGGCGCCTGGCGTCGTTTTCTTCCACTATTTTTATTCTACGTACTTCTGGTTTCGGTAGTTCCTCTCTGGATTCTATCGCGCACCGGAAATTTTCGTAGCTGGATGGTAGGCTGTATAACAACATTACAGTTAATAAATCATCATCTATTTTAATATCCATTTCAGAGAGTTTATCAACTGTGTCAAAGATGATCTCGAATGCTCACATAAGAGGAATCTGCCATTTTATGCTGAATAAGCGATTTTAACAGTGACGCATTTCTAGAGGGGCCTTTAGATTGATATATCTCTTTTAATTTTTTCCATATATCCAGAGATGTTTCACAGTTTTTGATTTGTTTTAATTCGGAAGGCGATATACACAAAATTATGTCGGCTTTGGCCTTTTCATCCATATCAGTCGATTTATCGAACTCTTCTTTTGATTTCGCATCACTTGCCACGAGCTCTGGCTTTGGTTTCGAGCCAGATACATAAATCCAGGATTCATTTTTTATCAAGAGTGCCTTCATTTGTATTTTCCATGTTTCGTAATTGTCTTTGTTTAGCGTTTCAATACGTAATGTTCCATTAGACGCCATTGTCAAAAGTGATCGTCTATCAAACAGATAAAAGTCTATTTATCGTAAATAAAAGTTAATTTGCTCTGGGACCATAACGTATTGGGCTTAGAAAGTTGAACACGCAAATAATAATGCATATTGATGAGTCCAATATTTAAACGAAACACTTTTTAATTAGACGAACACACACATCACATGGTTACACAGAGAAAACAAATATTCAACAAGTACAGGTAAAAGATGCGCCGTACGAACAGTTCAAGTGGTGGCGCGCCAGTCGTTATTGGAATGAGCTATTATACAGTGAAGGAGGGTAAATACAAGAGACATTGATAATAGAAAATAAATGTTACCTAACAGAAATTTCTACCGTCAGATATTTTAAAATTTCGATATTTCAAATTCTAATTATTTTTAATACATCATTCGAAAGATATTTTAAAGTTCTTTTAAATTATCGAAAAGTTTTCACCAGATTTACACGTTTTGAGGTTTCCTGAACCAGTTTTCTTTTGTATCTCAGCTACTAATTAAAGTTATTTCATAAGTAATACATCATTAGAAAGCTTTTTTGTTTTGGAATCGAACAGTGGAATACAGAAATTCGTACCGCCAGATGGCGCTGTAATATTTTAAAGTTTCAATATTTCAATTTCTAATTATGATTAAATTATTTTTAATGCATCTTTCGAAAGATATTTTAAACTTCTTTTAAATTATCGAAAGTTTTCACTAGATTTACACGTTTTGAGGTCTCTTGAATCAGTTTTCTTTTATATCTCTGTTATTAATTAACAAAAAATTCATAAGTAATACATCATTTAAAAGCTTTGTTGAGTTGATACACATTTTAAAGTACTTTTACATTATCGAAAATGGAATTCGAGATTTCACCCGATTTACACGTTTTGAGGTGTCTTGATTAGGTTTTCTTTTGTATCTCAGCTACTAATTAAAATAATTTCATAAGTAATACATCATTGGAAAGCTTTTTCGATTTGGAATCGAACAGTGGAATACAGAAATTTGTACCGCCAGATGGCGCTGTAATATTTTAAAATTTCAATATTTCAAATTCTAATTATGATTAAATTATTTTTATTACATCATTCAAAAGATATTTTAAAGTTCTTTTATATTATCGAAAGTAGAATTCGAGATTTCAACTGATTTACAATTTTAAGGTGTCCTGATCAGGTTTTCTTTTGCATCTTAGCTAATTGAGAAAGATCGTTCGAAATTTGTATATGTAAGTTAATTAGGAGGGGCTGGAAGGGTGGAGGAAAATAGACGAGCAGCGCGCAGGAGACTACGCTGCCGAAGGCACTGGGGACCCGGTCCGACAATTTACCTGATGAGAAATGGTTTTTTTAATTTTCTTTTCTTAAGAATAAGAGTTTTATTTCAGAAGGAATATGTGCGCTCACCGCACGTATACATTAACATGTGGCGCGCAGCGCGCATGGGTTTGCTACCCGGTGCGAGTTTTTACCCGATGATAAAAGATTTTTTTTTTAATTTTATTATCTTAATAATAAAAGTTTGAGTTGGGGAGGAATATACGTGTACAGCGCACGGATATCGCGCGCAAGGGTCTGCGCTGCCGAAGGCAGTGGGGTCCCGGTGTGAGTTTTTATCCGATGCTAAATGATTTATTTTTTTATTCCTTTCCTTAAGAATGAAAGTTTATGAGTAATAACATGGGATTTCGAGAAGTCATAAGGATGGAGATAAGGATACGTACGCGCAGCGCACGGGTCTACGCTGCCGAAGGCAGTGGGGACCCGGTGCGACATTTTTCCCGATCAGAATTTTTTTTTCTCTTTTTTTATCACATGACAAATATTAATGCAATTGTGAGAATTCATTAATTATTGTGATTCATTTAAAAATAGTGACAAGCGAAGCGGGCGTAGCCTGCTAGTGAATTTATAAAACGTGGAAATTCAGTTTTTGTTATGAGTTGAAATTATCTTTATAAAGAGTATGTATGCTGATGAGTTAGCATCCAGTTGGAAAAGCTGTAATAACTCTATCAAGAGTAAACTCTCAGTATAACTTTGTTGTTGTCTGTTAAAATGATTGATTATAATTTTCTGTTAGGAATAAAACAATTTCTTTAGGTTTGTTATTCAGCGATCCACAAAAATGATTAATACAAATCAAATTTCTTTTTTTCCCCTCCCGTTTTTTCTTTTTACAGTATTCAAAAAAGAATATTGGTTAAGTGAAAGAATATTTTGTGAGATTGTAACTCATTTTTAATTTTGATCCTACAATTTATACTATCACTTGACATGCAACTGATTTTCAATAAGAATTTATTAACTCTAAATGTAATGAAAGTAAAAATTCTTTAATAATGTTATATTAGAAGTATCTTCTCTATAATATCTATTATAATTCATATTAAACTATTAACATTATAGGATGTATGTTATGTATATCATTTATAACAAGTAAAACATGACTCTTTTTAAAGGAGTTCCTAGATTTTTAAAATTTGATGCCATGCACAATTTTTAAAATATTTTTCATGAAAAACTTGATGATAATTTTACCGTATTATTGTAAGTAAAACTAAAACTTCTCTTATAATTTTTTGTTTATTTTCATAGTGAAATTTGCAAAACAACACGTAAAATATTAAGTACATTTTAAACATTTACTTTCTGTTTTTTTTTTTTTTTAATCATTCTACGAAACAATTCATTTAATCATAAGATTAATATCTTAGATGTTTAAATAATTTGTTCACATTTCGAATACTTGAAATTTAACACTAATTTTAATTTTTTAAATTCAAATTTAATCAAAACATTCTCATACATAAATAATGCATGTATCACTGTATGAATAAATGTATTTTCTTAAACTGATAATTGTGTATTCATTTTATTTATTTACTAGCAGGCTACGCCCGCTTCGCTGGTCACAATTTTTAAAAGAATCACTATAGTTAATGAATTCTCAAAATTGCATCAATTTTTAACATGCGAAAAAAAAAGAGAAAAAAAAATGTGATTGGGAAAAATGTCGCAACAAGTCTCCACTGCCCTTGGCAGTGCAGGCAATTGTGCACTGCGCGCACGCATTTATGTTCAACACTCTTAATGAATCATTATATTATCGTAAGGGAAAAACATAAAGAAAAAAAAATCTCTCATTAGTGGTCGCGCTCGTCGGCCTAGCCGTTCGGAGTTTTCCGTGGTTTCCTCCGAAACTTGTGTAAATACGGGCTAGGATCCCTTAGAAAGACCTCCACGGAAGGCACTCCCCCTCAGGCCTAGGACCCCAGTGTTGTCAATCGGCCTTAATCCCTAACACCAACACCAACTCTCATTAGTGGAATAATCGGTTCGGGCCACCACTGCCTGAGGCAGCGCCTACAGGCGCGCAAGGCTCGCATGCTCCTTCACCTACCGTTCCCGCCCCTTCTAATTATTTTAGACTTTAAAAAATACTCGCAGTCGTTTTCTTGGCCTTTCAAACCTAATAATACTAATTTCCAAGATTTTATCTGAATTTCTTTATTTTTAACCCTGCGCCCGATCCCTTTCTGCCATTCGTAATAATTCTGTACTTTCGAAAATATCCGCAATCGATTTATCGAGCCTCAAAACCTAACAACACTAATTTTCAGCGCCCTAAATCTTATTTATATATTTTTGCCCTTTCATCTCCCCTTCCCTTCTCCTTTTAATTTTACAAATTCGAAAATACACGCAATCGATTTGTAGGCAACAAAAACTTCCATGTACCAATTTAATAACTTTACAAATTTGAAAATATCCACAATCGAATTGTAAGTATCAAAAACCTCTATGTACCAATTTTGGACGACCTAACTCTATTTTTATTTTTGCCCCTCCTTCCGCCTCTCTTAATAACTTTACAAATTCGAAAATATCCGCAATCGATATATAGGTATCAAAAACCTTTATGTACCAATTTTGAACGGTCTAACTCTATTTTTATTTTTTCCCCTCCCACCCTCCCCACACACACCTTTCTAACCCTCCTAATAACTTTACACTTTCAAAAATATCCTCATTTGACTTGCAGGTCTCTAAAACCTATCTGCAACAATTTTGAACGGTGTAACTATATTTCTATTTTTTTACCCCATAGCCCCCCTTTCCCGCCCCACCTGGGTCTAATTTCTAAAATTAAAGAAATTAGTTTTTATGCATTTATGGGAACTATATTTTAGAGAAAAATATCTTACACATATATATTTTTCTGTTTGCAGTATAAAGGATTATTGAAATCACGTTTTGCCCCCTCTCTTTCCCTTTTGGGGGCTGAATTCGAAAATTCCAGAAATTGGTTTTTATTTATTTGTATTAGCTATATATTAGAGCAACAATTTCACATATATCTGTTTTTCTGTTTGGGATATGTAGGAGTATGTGAAACCACGTTTTGCGCATGTGAAATGACGTTTTACCCCTTTTCCCCCCTTGGGGACCGAACTTCTAAAATTCCAGAAAATAGTTTTTAGATAATTAAATTAGCTATATTTTAAAGCAAAAATTTTACGGATATCTGTTTTTTTCTTTGAGATATGAAGGCTTTTGTGAAATCACATTTTGCCCCCTACACCTCCTTGGGGGGCGAATTTCGCAAAATCCCTTCTTAGGGGGTGCTTACACGATATGTTCTATAATCTGGCCCAGTTTCGAGTCAGTGGCTCCAGTAGATTTTGCTGTGCGTTGATGAGTCAGTGAGTGAGTGAGTGGATGTACTCTTTTATATGTACAGATTTATATATATTTTTAAGTCATCATATAAGAATCGCTCTTTCCTATTTAATATAATTATTTTTTAACTATTTATTTTTTCAGAGCTAAGAAAGCATGATAAATGCAACGAAAAACAACACTGCATAATAATTTTTAATCGTAGTTTCAGACAATATGCTCTAAAATATAGATGTTCCAAAGTGATAATAAATAAAAAAAAAATAAAATAAAAATAGCAACAACACCTATAAAAAATTTAAAAAATAAAAGCTCTCAGAAGTTCTTTTCGATCAAAACAATATCAGAAAGCTTCCAGGGTATAAGCTGAGTAAAACTTTTCTTCAACAAAAAAACTAAAATCAGAAAAAAAGCTTTAGCAAAATGCTAAAATGCCAGAAACAGTAAAAAAAGATGAATATTAGTTTACACATTATTCTAAACGACTCGATATGTTTGATTTTCATTTGTAAATTAAACTATTAAACCATTTGTAATTAAATTTGTAAATTAAGTTTTTAATGAGGTCTTTAAAGAGTTATACACGGAAGGTAATTTTTTTTTTTTTTTTTTTTTTTTTTTTTTTAACTTGAAATGGAAAACAAAAAAGTAATTAATTGTACTTACCACTGTAACCAGATCAATTCGAATATAGTACAAGCATACATTTTAACACATTTATTGGCAGACATGAAAAATATTAAACTTTTTAGATTATTTCTTTATATTGTAAACTTTTTTAAAGCAATATGAACATCTTAGATACGACTTACATTCTTTTTCTGGAGATATAATTATCATTATAGCATGTAAAACTACATTAAGCTTATACCTTATACTGTATCTGAAAATAAAAACATAACTTACGAAAATAAAAAAAAGAAAGTAATATAAGTGAAATTTGTTTATTACTAATACTATTCAAAGCTTTTTGGTTTACAATTTATAATTTTTCTTTCTTACATATTAGACCACTTTACAAATGCCTCCTGTTTATTTACAAATTGATTTCTTGTATGTGATTCTTATGCATAGTTCAGCGTTTGATTTTCCTTATATGCATGAACCGATGGATTTTTCTTGATCAATGCTGCGATTTTTTTTTCATGAAAGATTTGTTGTAATATTTTCGCCAAATGTTTTTTTTTTTTTTTTTTTTTTTTTTTCAATTTGTGTTTAGTAAGATGCTTTAGCAAAAAAGCGAAAACATGTTATTTCATTTTCACATTTTGGATAAGTCATTTAGCATCTTGCGAAAAATGCTACCATAGCGGAAATACTGAAAGCTTCACTTGTCGAACCAGACGAATACCACTGCATCAAAGCTGCACTTGTATCTACATTTACACATGAAGAGGTGTGCTATTATTTCAGCTCAAATCAATTGCCATGAGATTTTATATTTTCTTTCTTTGACTTCTTTTTTTCACTTACGGTATTTTTTGCAAAGACTTATTTATTATTCTAAATTTATAGAGTTCAATAAATAGTCATCTACGATAAAGAAAATATCTAGCAAAAATTTTAGAAAATCTCTGTGCAAGAATCACTTTTTTGTTTAATTATCATTCTAACTATTTTTAAGCTATGTATTTTTTCAGAGTTAAGTAAGTTTCATAAGTGCAGTTGAAAACCTCATTTTATAAAAAAATTAATTGTAAATAAATAAATAAATTTAAAAAAAGTAAACGAACACCATTCACAACAGTTCTTTCAATTAGAAATAAGAGCACAACCCTTCATTAGATGAAAATGATAGGTACAAGTGCAGCATCAAAGCAACACTTATAGCTACTTTATAAGTACATTGTAAAAAAATTTTCCTATTTGCTGCCAGTAATTCTCTGTAATTTGAGAAAATGCGTGTAATTTACAAAAAAATTATGTTGTCAGAACATAATTTCTGGCAGCAAATAGGACATATTTTTTACAATGTAAAGAAGTGATATACTGTTTTTCGGATCAAATTAATTATTGCGAGGAATGTTTTTTATTTTGTCAACTTACGGTATTTTCTTGCAAACATTTTTTTTTTTAAATGTAAACATATAAATATCAAGATATAGTCAACTACAATGAAAAAAAAAAAAAAAAAAACAGTTTTGTAAACATTTTAAAGTCATTGTATGAGGAGCACTTTTTCTTAAATTGTTAATCCAATTGTTATTAATCATCCTTTATTATTTTTTTTTTTTCAAAGGATATGCAAATTTGATAAGGGCAATTAAAATGCTAATTTTATAGTATTTTGATTGTATTTATTCAATAATAAATATGGGCTGCAGGACTAGTGTTCAACAGTAATAAATAATAATGCTGAAAAAAAATAAGCAAACACCATAAATTTAAAAAAAAATTACAACGTTTGTTGCAGGTAGAAATAAAAGCAGAACGCTTCACCAGACGAAAAAGATAGGCACTTGCACATCATGAAAGGAGCACTTGTATCGATATTTACACTTAATGAAGGGATGTGCTAGTCGGCCCAAAACAATTCTAGTAAACTTTTTTTTTTTCAATTAATGGTGTAGCAAAAATAAAAAATAAATAAAAATTCTTAGCAGTTCTTTTGGATCTATATAATAACACAAAGCTTTACTAGAGGAAAAAGGCAGGCACTAGCACAGTATCGAAGCAGCACATGGAATGTGCTTTTTTTTTACTCAAATAAATTGCTGTGTTGTATTTTCTTTTCTATTTTTTTTTTTTTTTTTTTTTAATTCAACAATTTTTTTTTTGCAGTATCTTATTTATACAGTTCAAGAAATAGTCTTATACAATGAATAAAATAGTCTTGTAAAGTTTTAGCACATTGTGTAAGAATCACTCTTACACAGCTTAAATTATCATTTTAACAATCCATTTTGTCAAAGTTAAGTAAATTTGATTAGGGCAATTGAAAGCCTCATTTTATAAGAATTTTTATTGTAAAATTTATTTATTGATATGCCCTGAAAGACTAGTGTTAAAAAAAAAAAGGAGTAAACCACTCCCATAAAAAATAAAATAAAAATAAATATTTGCAACTGTTGTTTTGATTTGAAATAATAGCACAACCTTTCATCAGACAAAAATGCTAGGCACAAGCCAGCATTAAAGCAGCACTTATATCTAATTTCTACCTAACGAAGCTACATATATACTGTTTTTCGAGAGGTTCTGCTCCGGGATTCAAACTGTGTACTGGATATGCAGATCTGGAAAATATCTCCTGATTAAGTCCTTTATGCCAGAAGTCCACGTAAATGGAATTTGAAAATTACCATTAATTTCGTCTAAATCCAAATCGGAATCAGAAACAGTTTCAGTGTTTGGAAATAACATAGAGGGTTCTATTTCCTCTGAATTTTCATCACTATCTCTACTATCATTCGATTTGTAAATTTCATCTTCAGAAGATGCAAATAAAATCGTATTAATGACATCTTGTGTTACTGTTTTTCTACGTCGAAAAGCCACAAATAAATAGACAGGAATATGAGCATACAGGATCATCTCAGCGAACAAACTGCGATTGAAGAACTTTGTCTCTCATTTCGAAATCTTTAGGACCAAAAAACATCCTCCCTTATCCCCCTCTTATCATCGTAAAGTTTACCCGCCCTCCTGTCATTTGCACTGACAACTAACACTGAAAAAATGATCATCATGAAGATAAAAGAGCGAAAAGGGGGGATGAACCCTATCAGGTGTTTTAGGGCCGAATGGGACTGAGATCTTTCAGCCGTTACAGGAACAAAAGTGTTAAATAAACTATAGTCCCAGTAGCAGAAAGTTTTGTAGCTGTCTGCGATAGGCTTTTAAAATTTCATAATCTGTCTGCAAAATTTGCATGTAATCAGGGGTGAAAAGGGCTTACACTCAAAAAGCTGATTGGGGAGAGAGGGGGCTTAACATCAGTGGTGATCTCGTGCAACAATACACGAACACAATTTTACTGCAGAACAATATAGTATAAACAATTGTGTGTATTGATCCAATTCATCTCATTCAATTAAATATTTTATAGCAATGTTTGACACAACACAATATAAATAATTATAAATAATAAAAGTATTAGTTTTAGTTTTGATACAGAAATTTTTTTAAAGTGAATTGTTATTCGAAAGTTGCAGACAAATTTTTTTTATCAGTGCAGACAAAAACTGTCCGCAAGCCGTTTTTCTGTGCCCGCGACTATGTCGCCGTGTTGCGGTGTTTCTGCCACTGGGACTATAGATATCTATTTACCAATACTTTACTTATTAAAATAAAATTCCCATATTTAATTTATTTTGCAGCAATGCAGATTCACTCAAATTTCAAGTAAATTAGTATATTACATTATGTCGCAATTATATTCACAATCTTTTAGTGCATTATGCTAATTTGATATCAAATTATGCGATGTCCTCCTGCAAACAGCCAGCTGTAATATTAAGGGTTACATACAAACGGAACGCTTGCAATTTCGATGGCGTAAATTTTGCAAGTTTTTTGCAAATACAGTCGGCAGCAAAAGTAACAGAGCACTAACGAAAATTCCTATGTAAAAAAATTACACTCAATGCAGATTTGTTAAATAAAGCCTTGTCTAATCATGTCCTTAGTCAGTCTAAGAACACGATTCGACAAGGATTTATTTAACAAAACATTGTTAAGTGTGCTTTTTTCACATAGGAATTTTTGCTAGTGCTCGGATACTTTTGCTTCCGACTGCAGTCATACATTTGGAACGCCTGCAAACGGCTTTGCAACTGGAAGTGTTTCATTTGTATGTACCCCTTAGTGTTTTATTTTATTTATTTACTTCCGTTCACATATTGTAGTTAGATCTGTTAAACTCTTCATTATCAAATTAATGTATATACTTCAAAAATCCTCTTACTTTATATGAAGTCTGAATAGAAGTTGAATTCATTGAGAATCTTGTTAGTAGTTTATAGAATTTTTGAGGTAGTTCTGCACTAGAAACAAATTAACACATTCGCGGATGATCTCTCATGACTGACATCAGAAACAACGCTCCACATCACGTGCTGATGGTGATGTGAGATTAGCTGCGAATGTGTTAATCATTAAACAAAAAGGGGGGGGGAGGCTATGTTTTTTTGTTCAAAAAAAGAAAAAGTTTATTTTAAAACTTAATTTCCGAAAACTAGTTTTCATTAGCAACCAGAAAGTTACAGTTAACGTACATTGTTTCGACAGTTGACAAAAAATCAAATATTAGAAGTCTCTTGTGCATTGAAATTGATCCTATATGTTATACGATTGTCACATATTCATCTCAGTGTAAGAGATGTTTTACAATTTATGTTTTGTTGATTTCAATATAACCTTAAATCGGAAGCACCCCATATTTTATTTTGCTAATGGTTATTTACAAACTCCATAAATTATAAAAACATGCAACAAATGTTTCTGGTTAAAATAATTCAGCATGACCCTTTATTAGGTGAAGCAAAGTAAATGCAAATCCAGCATAAAAGTGAAAGCATCAAGTGTGTTGTTACTTTCATACTTCATGTCTATTTTTTGTCTAAAGATGAGGGATCAAAATTAACTAATCTGATCCAAAGCAATTGTTCCAAGTTTTATAAAAATATGAAGTCTGCTTACTAAGCTTTTATTCCTATTCATTCAACAGCACTGATTTGGTAAATTTTTTCCCCGTTAAGAATCAAGATTTTTTTTTTTCCAAAAACTGATTTAAAAAAAGAAAAAAAAAAGATTTAAGTGCAAATCTCTGAAATTTCTGCTTTTAATGTATAATTTATGAAAAATGCCACATTCTCCCTGTCTGATTCCGAAATGTTGGATATTATGATGTTAGGTACTTTACTAAATTTAGTTTTAATTGCAGAAATGCACAATGTTTACATTGACAATGGAATGATGCTCATTTTTATGATGGACATGGGAGGGAAGGAAATTATTAATGTCACCACTTTATCTTGTTTATTCACTATGTGGCAAGTGGATATTTTTAGGTGGTGAAGTTCATTGTACATTAACCTCCAAAATACAGTTTGAAAATACAGCGAAAAGAAAAAAAATCCACTTATGGACCACTGGATACTGTAAAAGTTACATTCCCTCTTACAATTTTCCAGCCTCTAGTCATAAAATCCCATCAACTCTATGAAAAAATTTGTTTATAGAATAACTCCTTACCTAATGTTATTGAATAAATTGAAGTACTAAAAACGAAACTTTTGAGATGTCACATGCCTCATTAAAAGTTATAAAATAACAGAAAGTTAGGCGTCAAAAATGACAACTGGTTGTAAAATTACGGTCGTCATAACAAAATTTATAGTTGCAAAATATGACTAGCGAGCATGAATTTCGAGCTCTGCTCAGGGATCTGTCCAGACTTTTCAGACAGGGTCCTGCTTTTACGAAATTATGAAAATTCTGTACGTAGTTTTGTGAATCTAAATTTAGCGTGAAAATAAAGCTCTTGCGAACTTCTTGGCACGAGTCCTCTTTTTGTGAAATTGTGAAAAATGTAATTTTGAAAATTACAATTACAATTAAGGTTTCATTTAAATAATGACAGTTCATTTTTATAGAGCTAAGTCCACAGATATGAATAGAATAGAAACCTTTTATAAATTAGAAACTGAATATCAGATTTTTGTGAGAAATACAGCGGAGCGCATTCGATTATTCAGGCAGTCTATTCATAGTAGGGAAGATTAGTTTTTAAATTTAAACAGATTTATCAAAGGTCAGTTTTTATTTAAGGAGAAAATTTTTGTAATGGGTCCTCCAACAGACCTAAGTTTTCCTCACAGACCCCTTCATCTTGAAACTTGATAAACTTTTCACCCTTCACAAAAATGAGCTAATTCAAACAAAACCCTTCACAAATGTTGAATGATTTAAAAAAAAAAAAATCATAAAACTTGGATAAGAAAATTACATTTTCGATCAGTTGCAAAAATACATTATATTTCTACAATAAAACATCACACTAAAAATAACTGAACAATCCTTGTATTGAAGGTATTAAAAAAAAAAAAAAAGTACATGATTAAGCAATGAAATGCATTTTAACTCACATACATCCTATGACCTGTAAAATTAGATATAATTAGCAATCACAATCACTCCAATGTATTTGACATTTGTTGTCATATACATTGTAGAAGTCTGAAAATGAGACCAATATCCTTGCCACTCATATAAATAAAAGAAACATTCTTCCTTTTTTATTCAAAAAAAAAAAAAAAAAAAAAAAAAAAAAAATGTACAACTGAAATATATGTAAACAAAGGAAGAATCTTAAGTAGCAGACTATTAAAAACAAGCAGCTATATATGAATAAAAGAAAAAGAAATGTTAATTTTCAATAGAATATAAATACGCATTAATCCAGAATTTTATTTATTTATATATTTTTCTGTTCTCACATTCTTTTTAAATACCTCATTTTGTTTCTTAGTAATAGTGTGAAATTCTCACTCAGTTTTTATGTCTGATGAGAATCCTACATCTTCAATTTACTACCATTTTCATTCAGTTATTTCATTGTTCTATATAATTAATTTTTTTTTTTTTTTTTTTTTTTTTTTGCATTAATAATATAAGAAAAAACTTAATTCATTTATTAGTGTTTTAACTAAAGAAGGAAAGGAAAGTTGCTAATAGTTTAAAAGATACCCGGGCATTGAAAATATTAAAAATATATGTCAACTTAATAGTTAGATTATATGATCTAATTAAACAAGTAAATATATATGAAACATATTCTTACAAAAGTAAATCAAACAAATCTAAGTGCATAAGTAATAAAACCAATATTCATAAAAGTATTATATGAAATAAAAAGAAAAAAAAATCATGAAAATACTAAATGTAGTTTAAAAAAAAAAAAAAAAAAAAAAAAAATAACATACCTGAAAGAATTTTCTGTGAATAGCATGAATGTTTCAATGTTTCAATTCTGTATTTGGTGATTTAAAATCAAACTGTTAGTGCAAGAAAACTTCCCGTAAGGTGTTGTGTATAAACTGTAACCATGAACTTCTGAAATAACGCGGTTGCCATATGTTAACGGCAACCGCCAACTAAACAAAAAAGATTGTTTAGGTTTCGAAATGCAGCTACTACGCAGCTAAGCGATGATGGTTTTTTTTAGCTACCTGTTTAATCTATTAATTTGTGTATAATTATGTAAATATGTGTGTCACTGTAAAAAATGTGTACCGTAGTTAGTCAAGATAAAGGAATGACAAAATATAGTATTTCTTCCCGTATGCATCACACACAAAGTAATGACAGCTGGCGACGATGCTAATAATGGATTAGGGCGTGGGCTAAGCCGAAGTCATCTCAAGGTAAAAAAGATTATTATTTTTCTTTGATCAGAAGTAATGGAGGAGCAAATTAAAGCGTTGCTTGAACAAAATCAAGAACTATTAAAGGCACTGCAGAAGAAAGATTCTTCGGTGCAACAGAAAGTAGCGGTACAGTTTGAGAAATTTAATGATGGAACGGAATATTTCGATTGCTTCCTGGAACGCTTCGAGACATATCTTGATGTCCAACAGGTTCCAGAAGAATTAAGAGCTAAAGTTTTTATTTCATCTTTAAGCCCAAAATTATACCAGTTATTGAGAAATCTATTAGCTCCTGACATTCCTTCCGACCAGACCTTGAATAAGTTGAAAGATGTTTTAAAAACGCATCTAAATCCGAAACCCCTGATAATCCCTTCACGCCATAAGTTTCTTAACCGTAAACAACATGAGGGGGAAACTATAAATAACTATATGGCTGAATTAAGAGCCCTTGCCTTGCATTGTGATTATGATACTATGTTAAATATTATGCTGAGGGACGTTTTTGTAAGTGGATTGCGGGATAAAACTATTCTCGATAGATTGTTCGAAGAGGACAATATAGATCTCGACAAAACATTACAGATAGCGTTAGCGATGGAGAAGGTTTGTAAAGGAACAAATGATATTATGGGCAGGGGAATAAATGCTTTGCATGCTGGGAAGAAAGGTAAACAGAAGTATCTGAAACAAACTTTTGCGGAAAGGCAGAAAAAATCAGAATGTACGAGATGCTCTGGCACGGACCATAATAGCAATAATTGTAAATTTATTGCAAGTAAATGCAATTATTGTTCTAAAATCCGCCATATCCAAAGGGCGTGTTTTGCTGCAAAGAAAGCGGCTGCTAAACCGGTCAAACAAAAACAGGTAAATTTGAATAATGTTATTGAGAACAAAAATCAAGTACCTTTATTTGAACTACAGGCTGAGGGATATACATTAAGGGAGGAAGAGCCAAGGCAACCCCCGATAATGGTAAATCTAAAAATTGAGAATAAAAACTGCCAAATGGAATTGAATACTGGTGGGGCCGTGAGTGTTATGAGCATTAGGAATTTTACGAAAATCTCTAATAAGAAAATTCGGCCTACTAATATTGTCTTCAAGACGTATAAGGGGGACTCTATGCCAATGGGGTATGTCACCGTGAAGGTTGAGTATAAATATCAATGTTTGCTGTTAAATTTATACATAGTGAAAGAGAATTTGGATACGATCCTTGGCCGTGAATGGCTCCATAAAATAAACCTAGATTGGAACGCGATAAAAACTGTCAGAGCAGTAAGTAACATAAATTTAAACAAACTTTTAACACAATATAAGGAATTATTTGATGACAAATTAGGAGAGATCAACAATTATGAGGTTAAGCTGGAACTGAAGCAGGGGGTTAAACCAATATTTCGCAGATTCAGAACGGTACCGTTTGCTCTAAAAGAAAGAGTTGAAAAAGAAATTGATAGGTTGGAGAAGGATGGAATCATTGAGAGGGTGGATAGTTCAGAGTGGGCTACGCCCGTGGTTCCGGTAGTTAAATCAGACGGCAATATTAGATTATGTGCTGATTTTTCTGTAACGCTTAACCCTAATTTGGTCGTTCCGCAGCACCCCTTACCGAAACTGGAAGAAATTTTTTCAAGCTTAAACGGGGGTAAACAGTTTTCAAAACTTGATTTCAAACATGCATACTTTAAAATGAAGGTACACCCCGAAAGCCAAAATCTTTTAACCATTAACACGCATAAGGGGCTGTATATTTGCAAAAGACTAATGTACGGCTTAAACGGAGCACCTGCAATTTGGCAACGCTATGTAGACGGGCTCTTCCAGGGAATGGAAGGTGTTAAGGTGTTTATGGATGATGCACGGATTACGGGGTCTGACGAAATGTCACACTTAAGGGCCTTGGAGGAATTTTTCAAAAAATGTAAAGAACATGGTTTGAAATTGAATTTAAATAAAAGTTAATTTTTTCAAAAAGAGATAAATTTTTTGGGACACACAATAGATGCAAATGGGTTGCACAAAACTGATGATAAGATTTAAGCAATTTTAAATGCCCCTGTTCCGAAAGATGTACAGGAGGTAAAGAGTTTTTTGGAACTGGTAAATTTCTACGGGAAATTTTGTAAAAGCTTAGTCACCATGTCAAATCCCCTTAATGACCTTACAAAAAAGAAAGTAAAATTTAAATGGTCGAGGAATTGTCAGGAAGCTTTCGAGAAAATCAAAAAGGAGATTAGCTCTCCCAGTGTTTTAGTGCATTATGATACACGCCTACCAATAACATTAGCTACTGATGCTTCACCAGTTGGTGTAGGTAGTGCATTGTTTCATCTGTACCCTAATGGAACTGAACGACCCATAGCATTCGCTTCAAGAATTTTGCCACGAACTGAGCAAAAATGCTCCCAAATAGATAAAGAGGCCCTAGCCATCGTATGGGCCGTACAGAAATTTTATCCATATTTAAAATGTCGCAGATTCACTTTGATTACAGACCACAAACCTCTAGTAGCTATCTTTGGTTCTAAACGGGGATTACCTGTTTTAGCAGCTACTAGGCTTTTGCATTATGCCCTAATTTTGCAATCTTTTGAATTTGACATCAAATATAGGGATACTAAAAATCATGGAAATGCAGACTGTCTTTCGCGCTTACCGAAGAAATCTGGATGTCAAAGATGATATTTACATTAATCATATGGGGCAAATAGAAACCTTACCTATAACATCCAGAGAATTACGACAAGCTACGTCGAAAGACCAAGAGCTGGGGCCGCTTCTAAATGCTCTTAGAGAGGGCAAGGATTTGCAGGGTAGGGAAGCAAAATACACAATTGAAGATGGGTGTATTATGTACGGTCAAAGGGTATGCATCCCGAAGTTATATCAAAAACAAGTGTTAGCAGAACTACATGAGGGGCACCTTGGTATTTTAAAGATGAAGGCAATCGCCAGATCTTTCGTATACTGGAGAAATATTGATAGAGATATCGAGGATGCTGCGAATAATTGTACAGAGTGTGCCAAATATAAAGCTGACCCATCAAGGGTAAAAGTCCATCACTGGGAGTACCCTAGTTCGCCATGGGAAAGGGTTCATATAGATTTCGCTGGGCCTATCTTTGAACATATGCTCCTTCTTATTGTCGATGCACTTTCTAAGTGGTTAGAAATTTATCCAATGAAAACAACTACGCCCACAAGACCATAGATTGCCTTCGAGATTGTTTCAGCCGATTTGGCTGACCTGTAGTACTTGTAAGCGATAACGGACCTCAGTTCACTTCATACGAATTTGAAATGTTCATGTTAAAAAATGGCATTAAGCACAAAACATCTGCACCATTTAAGCCATCGAGCAATGCTCAAGCTGAGCGCTACGTGTATACTTTGAAATAATCGTTACGTGCAATGCAACACTATGCTGGAAGCATAAGGCAAAAATTAAGCACATTCTTGCTTCATTATCGAAAGGCACCTAACGTCACCACAATGCATAGTCCAGCCATGCTAATCCTGAAACGCGACATAAGAACCCGAATTAATTTGTTGTTGCCTGATTTGAAATCCAGAGTGCAAGAAAATATTAGAAAAGGTGTTTATGAGTTCAGGGACAGAAAATTTAATGTGGGTGACGAAGTGGCTGTTCGAGATTAAAGAGCAGGAAATTCCAAATGGAAATTTGGTCAAGTAATCAGCCAAGATGGTGCGCTACATTATACTATTGATTTTCAAGGGACATTAGTACGAAGACATGTAGATCAAATCCGTCCAGTTAGTGATCAGGTACAAAACGTTGACAGGGCCCGACTTAGACTACCTGCAGCCCCGGGGCAAGCCTATTCCGGGGGGCCCCCTTGCAGTGGCATAAGAGGTCTTTAGGTTGCAGAATTTCTGTATTCGCCTGTAGGGGGGCCCCTTCCAGAAGGGGGGCCCAGGGCATTTGCCCCGTATGCCCTGCCGTAAGTCGGGGCCTGAACGTTGATTACTCAGTGCGTGGTCATCATTGGACTCCATCTCAGAGTTTCCCGGTTGCTGAGGATTCGTCTACGAGGATTCTAAATGAGGAATCCAATATTCAAGAAACACCTATGGAAACTTCAACCAGATCATCTGCACCCACTGAAAATGTTCCGGCTGGAGACTCATTAGTTGAAACACCAGCAGTAAAAGACAGTGAGCTTACTACGACGAGTGTGAGTTCACCGAAAGTGTCACAAAATCCAGGAGCTACGCTGCGACGTTCTGGAAGGATTCGTAGACCCCCCCAAAGACTTGATCTCTAAGGGGAGAGGAGGTGTGTATAAACTGTAACCATGAACATTTCTGGAATAACGCGGTTGCAATATGTTAACGGCAACCGACAACTGAACAAAAAGACTGTTTAGTTTCGGTTTAGTTTTTCGGAAAGCAGCTACTACCCAGCTAAGCCATGATGGCTATTTAACTACTTGTTTATCAATTAAATTGTATATAACTATGTAAATAATTTGTGTTATCTGTAATGAATCGGTGCTGTAGTTAATCAAGATAAAGGAATGCCAAAATATAGTATTTCTTCCCGAATGCATCATACACATACAGAGCATAGTAATGACAGAATTGCTCCATCCGCTTTAGGAATTACAACCAACGGTGATCCCAAATCACTTGTAATTGATTTAGATATTATTCCAGCTGCTTCGAGATCATCAAGTTATTTTTCAACTTTTTCTCGTAAAGCATAGGTTACATTTCGTTCAGGAGTGTAACTAGGCTTTGCTCCATCACGTAACTTTAGTTTGATTAAGAAACTCGGTACACAACTAACCTTTTGTTCGAACACTTCAGGAAAAAGATTTATAATCTTAGAGACATCATTGATTGCAGCAATTTTATTTTCTATTCTATTTTGGGTGTTGTTTTCTGTATCGATATCATGTAGATTGATTTTTAAATGTCTAACCCATACTCTGCCTAGAAGAGGATCATACCCATCAGGAACAACATATAAATCTTCATTAGATATACAACCTTCACTCGCAGTTTCTCTAAAGGCACAAACACATTTTCAGTATATGATCTAAAAACAATATTTGTTGGTTCAAACTGTTCCTTGAGACCTAACCTTTTAAACTGACTTTCTGGTATGAGAGTGTATCCTGCTCCTGTGTCGACATCAAGTTTTTGACAGCGATTTTCGATTTTTACTGTAGTAAAATATTTCTTAGCATCAAGGGTAGAATCTGAGATATGGTTGTCGTAAATATCAACAATCGTGTTTATGTTATTATTTTCATATGTTCCATTTGATTAAGTTGTATTCTTGGACTATTTGATATTTTAGCATTAAGTAATGTCTTGATACAGACTCTTTGTACATGTCCAGTTGATTTATACGACTTACACTTCAAATTATTTGGATTCATGAGACAGTCCTTCGATAAATGGTTGTTTTTCGCACAGCGTAGGCACAAATTATTTATGCCAAGTTTTTCGAAATCAATTTGATTTTATTTGGATTTCATGCGCTGATGTGAAACTGCCTGTTTTTTCTTTGTTTTGAGTGTTAAAGGATGTTTTCACGTATTTCGATTGCCTATTAGTTTTGGTGACTTTATTGATATCCTCTGAGATAGATGTACTGGTATTTAAAATTTTTGATAACTCGCGACAGTCAATTTTTGACGCTTCAAGTGCAATAGATTTATCAACAATATCGTTGAATTTTTTTACTTCTGATTGCAAGAGTTGCTCTTTGATCCAACTATCTTTAATGCCACGAATAAATTGTGCTCTAAGGAAAATATCAGCAACAGATACCTTTTTACTGCATTCACGGTCAACAGTAGACTCGCATTCGGAAATATCACGCCGTAATTCTCCCACATATTCGGAAACAGTACTGTCCTGTTTTTGATAAGTTGACAAAAAGTAATGTTGTGAAACTAAAGGATTTTTCTTTGGTGCTAAATGATTTTCTAACACTTTAAGTAGTTCATCATACTCTAGTTCACTGGGAGCCTTTGGCGCAATAACAGCCGCCAAGGTATTGTAATGTGATGCTCCTATAGAATTTAACAAAATTTGTGCGATTTTATATTTATCATGAAAAATATCTTTCATCATTAAATAATTTTTGAAACGTTGACAATAATGTTTAAAATTTTCTTTCTTATTATCAAAACATCCAAAAGGAGGAATATGGTAAATGTTAATAGCTGGAATCTTTGTTGAGTTAGTGTTACAACTATCATTATCATTAGCCATTTCAGATTTGTCTCTTGACAACATCTGTTCAATCAGCCTTTGTTGGCCCCGATTTACAGTATCAAGCAATTTCTGATATTGTTCTGGAGAACATTTTGATGTAACTTGATAGTCGATAATATTGTTCATGGAAATAGTCAAATCGATGTTAATAGAATAAAGTTTTTATCGATGTTTCCAGATTCCTTTTTGGAAAGTACAAAACTCGGGAGAAATAGAAATAAGTAACCAAGGAGGATACAATAAGGATTCTAAAACATGTGAAAAATTTAAAAAGGCATACCATGCATACACAGGCCTTCTTAAAAGAATAAATTTTTATCTGACAGTGAAATATATCATCAGTATCAAAGATGAAATGTCTTCAAAACATATTTTTACCTTACCCATTTTTCCGCTTCCCGTTTTCCTCTGGTACGAATGGAAACATGATATTTAGATGACTTAATTGAGGAAATGTTTTAAAATATTCTTCACACACTATGACTTCTCCCCATCGAGCTTTAATTTAGGTAGAGAGCGAAATGGCAACCCCTTTGTGTGGCCAACATCATCGAGAAGTGTCACGTGACAATAACTTTGAGATTTCTCCTTTCTCCTGTGCACGTGAACTACTACGGTATTGTGTTAGCCGAAAGCCGAATCATAGAGGTATTGCGCCCGCGTGGTTTGTGGTCTTTCCTCGTTGTGCGTAAGCGCATAGCGTCAAGCCACAGTGTGCGCCAAGCGTGAATTCTCGCCATACTCACTTAGCTCCGTAAAGGTCTGCCGCTACAAAGAGATGCTAGTAACATCGAAATCTAGTCTTGATCTTCAATTCTCATAGGAATTATATATTAAAATAATATTTTTAATTTTCCTTATTGACGATATTGGCATAAAAAAAATCCATTGGCATAAAAAAATAAACCCATCAAAAATCGGAGCAAAAACATATAGGAATATAATACTTTCATCTTATAACTGTGAAAGAAATTACATAATAATATAAAAAAGAATTGGTCAGATTCTATTTTTTAATGTCTTCATAATATTTTTATTAATAATCTAGATGCATCATTATTTAAGATATTTGTTTTATTTATTATTCTCTTTTTTATATTTAAGAAGAAAGTATTCGATTAATGGAAAGTTTTAGTCACTGGTTTCCAATGAATTTATACGTTTTGACATATCCTGTACACAATTGCACTATTTTAAGTGTCTTGGTGTGTGCCTAAACTTTTGTGGATGCTCTATCTCATAAATAAGTGGACGAAACTTAACAAAACTTGATATTTAGTTCTAACATCGAAAATTAGTGCTTATAAGCTGTTACTGAAAATCACCCACCAGCGACCGAGCGGTTCCGCGCTCAAAGCTGGTAGACGTGAGGTGCCGGATACGATCCCAGCTCGCGCTCGTTGGCTTAGTCGTTTGGAGTTTTCAGTCGTTTTCTCCGAAACTTGCGTAAATACGGACTAGGACCCCTTAGAAAAATCTTCCCCACGGAGGGCACTCCTCTTTATGCCTAGGATCCTAGGGTAGTCAACCAGCCTTACTTCCAAAACACCAAACGACCAATAGGTAGCGCTGTCATTCCGTATATATATTTTTTATTGTATCTATTTATTTGTTTCAACAAAGTACGAAACTTCGCATAAATATGCACAGTGAGAATTGTTTTTTAACGAATTTTTGCGGATTAAAAAGAATTGTTTAAAATAGTAATAACCAATTATGGGGGGGGGGGGTTGTAAATGTAAACGCATCACTTTTCACTAGGAAGGGAGGGGGATGCAAGTTTTTAATATTAGTGTTTCTGAAAAGTACCCGTCAATACCTTTAGAACGAATGATTGAACCATAAGACTAGAATAATTAAAAGCAAATTTATCAGGATTTTTTTTTTTCATTATTTTAATAAATAAATAAATAAATAACTTAGGAAGAAAAATGCAGTTTTTAAAACATGAATGTGGTCTATAAGACACAAAATAAACTTTCTTTAGATTATATATATCTTTGAAATAAAAATAATTTGCATTCATCATGAAACGAAATTTTAATAAAAAACATTTTAGTTAATATCTAATTTACATTGTGTGTATTTGTATAGGATAATATAAAAGAAAGTTTTGTGATGGCCACAACATATATATTTGAAATGTTTTAATTTCTATATTTTATTCAAAAGATTTTTTTTTTATATTTTTTCAAAATTGTAATTTATTTGAATAAAAATCGCTTGGCTGAGTTTTCATTGGAAAAAGAAATAATAATAATAAATACATAACTCTTATAATATATTTGTCAAAGAATATCTAATGATGTAAATATTCTTTGGTATTTACAAACTAAAAAAATGTTTTTTATGGGAAAAAAAATTATCGCCAAGAAAGCGAAAAAAGTTAGCTCAACGAAATAACACGTGATACATGTTGGACACGTTTTTTTCCGTAGAAAAGAATAGGGATTCTCTCTCTACTAGTATATCTGCTCGATGCTTCTCCCCTATATGAATTCAAAAATAAAAATGCCTCTATCCTTTAGAACATTCTTCACAAGCATATGGTTTTCCTTCTGTATGAATTCGAAGTTGTTCTTTCAAATCATTCTTCCTAAATAATCCTTTGTAGCACTCTTCACAGACATATGTCTTTCTTTTTTTTTGTATGTATACGAAAATGATTCTTTAGAGTACTCTTACGGGAAAATCCTTTAGAACATTCTTCACACACATAAGGTTTTTCTCCTGTATGAATACGAAGATGTATCTTTAGATCACTTATGTGAGAATATCCTGTAGAACACTTTTCACACACATACGGTTTTTCTCTTGTATGAATGCGAAGATGTGCTATTAAATTGCTTTTATGAGAGAATCCTGTAGAACTCTTCACAGACATACGGTTTTTCTCCTGTATGAACTCGAAGATGTGCCATTAAATTTTTCTTAACAGAAAATCCTTTAGAACATTCTTCACACACATATGGTTTTTCTCCTGTGTGAACGCGAAGATGCCTCTTTAGATCACATAATTGAGAATATTTTTTAGAACATTCTTTACAGATATATGGCTTTTCTCCGGTATGAATGCGAAAATGTCTTCTTAAACTGTACACGGCAGAAAATCGTTTAGAACAATTTTCACAGACATACGGCTTTTCTCCGGTATGAATTAGAAGATGTTTTCTTAAACTGCCCCTAGCGGTAAATCGTTTGGAACATTCTTCACACACATATGGTTTTTCTCCTGCATGGGCAGCAAGATGTGTCATTAAATGGCACTTTTGAGAAAATCGTTTAGAACATTCTTCACACTCAAATGATTTCTCTCCTGTATGGACTCGAAGATGGTTTTTTAGATCAGCTTTTTCAGAAAATCTTTTAGAACACTCTTCGCACACATATGGTTTTTCTCCTGAATGAATGCGCAGATGCCTCATGAGATTACCTTTAAAGGAAAATCCCTTAAAACATTCTTTACACACATGCGGCTTTTCTTCCGCATTTTTAGGTAGATGAATATTCATATTTTTAATGATAAACTATTTATGAAATTTATTTGTGTTTCCTTTAAATGAATGTGCAGCTAAGTATCTATAGTCCTCTCAAAATAAATTAATAACTGACGGGTTATTATAAAATTGCAATTTTTGTCTTTTCTGCACAAGAATCAATTACAACTTTAATAATTAGGAAAAATGTTATTAACATTAATTCTGTAACGGAACGAGTCTCCAGTCTGTGAAAAGAAAAGTTAAATGGAAGACATGACACGACTAGGACTGGGCAATACATCGATTTAAAGCATGCAATTCCAAACAGATAATGAAATCATGAAATCTTTCAGCTGGACAAGCGTCTTTTGCATCATGACTCCGAAAACGGATTTGCGCAACTTCTCGCGCATCCTTCTGCTTTCGAAATTTTGTTTACGTTTTAAAAGTCCCTCTTCTCTTAAAACTGATCTGCACATCTCTTTGCGCAATCTCTCTCCGAAGTTTGTTTATCTCCGTTGTTTGTTTATATTCTTGTGTAGCTCCGTGTTGTGTAGTATCGTACAATCATTAGGGATTACTGTGATATAAAATTAATGTAATATGAATGTGACAAGCACCTTATTAATAATAATAATAAATGCAGTGAATACTTGAAACTGTTCGGTAAACAAATATACATAGCAATTTCGACTTCTACGTGAATATGATTCTGACGAAATCATTTGGCTTGACTATCAATAAGAACTGTAAAATGTGTATTAATAGATAAATTTATTATTGAAATATGTGACAACTAAAATACAAATTTTGAATATTTTAATTTTACTTGTTTTTAAGCTATTTTATCATCAGTGTTAAATGCTGTTTGCAATTGTGTACAAGCAACATGGAGTGAAAAATTCCTACTTTCATGAAAAACTATACATCGCTTTCCAATTTATTAATTATCGAGTATACTCTTTAAAGACTTATCTTTTCATTATTATTATATATGTATGTGTATATATATATTTAAGACAATTCATTATTGTAATTATTTTGACTATGCATATAAAAAGTAAATTTCTATAATAATTAAAACCTGGTGCAAGTTGAAAAATGCTATTAAAATTGTATTGTCAAATAAATATGTTTTTAAAAACTATTTTGGTAGATTTGTTGTATTTTTGAAAAGTATACACGTAAAAAAATATAAACAAAGTACTGAATTTTTGTTAATCTTTTAAAATAAAGACCTAAGATAATAGCTACAAAAAATTCTAATACATGAAAAATCTTGAAATAACCTGTTTCTTATAATTTTATTATAAAAAAAAAGATTGATCTATTAAATATTTAAATCATTTAATTTTATAAAGCTACAGCAAGGGTGCTGCATAAAGTTATAATTTTTTCGAAAAAGGTTTTCATGTTTTTGTATTAAAAATTCATAAATATAAACAAACATATGAGAATTATCAGAAATGTAACTTCTGAACTTGTAAGTACATACATAAATTAATCTTTCACACAGTGCTAATGTGTTTGTGTGAGCATTATATATTTTTAATTTCATGCTTTTGTAAATGAAAGGATGTTTTTTACTGTCATGGTTTCTCTACATTGCAATGACCTTAGCATGCTTTTTACAATAGCTGAAACACTGCATTACAATAATTTTGAAATTTCATTTATATTTTCTTGCAGGTTTTTTTTTTTTTTTTTTTTGTAAAAAATTTTATGTGTTATACTATTTAGTGTTTAATCGGTAACAAATGCATAGATTAATTAACTTGAGTAATTCTTAACAGTAGCATTCCATTTACATCAGGATGTTATGCAAAATGCTGTATTTATTTCTATTATGGGGAGCAGTGGCGGATCCAGAACTTAACTTTGGGGGGGGGGGGGGCTAAGATTTTTCAAGATGCTATTCCAGATCAATGAAAAATTTACCATTGTAATCTTCAATTGTGAATGTCAGTGGTTTTTTTTTGGGGGGGGGGAGGCTTGAGCCCACTAGCCCCCCCTTAAATCCGCCACTGCCCCCAATCAATGTTTTTTATTTTGTCCTGGTCGCCTATTTCTGTAAGTTGGTCCCTGTGTGCGATACATTTGAAAAAAAGAACATAAATTTATAAGCATTACCTGCATTATTATTGGTTGTCGTTGAAGTTTGTGCTCCAGAGCCAGTTGATATCCAACTGAGTAATTTTTCTGAACTTTTTGCCGCTTCTTCAGATCTTTTCTTTCTTTTTTTTCTGCCGTGAGCACCAATATGATATTTACGCTTACCTTTGTGTTCCAGTTCCATGATATATAAAAAATCACGCTCACGAAACAAATTTGTTAAAAATGTTAACCAGAGTGATCATAATCTGCTTTAAAATTTATTAAAGACTTTTAATATATAAGACAAAAGTTCGAGAGGTTCGAGAGACAGCCAGTAATAATAAAAGCGCGGGCCTTATTTGTAGGGGAGTTTAAAAGCTTAGCAGACAAATACTGGGTGAGGGGGGGGGGGGAAGCAGCTTCCAGTAGAGTTATTTCTTATGTTTTGACATTCGCAGCTGAAAATCTTTCCAACTCCTTCATTCAGTTTCAGTCGGTTTGTTTTTTGTTTGTCTTTTTAATAAACAAGGTGAATAACGATGCGATCGATGGGGTCGCTGACGGGGTCCTATTCCAGTCACCGTCTTTTTTGTTTAATTTATATAGATATATCAAAAGTTTCGTTTCTCAATTTAAATGGTAATTTGAACCTTTCCTTTTCTATTTCTAATTTCATTAAGAATTAATGATAAATAAGCTTTTTTCGAAAGAAATTTTAAAATTAATCTCGAAATTAATCGGTTGATGAGAAAAAGCTAACTAAAACAGAATTTTAAATACTTAACTTAACCTTCGTTCAAAATAAGAAAAATGAGATTTTTTTAGCATCGCTATGGTGGCCCCTGTGCTTGGTGGCGCCGGGGCACTGCCCCATTTGCCCCGGTGGTAGTTACGACCCTGGACAGACAGACAGACAGACAGACAGATGCGTACAGATTTTAATAATATAAGGAGATTGCTTGATCGACAGAAAGTTTCGCCGCTTGTAAATGCCATCTGCTCTGTTGTTGCACAGGAAGTTGTTATTTCTTGGCGTGGCCAGTGGGATTCAAAGTCAAAGCTTCTGCCTACTGCTTGCTTACTCATCATATTTTGTATTTACATTCAGATTTGATTTAACTTTCGGATACGCTACAACAGATTCAAGATACAGATAAGTTCGTTCACTTACTTTTCCTTTTTATAAAATTTTCATACGTAAGCATTGAAATCTTAAAAAATTTAGTTTATTAAAATTTATCAAAAAAAAACATATAATATTTTTAAATTGAATTTGAAAATTTTAAATGTTTTACATCTTTCACGCTAACTCCTAAATTTATTTCGTTCGATATTTTATTATTACAGTTCAACGCTGTAGTCTAATCTAGCAAACCCATGCGAATTTTTCGCACTTTTCCTTATTTACTTTTAAAATTTGAAACTCACAAATATTATACCGAATTCCCCATCTAATTAAAATTTTAATTTACCAGAAGCCATTTTATTATTAGTACCAAATTAATATTGCGCAATAGTGAGACCAAGATAATTCAAAGAAAGGCTTCAAAATAAAATTCATGGTTGAAGGCCCAGTTTCATACTTTCGCAGGCAATACAGTTATAGTATAGGATTTCCATGATGCCTTTTAAATTTTTGCCGCGGTGTTGGTGATAACTTTTTATTTATTTTGGTATAATATTTTGTTAAAATAATAATAATAATAATTCTTATTTTGATTATATTTTTATGTTTATGATTTTTAGTCAATTCATGACAATTATTCATATTCTGTATAATCTTTAAAGTATTTCTATGTTTAAAATGACGCTTATAAAGATTGAAGAGGCAATTTTTAAAAATACAGTTTTCCATAAAATAATGTAAGCAGACAAAATTCGTAATTTTTTCTTATTAGTTCATTGAGTTGAGTCCGCATGCTTAAATATTGTTCATTTTTAAATATTATTTTTTATCCTTGCGTATTTCAATAATTACACTACTATATCGTTTCGGCAAAAATTAATTGCAACTGATCCACGTTAAAGAAATATATAAATAGATTTGATCATGTATGTTTACATTTTACATTACACTGTAGAAATGTAAAAGCAGGAAGAAGTATTAAGAAAGAAATAGTTACTAAGGTGAATCTTAATATTGCTAAATGTTTTAAATTTAGAAGTTTATTTATTTTATTTTTATTTATTTATTTGTTTACTGAATAAAATTTTAATTAATTATTTATTTATTTTTCAAAATGTTTCACCACATGTTATACAGTGTATTTCACTGCATGTGTATGTAAAATTTATAAACTCAAAATAAATAATTTAAATAAATTTCGCATACGCATGATTTGAAAATGAAAATATTAAGTAAATTTCACGTAATCTATTTAAATAAAAAACAAAATAATAATAATAATTTTTATTTTTTATATTTTTAAACGTATTTAAAATACACCGCTGTTCAAAATTAAAGGAACAAACCTGCTTTCCCATTTTCTTCTTTTATGCATAACTTTTAAACAAATAAACACATGGACATAAAATTTGGATGTCATGTTCGTTATCATATCATTAATCGAATTTTACATAACATTAGAATAAGCAATAATTTTAAACTAATAATTATTAATTTTTCTCAAAAGTAAGCTTTGGAAAAAATTTAAAATTTCAACAATTTTAGCAAAGAAAATTTAATGAAAAATTGTATTAATGATGCATTATAGACAAGTGAAGACGCACATGCCCTCAAATGTTAAACAAAATCCTGATTTTACTTTCTGCGTTCACATTTCTTTTACTTTAATAACGGAATTAAATAATAATAATAATAATTACTAATTTGTATAAACTGTGATCATCACCAGAATAATAAAAACGTCGATAAATAATTTAATAATAAACGCTTTATCCGATTTTCATATTTCTATGTAAAATTTTCAAAAAATTATTCACACGCGATAAAATGAAGAAAAAAGAAGAAACAAAAAAGTGACTACATGAAGTAATATACGGTTTTAATCTAACGCATGGATGCGCGTACATCTTTAACCTATCTGTAATGCATCTTTATGACCATTTTTCAGTAAGTTTTCTTTTCTAAAATTGCTGAAATTTTTCATTTTTTTAATGTTTACTTTTGAGAAAAATTTACTGATATTTAGTTTAAAAATTATTACTTATGCTAAAGTTATATAAAATTCGATTTATGGTATTTTAAAAAACATACTATACAATTTTTTTTACTTCTGTGTGTATTTGTTTAAAAATTATGTGGGGAAAAAAAAGAAAACGAGAAAACAGTTTATTGTTTAAATTTTGTACACTTGTGCACTTCTTTTAACTAATTTTTATTTTTTGTTTTCCATTGATTGTGCATTATTATAGTTTAAAAATAGAATATGTAACATATCTGGGCATTAATTTGAGATTTCATTGATAATTTAAAATTTAATAAAATACTTTTGTGTTTGAATGCTAAAAGTTTGCAGTAAGTTTTAAAATTTAGACATAAATATTTTTAAATTTTTTTGCTTAAGGGCCCTCTTCACTCATCGCCGCTGGAAGCCGAAGCTAATATTATTCAGCGGGAAATTTTTCTTTACAGATAACTTATTAAGTAATACATATTTTTAAATTCTGTTTTCACATTATGAAAATTCCCAGCTGTGAAATTGACGGACCTTTCTTAAAATAATTTTTTTTATTTTTTATATTTTACTTCGAAGCTTCAAAATACGAATTTTCAATATGTGAATTTTTTTCATTTTGCAATTTCAAAATAAAATATTAAAAATTAAAAAAATACTTTTTCAAAAAAGGTCCGTCAATTTAAAATTTGGGAATTTTCTGAATGTGAAAACAGAATTTAAAATTATATATTAGTTAATAAGTTATTTGTAAAGAAAATTTACAAATAGTATAACACTGGCTCGGGCTACCGGCGACGGTAAGTGAAGAGGGCCGTTAACTTATTAAAATTAATATCCAAATATGGTTATATTCTATTGTTAAATTATAATGATGTAAAATCTAGGGGGGAATAATAATTAGTTAGCAGGGAGCATATTATCTTAAAATTTTTCAAAATATACCAGAACTTGAATTTATTTATTTATTTGTTTTTGAATTCAAATATGTATCTAGAATATTCAAAATACTTGATCCTTTGTTATACTATATTTCAATGCATGTATGTAAAATTTTATAATACTAAGACAATTATTTATGAAAAAAAAATAATAAGAAAAAGATAAAAGAAAAACTACACAAAACGAAAAAAAGAAAAGAAAAGAAAAATAAGGAAAGGAAAAAAAAAAGTAGTAAATAAAATAACAAGTGCAAAACTTTGAACAGACACTATAAAATTCAAGAACTCGAAGCAATTGTTCCGGGTCGAGAAAAGACACAACCCTTCATCAATCGAACAAAGTAGGCACGAGTGCTGCAAAAAATCTGCAACGTAGCTCTTTTATTTGCGGCACTCGTGCCTATTACGTTCATCTGACGAAAGGTCGTGTCTTCTTTCGACCCGAAACAATTGTTGCGAGTTCTTCCATTTTATTATACATGAAATACATTTTTAGCATGTTCAAAAATTGTTTACATAACGTTGTGACAACGTGTGTATAGAACTTTTTCAGAACGTTTCTACGCTATTTTAGAACGTTTACAGTACGTTTTCTAGAACGTTCTGAAAATGTGTATAATGTTTTGAAAACGTTCTAAAAACGTTTAGAACGTTCTGAGACGGTATACATAGAACGTTCTCTGGACGCTTCTATAACTCCGATGGTGATAGCTACACGTTCATTGAACGTTCCCTAAACCCAACTATTGTACGTCTTCAAGATGGACGTCTATAACACGTTCAGAGGGAACGTTCTTAGAACGTGTTTGCAGAACAATGTTTGAACGTTCAGAGAACGTTTCGGTGCTGCTTGGGTTATACAGTCGGCAGCATAATTTTTCGAGCACTAGCCAATAATTCCTATATTTAAAAAGTACACTTAAGACTGTTTTGTTAAATAAATCCTTGTTGAATCATGTTCTTAGACTGACTAAGAACATGACTCGATAAGAATTTATTTAACAAAGCAGTATTAAGTGTACTTTTTTTAGACAGGGATTATTGCTAGTGCTCGAATAATTTTGCAGCCGACTGTATTTGAATATTTATCCATCACAACAAAAATGTCAGCATTAATTTTAAACTTACTTTATGATGTTCTGAAACCTATAAAGAAGTAGAATTGTGTTTAATGTTTCCTACTAATGAACTACTTTTTACCCCCCCCCCCTTCCCATTTTCCACCACCAGTCAATGATTAAATGTTGATTGCTAGCTAATTTTTTTTTTTTTTTTTTTTTTTTTTTTTTTTTTTAATACATGTTTTATTGTGTTGATGTGTATTATCCTTTTAGTTTAATTTTTCACTTTTAAAATATTTTGTATAGTTTTTCCATGTGAGCATTATTTTTCATTTGAAATAAATTTTATGAACACATTTGTATAGTTTTCAACGCACACGTTATTTTTCATTTGAAATTAATTTTATGAATACGCGTGTTTCCTCTTTTTTTAATATTCTGCACTCTCATGCCTGCACATTGTGCACTTAAATATAATACTGTATTAATATACCAGGGCCTGAAATGCATTTACATGAATTACCAAGTACTGTTCCGCTATATTCTATTTCTTTTCTGTAGCCCTGTAAACGTACGGTGAATAATTTTCATACCATATTCTATGTGAAATATGCTTTTATACCTACCGAATGTTTGAACTTCTTGTTACAATTTGTTCTTGAAATATGCTGATAATAGACACACAGACCAACTGCTAAAAGCATGTTTTTCGAATTCACGGGACCTTGAAAAGTTTAAATATAAGAAACATTTAATTTTTTTAATTTTGTCGAAAAATAATATTTTCTCTATTATATATTTGAGTAAGAGGAAGTTAAAAAAAAAAAAAAAAAAAAAAAAAAAAAATGGAAATTTAGGTATATCTATTGTATTTTTAATTTCTTCTACATTTACAAAAACATTCCATGTACTTCATTGCTTACAATCTTTAATAATAATAATAACCCTAGGCTTATACATATACATATATGCATACATATACTTTCAGGATTTTTAAGACAGGGTTACAATTAGCCCTAAATTGGTATTTAATAAAATGAATAGTTAAACTATGGAAGAATTTTGATTATTCTGTTGTTTTTTTAGAAATTCAATAATAATAATAATAAGAATCAAAGCAATAATAAGAATCTTAATATTATTATTTCTTATTTTAGATGCTTATAGACATGTAAAAGTTGAAAAAAAAATCATGTGATGATATTGAGGCATCACAGTGCATAATTTCCTGCTTTCCTCCAGTACCTAAAAAGTAATCAAGAGTAGCAGAAAATTGCCATTATTTTTTTACAATCCTTATATACAGAAAACTAAATTGAGAACTGAATTTGATTTTCTTTCAGCACATAAATAAAATATTTTTTGTGTATTATTAAATTTTTTATATGACGTTTTTAATCAAGTTAACGTAAAAAAGAGATGCAATGTTTTTGAAGAATCAAATGTGTTACTTTCTACATTGTAAATAAAAACGTTTGTATTATATGTGTTTTATTTTATTGAACATTCTGCACAGCTATATTTTACACAACTACTTTAAATAGGTAAGATATTTTTGTACCAAATGTTCTTCAGCAATAAGTATCTTTGAATCAATATCTTCCAATCTGTATGTTATTAAATCTGTAATTTCAATTTTTTAATTACTTTAGCTCTGATATTTAATAACAAGATTTTTATTTTTTAACAAGAAGAAAAGAAAAAGTTAAAATTTCCATAAAATATCATTAGACATTAGTTATCAGCTTGATATGATATGATTGAGTATAACAATGTTTCTATTTCTTATAACTGTGCTAAAAAATCAGGTTTTCTTCAAATGAATAGTGTGTTTCTGCATATATATATATATATGTATATATATATTAGTGGTGGCTCATGATAGTGACTAAATTTATGCAGCTATCTCCATACAGGTAGCTTGAAGCAGTACATTTTAATGGAATATTTATGAATCATACTGGTTGATTCACCTATTTCAAGAAACATCATTGATGTGACGACTTTTCAAAAATCAATCAAAGGAATTAACTTTTAACAGAACTGATAACTGTTTGTTTCTAGCCGCCTTCATAGAAATAGCTCAAAACATTATTCACAAAGATTCCACTTATGAATTCCACTTAAATTATATATATTTATTTAAAGTTGGGTAACAACATGAATACTTTTGAATTTAGATGATTTGTCAAATATCTATAGAAATACATGATATACATTTTACATAATTAATTAGCCAAATTTTTACTGTTAATCTTAAATAAAATCTAAGCAAATATTGTGAAAACTCAGAAAAGTATTCTTAAAAAAAAAGAGGGGTGGGAGTAATTTTGTTACCGAATCTGTTTAAGAATAGAGTTGAAACATTTTTCTATTAACTGATCTGATTTAGTAGTAAGTTAGAAATATTTAAAACTTACCATTTCAAGAAAACAAAAAAAGTGATTTACAGAATTTTTGCAATTTTTTTTACTGAGTATGTTTCTTATTAATAACTAAGTTTGCATAAAAATTTGCCTTTTGAAATACTAATAGAAACATTATCTAAAATAATTTCGATAAATATATTTAAAAAAGAATCTGGTGTGGCACCCTCACGATTTTCTCTTACCCTGCATTTCAATTCTGTAAAGACAGATTCCAAATTGAGAGATAAGATAATAAGTACATTAGACTCTGTGATTCTGTAATCCGCAGCTGTTTTTCCCAATGTAAAAAATCGCAATTAACAGTTATATAAATTTCAACTATTTCTTAAAAAATAAATATATAAAAAATAACAGAATAATTTTCGCAAGCGTTCAGTTAAATTTTGTAAAATTGTAAGGAAAACTTCTCTTTTAATAAAAAATTTTGGAAAATAAACATTTTTAATTAAATTGTTTTTACAACTGCATGTGTTAGATCTGCATTTTTCTTATTGATTTTATTTATTAATTTTGTTTTTAATAATTAATTCCTTATTGTAATTTGTATTTTGATTCTTACATTAACATTGCAAATTCATACTCTAATTAAAGAGAAAAATGTGTGTAAGCAAAACAATGATCTTTAATCTCCAGAAATCTTGGTCCCGAATCTTGGGATTTTCTCAGGGTTAGCTGTACTCTATATAAACATACGTTAAACAGAATTCAAATCAGGTTTAAAAGCAGTTTTATTAAAATATAATTCAGTGACTGACCTTTATCCCCATTTAAATTGTACTGACATTTATGTAGAATTCCAAGGCTGTTATTAAATTTAAAAAATTATTCCAAGTTATTCAGATTGCTTTCACATGCATTATTCCTTGAAAGTTATCTATCTCGATCAAACTATGCAAGTATCAACCCCGTACGAACTTCAAAATACAACATTTAAGTTACCTGCAATTTTTTTTCTTAAGTTATGCAGATAACAGATACACAAAATTTAACCGTTAAAAACTTGACTTTGGTATTTTGAGAATTCCAGCACCTCTCTCGTTCATCGAATGCCACATCTATAGCTTTAAAACATTACAGTAGCATGGCATATTATTAGACTCATTGATTTTTTCTAGGGGTCAAAATAAAATAATACATTTTACTGAATTTTTGTAACAAGACAAAAGAATCACAATCAGAAATAGAAATGTAAAAGAAAACACGTCCTTATACTGTTATCGTAGTTTAAAAAAAAAACTATACCATCAAATGATACTTTGGAAACGTAGTTAGTTGATTAAGGGGTTACATAGATTTCGATGGCTAAAAACAGTAAATTTTCTTTACATATTTTTAATTAAATTGAGTAGTGCTTAAAAGGAAAAAATTTCTTTTTTTCCGATTTCAACTTATTTTACAAGGGTAAAAAGTACCAAAAATTGTATTGTTTTTGCATACAATTCTGCCAGAAATAAATATATATATATATTGTTCAAGCTCTAGTAAATTTCAATTTGAAGAACTGTAAAAAATTTCACTAAGATTGGAGTATTAGTTTTTGAGAAATTGTGTCCGCTGCTTTTCTGAAAAATCTCCGAAAACCAGGACCCACTGGCGGAATTTTCCAATGAAAATATTGTTGAAATGTCGCTCTTTTATATTCTTAAAATTTGAATAAAAAAATTTATTTGTTATATAATAATAAAAAAAGAGAGAAAGAGAAAATATGCTTTTTTTTTTAAGCCTTCAAAATATCACTCAATAGGATATCATTTTTACTTCTGTGATCATATAATATTTCCATCTTTTCATTTGTATTGTTTTTCTGATTGTGACTGTTTTGTCTTATTTCAAAAACACAGTAAAATGTATTATTTTATTAATCTCTAAAATATCAATGATCTTAATAACATCCCCTGATGCTATAGATATTGTTATTAACTAGAAATACAGTATGCGATGAACTATAGATGTAGCATGCGGCATACCAAAAATGTGGCATGTGAGATACCGGAGATATTACATTTGATGTACTGGAGATGTAGCATGCGATTTCGCAAAGCTGAGACATTTCCACATCCAAAGAACGTATCTGAGATGTTTCAGAGATGTAACAGAACATCTGTGCGACATCACACACAGTGTGATGTACTAAAGACGTAGCAGTGTGATGTACTAGAAATATTGTATGTGATGTACTGGAGATGTAGCATGCGATGTCACAAAGCTGAGACATTTCCACATCCCTAGAACGCATTTGAGATGTTCCAGAGATGTAACAGAACATCTATGCAACATCGCAATGTCGCAGTGTGATGTTCTTGCGACGCTCCAGAGATGTAAGTGTGCTCTATGGGAATAGAAAATAAACTATTTACAATATTTACAAAATTTTTCAATCCAAAGCATAAATCATCCCAAAGCAAAAAGATTATAAAGCAAACGTCAAAAAGTTCAATAAACTGAAATTTAATTAATTATTTTTTTTTTTTTAATTTGGTTATTAAATCGAATAAAATATCCATTGAAAATCTATATTGGACAGTGCGAATAATTAATGCTCATAATATGAGAATTTAACCACGTGAAACACTAGAAGTTACTTAATTTAAGTTGTTCAGAATAATGTGCGTGAAACACTAAAAAAACCCCTTAAATTTAAAGATAAAAGTCAAAACTCAATTAGGCACATTCATACAACTAAAGTAATTTCCCAATATTTATCAAAGTCAAATCTATTCTTCATCAAAGAGTTAGTAAAAGTAGAGCCTCTAAATAAAATAATAGTCCGGCGCATCACCGCCATTTTTTTGCCTCGGAAGAGGACAGCATTTCCGCTTGGCTTCCTTATCGCTTCCCTAATGATTTTAAGATATCTTGATCTGAAGCTAATCCGGTCAAGATAAGAGCAATAAGCAACAATAATATTCCTAAAAACACATTTTTTTCACAGTACATTCTCATGATGTAATTTTAATCTGAGGATATCTTATGGATGTACTGGGGTAAGATGTGTTGTTAAGGCGGTTTCTGTTTCTTTTACAAAATATCGCCAAAACCCAAATACACAGTAATAGAAGGTTTGTGAACACTTTATATTCACTTCTTCAATGATTGTAGCAGTTTATCGCTAAACAAACTTCCATATCATAGTTTACTTAGCTAAAATTATGAAATATAATAACAAGTTACTCTAAAGTAACGTAAGATGATTAAAAAAAAAAAAGTTTGTTGTTTATTTATCGGAGAAACGCGCTGGTTACATGTAGCAACCCTTAGGCAACAAAATGCCTGATGCGCCAGCTCGTATATATAGGAGCCTTAGGTAAAAGCATACATCCACAAATAGCCAAATACAGAAATGATAATCACAAAGTTAATCAAAGTAATTAGATTAAAAATTGAAATAATACACATAAGAATAAGCGCAATTGCAGCTGTAGTCAAAGTGCATGTAAACTTTTTAAAAGTTAATTGTAAAGCTAAATTGGCAAAGTTATGAATATTTATAATTATACATACAATGAAACATAAACAAGATTTTAATTTAATGACAAAACTGTTTACAATAAACAAAATACATATAAACTTATTGCGCATAATCAGCAAATAATACAAATTGAATTTAAATGCAAATATGAATGATAGATATCTTAATAAACTTTAACCTTAAGATTTTAGCATTTAATAGATACATGTCAAAACCAACACAACAAAAATAAAACTGACAACACATTGCTAAAACTATCACAAAATGGTTGCGATACATGTTAAGATCCAATAAGAGACAAAAACAATTTAAATTACTTACGTCCATTGTTTGTTTGTTTGTTTTATTGATAACATATACATCAGATTTGTATGCTTGACTTATAGTCCGTTTGTAAATCTTCGTCAGATAACGACAAATAGCACATGACAGAATTACAATACGAAGAATTGGAGAAAACACCCAGGGCCAGTGCGGGAATTTACGTCCACTTGAACAACAACATTTTTTTTTTTTTTTTTTTTTTTTTTTTTTTTTGAAAATGATGGGTTCTTTTTATGGAAAATTAAGTATGATTTTACAAAACAAGATAAAGAAATTCAGTTAACATTATATGACAATCGCAAAACATTTACAGATCAGGACAAAATTTTAATGAGTCTTTCAGCTGCATTTGTTTTGTTCACATTAATTTTATATGTTAAAGTTACATACTGTAGTTTTATTTTTCCGATTTTTCCGTTAGAAAATATTTCGTAAATTATGTGCGCGACAGGATTTTACTTCACTTTTTTTTAGAACAATGCATAGTATATTTGTCTTCAGAATTAACTTTTATAACCACCATGTACTGAAATTTAGCTCATATACACACACGCACAAAAGAAAAAAATCCTGAAATGCACTTTAATCAATTTTTAATAACCTTTAAATCAGAAGTTTTTTTTTCTGTGAATCTCTAAACATTTAACGAAGGTTTTTTTTATACGATACTCCCCAGGACACATAGCGTATATAAAATTATATGCGGATTTCATTATGTTTAGTAAATTGTAAGTTTGTAGAAACCAAAAATTCACCTATATATGTACTCTATTTGCATTAATTTGTAACTCATAACGGATCCTGTCTGATCTATGAAAAAAGTTTCGATTGATATTGCCATATCATTTAGATTTAAAGTATTGAATTTAGTTCTTCTACTAATATCAGTTTTCGAGTTATGGTGACAACATATACACAGATCAACAGCTAAAAATCTGATTTTTGCATTCAACAAACATAATTTTTGCCTGTCATTTTAAGCGGTTTAAGCCCCTTATCCCCCCCCCCCAAAAAAAAAGTGTGCTATTATTAGCCTAATTAAAATCCGGCAGATCTCATAAATCGTAAGACATTGCCATGTTATGGGACATTTCTCCGACATTTAATGTGTTACTTCTTTTAAAATCGCCTACCTTCGTCACAGAAATTAATTTCAGTAAATAATTTGTACTTCGTAGAAATATTTCGATGCAAAGCAGTAAAATTTTAAATGCTTTTGTTAATATCTAAATTTATATTTGTTAATATTTAATATCTAATTTTTTTTTTTTTTTTTTTTTTTTTTTAAATTTTATAAAGTACAATTTGATTGATTTTATTTCCAAGACACATTAAATTTATTTAATACTCAATCTCTTCCAATATTTAACGAAAAATCTGTCACACATTCCAAATAATCTAAAAGTAAAAACTTGTCGTAGCCGCAAACATTCAGTAGGTTCTTTGTTCAAGTAAATAACTCAATTGCTATTTATGACACAGAAGTATTTTAAAATAACTTTAGGAAAAGACTGCAACGAAGATGTAATTTACCATTTTTTTTTTTAAAGTAAAACAAACAGAATGCAAGATTTTCATTAACTAATTTTTTCTATTCTTACATAATGTACACGTGTTATGTAATCTTATAACTGCTTCGCTGCTTTTCCTGAATTTTCAATTCATTTCAATAAATGACCACATAGTATCATACTCCAAAGATGTTTTAGAAAATTTTTCACACACTATGGCTTTTCTCCCTTATGAATTCCAAGATGCCTCATTAGATCCGTTATTCGAGAAAATCTTTACACACACATGTTTTTCTCCTGTATGAATTCGAAGATGTTTTTTTAGATTTGATTCACTAGAAAACCCTTTGGAACACTTCTCACACACGTATGGTTTTTCTCCTGTGTGAATTCTAAGATGTGCTACTAGATTGCTTTTGTCAGAAAATCCCTTAGAACATTCTTCACACACGTATGGTTTTTCTCCTGTATGAACGCGAAGATGACGCTTTAGACTACTTACTCTAGAAAATCCTTTAGAACATTCTTCACACACATGTGGTTTTCCTCCTGTATGAACGCTCAGATGTGCCATTAAATTGCTCTTTTGAGAAAATCCTTTAAAACATTCTTCACACACGTATGGTTTTTCTTCTGTATGAATTCTAAGATGGTCTTTTAAATGACTCTTCATAGAAAATCCTTTGGAACATTCATCACACATATATGGTTTTTCTCCTGTATGAACGAGAAGATGACTCTTTAGATTACTGATTTGAGAAAATCCTTTAGAATATTTTTCACACACATGCGGTTTTTCTCCTGTATGAACGCCAAGGTGTGCCATTAAATGGCTCTTTTGAGAAAATTCTTTAAAACATTCTTTACACATATATGGTTTTTTTCCTGTATGAATGCGAAGATGTGTCATTAGACTACTCTTTGTAGAAAATTCATTACAACATTCTTCACACATATATGGTTTTTCTCCTGTGTGAACGCGAAGATGACTCTTTAGATTACTTATTTGAGAAAATTCCTTAGAACATTCTTTACATACATATGGTTTTTCTCCTGTATGAACACGAAGATGTGCCTTTAAATGGCTCTTTTGAGAAAATCCTTTAAAACATTCTTCACACACATATGATTTTTCTCCTGTATGAATGCGAAGATGTGTCATTAGACTGCTCTTAGCAGAAAATTCTTTAGAACATTCTTCACATTTATAAGGTTTTTCTCCTGTATGAACGCGAAGATGACTCATTGTATTACTTATTTGAAAAAAATCCTTTAGGACATGTTCACACACATATGGTTTTTCTTTTGTAGGAACTCTAAGACGTTCTTTGAAGGAAATCCTTTGGAACATTCATAACACACATATGGCTTTTGTTCCGCATTCATAGGTAGATGTATATTCACACTTTGAATGATTAAATTATTTTGAAATTTTTTACAAGTACTTTTAGTTTCCTGTAAATGAATGTGTAGCTAAGTACATATCTGTACTGATAAGTATAAAGGATTTAAGTTCAAAAATGTCGATTACGAGTTAAGTACATAGTCAGACTTAGAAAAAAATTGTCTATCGATTGGTATAAAGGATTTAAATCCATGTCATTTTGTCTTTGAGAAAATTCATTGGTAAAAAAAATAGATTCAAGTCAGAAATTTAGCATTAATCTTTGGTATAAAATATTTAATTCATTTTTTTTCCCTTTATTAAATGAAGGTTGAAAATCTCTGAATGGTATAAAGGGTATAAATCAACATACTCCCTTTCATATCTTTTTGATATGGTTTGATATTGAACACAGAGAACACAGACGATAACTTTAATGTGTTTATTCTATAACTGAATGGTCCACATTCTAAGGAATCACCATAGATGGGAATCACTTAGGGCCGTTTCCACCGAGTCTTCTACATTGTAGGAAAACGCGGTTTACCTTCGTGATGAGCGATTGAGTAGACTATGGCAACCATAAAAAGAACAAGGTTGCAAAATGCTGCGCTTTATCAATTTTTGGCGCTGAAGGAAATTTGCGTATATAAAAATTGACAAAAAATAATAATTGTAAAATGAGCGAAATTCATGCGGCTCAAATTAACATTTCTTGGTAATTTGTTTGAGAATCAATAGATTAAAACAGAAAATATTTTGATTTTATTCTTTAATGTATTTATTCAATTAACTTGTGATTAATATAAATTATTGTAAGTTTAATATTTTCTGCTAACAAAATAAAGTTACATTTCCATAAAAAGAAATAAAGAAAAGAAAATCTTCATAAAAATATTTATTTCATTCAATATATAATTAATAAATAATGAGAATGAGTAAAAACACCTTAAATAGTTAGATAAGATTAAAATAACTATTTCATTATAAGAAATAAGAAATACATTTGAAAAAAAAAAAAATCTATTTGTTTTTATTTCTTTGACCTAATAATAAAAATAATTATTATCATTACAACATATTAGATAATTTACTGTTTAGGCAGATTTATAGGAAATTTTCGTCCACACAGGTAAACAATAAACATGAGTATGCTTTTTCCTTTAATCTGTAAAACTCTGATTGTCTATGCATCACAGAGGTAAACATATTCCTCTTTTATTCCGTAATTGCTACGCTAGGTCAGTGTGAGCTGGAATCCGGACATAATATTGCGTCAAAAAAATAGTATGATCTATTTGAAAATTTGATTTTGTGTCACGTGGGATCTCTGTCGGGGGGCACAGGGCCTTAAAAATATTAATTAAAATAAGTAAATAAATCATAGAGTTGAAATTCATTATTTTATCTATGTTCATTTTTATGTTATTTTATCTTTTGTTTTTCACTATTCAAAATACATTTTAAAAATCGTGTACATCACTGCTGTCATTAAAGCTGAACACTGTTCACAAACTTGAATCAAAAATTTTAAAATTAATAAGCACGACTGAATTCATTATGACTCATTTTGACGAAAGTTAATAAATATAGTCTTTAAACTATTTTAAGTAAAATTTATAAAGCATTTTGTTGTAGGTTTGTCAGAATGTCAGTGCTCTGACCTAGGTATGTGCTGTCATGAAATTTTATACAACATTACTAATAATTACCAACTCATTTTTGCTTTGTATTCATTTACGTCAGCGATATTTTGTCCCTCGAGATTTTGTCCCCAACCACTATATGCTCTCGAACATGGCACTTCTTGTTTAAAAGCTTGAAAAGCACACAGTAAATTGTTTCACTTATTATAACAATAACTCATTTATCAACACAGAATAAGAAAAAACACATTAAACAGCTTGATATGATTAAAATAACTATTTCATTAAAACTAAATAATAAGTATATACGTGAAATAAAATAATAATATAATTTATATTTGTTTCAGTTTCTTTGACCTAATAATAAAAACTAGTATGTTATGGCCACCACAAAACTTTCTTCTATATTTTCCTATACAAAGTCACTCATTAACAATATTAACAAAAAAAAAAAAAGATTTTTTTTTCAAAGTTTTTTTTTTATTATTATTAAAAGTAAAAAAAAAAATCGATAACTTCGTTTTAAATTATCACAGATTTATAGTTCAAACATTCGTTTTAAAGGTATTGACGAGACCTTTCGAAAGACACCCATCTTGAAAATTTACTCCCCCCGGGGGGGGGGGGGGAGCGATGCCCCCACATGCACTAAATTTTTTTTCTAGTTAACTACTAATATTATCAACAATTCATATTAATTTTACAATCACAAGTTTAAAATAACTCGCATTATGTACCTTTATACGAAATTTTGTCCTATACTGCCATGTTAAAAGTTTAGAAAAAATGCGATCACAGCGCCACCTGTTGAGCGATTGATCCCCAAATCTAATCAGCACCAGTTTATGTCATGGTACAACTACATACCAAGTTTGGTTAAATTTCGTTTATTGGTTCGTGAGATACAGTGTCCACAAAAATCGTGATACAAACAGACAGACAAACAGACATTTTGTAAAAACTATCAAGTCGTGTTCAAGACATCCCAAAACGTGTAAATCCATCGAAAACCGGAGGTCGAAAATTTTTACGAATCCAATACTTTATCTATCTATATTAATAAAATCAGAGTTTTGTCTGTAAATTTGTCGGAATCGAAAAATTTTGCGATATCTTCACATTTTACACCCCATGAAAGCCTAAAATGACTTCAGAAAATTTTGCCTGTGTGTGTGTGTGTGTGTGTGTGTGTGTCATCGTGTCCGAATGTCGCTTTTTTTGTCCGGGCATCACTTGAGAACGGCTGGACGGAATTCAACGACGCTTGGCAGGAATTTAGGTCTTCACCCAACTTAAAATTATATCTATCAACTTTTCAGAAATTCCCCCCGTTCCCCCCCTAGGGGGTAAAAGACTAAAACACGTTTGTCCGGGCATCACTCGAGAACGGCTGGACGGAATTCAACGGCGCTTGGCAGAAACTTAGGTCTTAACCCAACTTGAAATTATATCTATAGAAATTTTCAAAATTATGATTAGTGTTTAAATTGTGGGTAAAAAACGCCTGCGCATGCGCCATAAATATTTTTTTCACTAAAATGCTTTGAATGAAAAAATAAAATATAAAAATAAATTTTTAGGTTAAAGACTTTTGTATTCGCGTGATTCTCACTACAAATTATGAAAAGATTGAAATGAAGTTTTGCCATCTGAGTTTCATACTTTAGTTAATTTTAAAACATCTAATCGTATCCAAACACTGTTTACACCCCAGGATTCAGAAAAATCACCTCTTTCATTTGGTACTGAATTTGTAACGTAGGTCTGATATTTCTAATTTATTTTCCCCTTTTTCCGTTTTTCCGTTTTCACTTAAATTTCACACTTTAGTTATTTTTTAAAAATCTAATTGTCGCATCGAAAAACTGTTTGCACCCCTGGATTCAGAAAAATCACCCCTTTTATTTGGTATCAAATTTATAAATATAGGTCTGATATTTCTAATTTATTTTACCCTTTTTCCGTTTTCAACCCAGATTCGATATGGAACAGCTTTAGTATTGGATCCCTTTGGCAAAATTTGAAATTCGGCACCGAAGTAGCTCGGACGTTTCTCGCCAAGATCTTTAATTGCACAATTGAGATAGCCAATTCAGTTCATCGCAAAAATGGCTTAAAATATTTAAAGTCACCAAAGGGTTCCGATACTTAAGCTGTGCTTTTTGTATTTATTTATTTATAATACTAGACTAGTATTAAAGACTTCTGTGGTCACGAAATTTGGTGTGTAAATTGTTTGTATGCATCCGGCACTTATTGTAACAGCATTTCACGATATTCGAAATCCCCCCCCCCCCACTTCTCGGAGTCGGAGGGCAATAAACATGTGTAAAAACATGTTTTTCCGTTTGAATTCGCTTTGAATTATCTTAGAATGGCGAATTTTGGTGTGTGGATATTGATTAAGTGTACGCATTATGTACATTAGTGGGATTTTGCAAAACTTCGAACTCACCCGCTGAGGGTGGGGAAGTAAGAAGTGGGTAAGTTGTGCCGAAGACAGTGGGGACCCAGACTCCTAACATTGGGAGCGAGAAAACCTCTGCCAACACACAGAAAAATGAAAAATCGAAACTTGTCAAGAGACATGCCATCTTTGTGACACTACAGTGGCGGATCCAGAACTTGACTTTTGGGGGGGGGGGGGGCTAAGATTTTTCAAAGTGTTATTCTAGACCAATAAAAAATTTACAATTGCAATATTCAATTGTGAATGTCAGTGTTTTGGGGGGAGCTTCAGCCCCCTAGCCCCCCCCCCCCTTAAATCCGCCACTGTGACACTAAACGTTTGTCAAATACATTGACAAATTTGCACAAAAGTACGCAAAATTTTAAACAATCAAAACACTACCTGACATTCCCATTTAGTCATGAAACACAAAAGTCGTTTTATTTTACCATGTATCTTTAATGTGTTTCGTCTGATGATCCGTTTTGCCTCAAAAACTTGTCAGATGACTAATTTCCCAGGTACAGTTTTCATTTTCCTCAAATTTGACCGGTTAGTCAGATGAGAGAATAAAAAAAAATTGTTCCCATTTTGTCAATTGACTAAGAAAATTTGCTTGGCTAGTCCAAAAGCTAAACATTGTTCTTCTTCTTATTTTTTTTTTATTTGTTATTTATTTTTTGTCTCCTATTGACAACTTGTGTTAGTCAACCGAAACCGAAAATTAAACAATAAACTGATCGCATTTGGCGGGATACTGCAATTGCCGTTAGAGTTATTTTCATTTTAGAAAGAGAACGAGAGATTTTTTAGTAATCAGAATCAGCGAATCGAGATTACAGCCAAAAGTAAGTGCTAAATACTTTATTTTATTGTAAGCTTTGTAAGAATAGTAAATTGTAAATTTGTAACATTCTAAAGCTTCGGCAATCTTCTAAGAATATGAATCGTAATTAGAATTTGTTCTAATTTATAAAGTTGTTTAAAATGTATAAAATTTAAAATACGTTATTATAAATCTAGTTTTACGTATCGTTGTATTATAAAAGTATATTTAATTTGTCTAAGCTATAGTTGTTTACATACACTTTTAACATTAAGCTCATATTAATATTTTTATACATAGAATAGTAATGATTTATTTTTCCCTAAAGATGGTTCAGAAGGTATTTGGATTTCCAAAGAACGTCAATTTAAGAAAGATATAGAAAAATGCTATCCATGGGGATTTTGAAAGAAATCCGAATTTTAAGGTATGTTTTTTAAATTATCGTTTGCAACATTATATCTATCTTAGAACAATAAAAAATAATATTAATACTTTTTTTTATATTTAAACTTTTTAATGAGATAAATTTAAAAAAAATTTAAAGGTTTCTCGTTTATCTGTTATTATTTATTTATTTATTTAGTTTTTATTCCTGTTCTAAATAATTAATTTTTTTAATTTAAATAATTTTGGCAAAAGGTTGATAATTGTATGTAATAAAACTAGTTGGCATAGGTGGACTCTGCTCAGTTCCCCATCATATTTATGTTCTCATAAATTTTTAGTGCGAGACATATTATAATCATGTTAAAAGAAATGAATTTGACCAAAGCTTGATATTATGACAGAATGAAATCCCCGCCTAATAGGCTATCCACCGTTCACTTCTATATATATATCTTATTCTAATCTATTAATTTATTTTATCAGGGTCAATTCCGTTGTTTAGTTTTCATCCTACTATTTCCAATGCAATAATCCTCAAAATTCATATTTATATGAAAAATTTACAATTTCGCTATGTTGATAAAATCGTAAATTACGAATGATTTACGAAATTTTCCTATTAGAATATTTGTATTCAATCATGTTCAAACAAATATCATAAATACAATTTTGAAGTTGTCTAATGTATTTACGATCCTCAAAATGGAAATTTATGCTCAATTTTGCCTTATTCTGACATGTTAAGTAAATCGTAAATTCCAAATAACTTACGAATTTTTTAAATTGGAAAAATCGTAGTCTATGATATTCATGCCAGTATCCTAAATAATATTTCGAAAGTGGTTTGACATCTTTACGATGAAAATATCCCTCAAGATTGACGTTTATGTGAAATTTTGCTCTATTCAGCCATGTTAAGAAATTCGTAAATTTCCAATAACTTACGAAATCTTTATATTGGAAAATTCATAGTCATTAATTATCATGCCAGTGTCCTAAATAATATTTCAAAAGTAGTCTGACATCTTTACGATGAAAATATCTCTCAAAATTGACGTTTATGTGAAATTTTGCTCTATACTGCCATGTTAAAAAATTCGTAAATTTCCAATAACTTGCGAAATTTCCAAAGTAGCATATTTATAGTTACTGATGTTCATTCCGGCATCAAAACTGATATTTTAAAACTGGTCTGACATTTTTACAGTAAAAAGTTTCCATTAAATGCACGTTTAAGTGAATTTTTGTCCTATTCTCCCATGTTAAGAAAATCGTAAATTTCTAATAACTTACGAAGTTTTTAAATTCGAATGTTGCAAATGAATAGGGTTCTTGCCAGTGTCGAAAGTAATATTTTAAAACTGATCTGACCTCTCTGCGATCATTTGTTCGTGACATATCGTGTTAACAGACTAACAAACTAACGGACTAACACACTAACGGACTGACACACTGACACACTAACAGACACCCTACAGACAGACACCATAGAAATTTTGTCATTTTCGGATTCCTCACACCTGAAAACGTGTAGAAAAGTCAAAAAACCGAGGTCGAAAATTTTCACGATTACCTAAGTTCCCCATACCTATGGTGGGGAACTAAAAATGACTTTTTCATTATTAAATGTTTGACACCAATTTTTTCAAAACAACTTTTAGCAAAAATAATATGAATTTAATATTGCATACTATATTCTATTCTCAATTTAAAGTCAAATTGTTCTTATATTCTTATATACAATATTAATTATTAGCGATAAATAATAAATATCTTGGTAAATAAATAAATATACTATATATATATATTCAACTTCATGTTATTTGTTTCATTCAAATGATTGATGATTGTAGTAAAAGGTTGATATTTTTAGTTATTAAAAATTTGATATATATATATATATATATATATTTTTTTTTTTTTCTTTCAAAACAAATTTAATCAAAAATAATATGAGTTTAAATTATTAGATACTGTATTCTCGATTCAAAATCAAATTGTTCATGCGCAGCATATTAAGTATTCGTGATAAACAAAAGATATCTTGTTAAAAATATGTACTTAATTTCATGTTATTTGTTTCATTCTTAACACATTTAAATTTAAAAACTATTTGGTATGCCAATTTAAACAACATTTTTTTCTTTTAACTATGCTCTATAAATTAAGTAATTCTTGCAAACATTTAGTTGTATACTCTATTTCCACAAAAACTTAAAATTAATTTTGATTTTCTTCTACATATATAAGAATGAAGTACTGGATTTTTCAAAATTTTCTTTTTCTGGCTTTTGGTGCATTTACAAATTTGAGATTTCCTTAAACTCGATTAAACCATTTTTAGGAGATGTCTGTCTGTGTATAATCAAAATTTTATGTTTTGGGTGCTGTATCTCACAAAATAATGAACAGAATTGTACAAAAGTTTATATTTGGATGCATTTTCACATAAATTCGTGCTGAACAGTTTTGGTACATATCATCTAAGAAGTGGCGCTACTATGCTGCAATTTCCCACAATTAAGGAAAGACTATATCTTAGCTTCTATTGTGTAGAACTTCACATAACTTAATGTTCAAATAGTCGATTGTGAAAGACTATGTTTATTCAACTTAGGTGCATATCGGTCATCAGGTAATGCCAGTGTGTTTCAATTTTCCACATTTAAGAAAATACTGTAACTGAGATTCTGTGATATATAAATGCACTAAACTTGATATGTGCAACAGCCATTATGAACTATTATGCTGATTTAATTTGGACGCATATCGGCCGACAGGTGACGTTGGCATGGTGCAATTTTCTCTGTTTATAGGAGAGCCATATCTCAGCTTCTATGATATGTATGTGCACCGAATTTGATATGTTAGGTGTATGTTATACATCCAAAAACTATGCCAAACTAGCTTTTTAAAAACTACGCCGAATCAATTTGGGTGTACATCAGATGACGTGCCGCGCTACTATTACTCTTTGTAAATTTCCAGATAGTTATAGTATCTCAGCATCTATTTGTTAAATTAGTTTGTAAAATCTTTATTTGTGAGAAGCTGTGTTAATTATTTTGTGCATTGTAACAGATATATGGTGCTATTATATTAAATAATAATAGAAGAAAATTTTGTAATGGCTACAGCATATACTAATTTTAGATACAGTGGGTTAAATATATGTTAGTAATTTGCAACTGGTAATTATGAATGATTTACTTATAAATTGTCAAATATAGTTCCCCCAGAAAATTTTTTAAATTCATTAATACGTAACATTTTTTCCCCACAATAGTATCAAGACACGGTAAAGGTGTATAAACTTTATCAATAATGGTATAAATAACTTAAACATTTCCAATTTAACAATAAAACCTTTTTTTATTATTTACAACAAGTAATTTAAAATAATTTATTTAAGTGGGCATGAATATTATAATACTTACAAAACGTTAAATTAACACCATAAAAATAAAATATCTCGCAACAATTGTTTCTGGTCGAAAGAGCACTCGACCCTTCGTCAGGCACCCAAAGTAGGCACGAGTATAGCAGTCAAAGTTGTAATGCTCGGCTTTGACTGCTGTACTCGTGCCTACTTTGGTCGCCTGACGAAGGGTCGTGTGCTCTATCGACCCGAAACCATTGTTGCGAATTTTTTTTAATTTATGGTGTTTATTCAAAGTTTTGTAAGTATTATTTTGCAACGCCAGTTCTGTGGTGCAAATAACTGATAAACCTTTTTTCATTTTCTTTCTGAAACAACAACGATCAGCCTTTTCTCTCTCTCTTTCTCTCTCTCTCTCTGTGTTTTTTCTCTCTGTGTTTGTTTATCTTCGATAGCGCACATTCAATCTACGACTGCAATTCACAGCTATCGTACTGCTCACCTTTCAAAATATTTTTTACAATTATAACTCTAAATTTATAGGCATATTTATAACTGTAACTAATTTAAACATTATACACATGCTAGACATGTATCGGAGCTCCCTATTCGTATCCAGAAAAATAGATCCGTATTTGTATGGATCTGTTTTCTTTTCTTCAACGAAACTAATATGTATCTTTTGTAGAAATTGTATGAAAATTAGAAAAGTATTATAAATCTTTCTTGACTGTTATTAATATCTAAATTAAATAAATACAGTATAACCTCGTATTTACATCCTGGAAATTGAAAAGATTTCGCAATTTACATTTTTTTTTTTTTTTTTTTTAAACTTTATTCTATATTCAATAGAGGAAAGTACTAGATTCGTAAAAATTTTCGACTTCCGGTTTTCGATGAATTTGCACGTATTGAAAGTTCCAGAACACGATTTGACTATTTTTAGAAAATATTAGATATGCCTCTGTGTGTGTGAGAGAGACAAAAATTTTGTGGCGACTGCAACTCTGGAACTACTGCACATAATTGCATATAAATTTATATGTAAATGCACCTTGACATAAATTAGTGCCTATCAACTTTTGGTTCTCATCCATCAAGAAATAGCACTGCTATACAGCGATTTCTAGAGACCATATATTAGGAAACTATATTATACAGGGTCTCTAGCGATTTCAACAATTTAAGGGAATGCTATGTCTCATGAACTACTGCAGAGAATTGCATATAAATTTATATGTAGATGCACTTTGACATAACCTAGTCCTTATCAGCTTTTTATGTGAATTTCTCAAAAGATGGCGCTGCTATACAGTGATTTTTCACAATTCAAGGGAAGGCTATATCTCAGGAACTACTACACATAAATTTATATGTGGATCTACCTCGAGATAAATTATTGTCCATCCACTTTTGGTATCAATAATTCAATAGGTGACGGTGCTATATAGCGATTTCCATAATTTAAGGAAAAGAGATATCTCAAGTTCTATTGCGTATAATAATAATAATAATAATAAAAATGATATGTGAAAAGACCATTATCAGACATTATGCTAATTCAATTTGGATGCATATCGGCCAATAGGTGGCGCTGCTGTACTGCAATTTTCCCCGAGAACGGAAAAGCTATATCTCAACTTCTATGGTGTATAACTGTACAAAATTTGATATGTGAGATAACCATTATGAAAACGCATTTTTTAATATATTATTTTTAGAGAATAAAGCTGTCTTTCTTTGTACTTTCAATGCAATTTTTCTCTAAGATGAAAATCGTCTGCATTCAGTATGGTAGGTAATTTAAATAAATAAGAGCTTTAATAAATTATCTGTACTGAGCGAATTTGTATTAGAAAATATAAAAGAAAGTCTTGTGGTGGCCACAACATACTTTTTTTTTGTTGTTGTTGTTGTTTTTTAAAATACCTTTATTTTTAATAAAATTCAATCCTCGCTTTTATGTGAACGAAATTTTGAATTTTCCTCCATTTATACTTGTATATACAGCAAATATAGAGGAAATACTTGTTGTGATTTCATTTAAAGCTATTACGTTGTGACCACCGCAAAAATTTTTTCCTATAGGAAAATTCATTCGCCCAGTAAAAATGTTTTTTTTTAAACTATTATTTATTAAAATTATCTACCATAATGAATGTAGATAATTTCATTTTAGAAAAAACTAACACTAATAATAAGAAAAGAAAACAGTTTAATTCTCTATAAATAAAGTCTTAATAAATGCTTCTCCATAATGGTTACCTCATATATCAGGTTTTGTACAGTTATATGACACAGAAGTTGAGATATAGCCATATCCTGTTCTCAGAGAAAATTGCAGTATAGCAGCGCCACTTATTGGCTGATATGCATAAAAATTGAATCTGCGTAATGTCATATAATGGCTACGTTGATACGTGTCAAGTTTTGTTTGATTATACACAACAGAACCTTAGATTACAGCCTTCGATGAAAACGCGAAAGTCGACGTATAGCAGCACCACCTGTTGAGCAGTTGACAAAAAATATTGGTGGGTACTAACTTACGTCAAAGTTTATCTGCATATAAATTTATATGCAAATTCGTTTAGTAGTTTCTGAGATATAGCCTTTCCTGAAATTGTGAAAATCGCGGTCTAGCAGCGCCACTTGTTGAGCAAATGACACCAAAAGTTGATAGGCACTAACTTAGGCCAAGGTACATCTGCATATAAATTTATATGCAGTTATCTGCAGTAGTTCCTGAGATACGTTGCCACAAAATTTTTGTCACACGCACACAGACACATATTTTTCTAAGAATGGTTAAATCGTGTTCTGGAGCCCTCAAAACGTGTAAATCCATTGAAAAGCGGAAGTTTAAAATTTTTACGATTGAAATACTTTCTTCCATTGAATGCAGAAGAAAGTAAAATGCAATATAAAATAAACACATTTAGGAAACGGATTCCATCAAGGCAGATAATAATATAATTCTTTATCGTCTTCTTTAGAACAAATAAAAGCAAAGCAGATGTTTAATTGCGAATCATATATATCCGTGCAACCCAAATTATTATATTAAATAAACATTCCCGTCGAACAAATGCAAAAATTAAAGATACTTTTTTTTTTTTTTTTTTTTTTTTTTCAGAATATAAGCATTAAACAATGAAATATTTATCACTGTCCTTGAAGCACATTTTTGCAATCTTGGAGTTCACAACTCACATAAGTGTTTAATCATTATTATTAAACTTTTTTTTTTTTTTTTTTTTTTTTTTTTTTAGATTTTTAACGCAATACAATTAGTAATTACATCTTTTTTTTTTTTCCTTCTATGTTCAATGGAAGAAAGTAATGATTCGTAAAAATTTTCGACGGATTTATAAGTTTTGAGCGGTCAGACCACGATTTGACCATTTTTGGAAAATGTCTGTATGTCCGTCTGTGTGTGTATGTATGTGTGACAAAAATTTTGTGGCAACTGTATCTGCGGAACTACTGTTCAGAATTACATATAAATTTATATGTAGATGCATCTTGACCTAAATTAGTGCCTATCAACTTTTGGTGTCAATCGCTCGACAGGTGGCGCTGCTATGCAGCGATAGCATTTTTAATATGGTTGTCAACTTTCAAATATGTTTAACAATATTCATTAGAAAAAATAATAATAATTCAATTAAAAAAAATCAATAAAACCAGATCGATTTTTAAAAAAAATCTCGTACTTGCTTTTCTGAAGGAATCATACGAATTATAAGGTATGGTGTTATATGACTATATATATATATATATATATATATATATATCATCATTACCAATTTCAGCCTCTATCAATCCACTGCAGGATGAAGGCCTCTGCAAGGCGATTCCAAACTGCCCTGTTTTCGCACACACACACACACACATAATAATTTATGCATAGATTAAGAAAGGTTTTTGATAGAATATTTAGTCTCCTCATTGATTTATTTGATTTCCAATGAAGCCATCTATGATATATGCAACTCCCTAATTGAATGCAATCTATGCAATGAGGTGAAATTTACACCTCATATAACGTATTTCTTAGTGATGTCCTGATATCTTTTTTTTTTTTTTTTTTTTTTTTTACCTTTTAAGGTTTGTGAGCTCCATTTTAAACCTGATGGAATTATACAAACAATAACATATTTTGGTGAAAAAGAAGTAAAGTTATATAAATTCCCAAGAAATAAAGCAATTGTTAAAGATGGTGCTATTCCTACAATTTTCAGTGGCTTGCCATCATGGAGAGCTATTACGCATAAAAAAAATTACGTTTTATTACCTAATTATATTTGTGCTTCTATATTATTATTATGATTAATTTTAATGTAAATTATGGAGCAATCTTCTTCATGTGTATGAAACATTTATAATTTTCAATAAAAAAAATTTTATCTTGATTTTTGTCTTTTATGTATTATTTCAATTACATAGTTTTAATGAAGGAGAAATCTTATTTAAATAACCCACTTAAATTCTTGATTTAAAGAATGTTGAAAATAATGTTATCAGGTAAGTGAGAGTTTTTTTGGATGATCAAATACTTATAAATTATTGTTATATATTAAAATTTCTCTGGGCTTAAAATTTATAGAGATGATTAAAAATAAAAATAAAAATTCTTATTATATATATTAAAGTGTTTTTAATACAAATTTTATGTCCACCCTCACCTTGGAAAAAAAAAAGTATATCATTAACATTTATGATTTTAAAACTTTAAATAACCTGAAATTTGGAGTTCGATGTTATTTATAATTTAGTACATTGTATCGTCTATACCGTATATATTGTTTATGTTGTCTGAATCAATTGTTAAAACACATTGTATCGTCGTACTTATCTGTAATTTCAATCAGGTGGAAAAAATCCATTATTTAAAAAAATATATACATATATTCAGGTGGCTTAAATATTAAAAAAAAAGAACATAAAAAAAAAAAAAAAGTTTACATTTATTTTTGTAACCACAGCGTATAAAACGAAAGCACCGATGAGAAAATATATACATATATTTCTAAATCCATACATGAGGATGTGCATAAAAAGTGGACTAAACCATGTGGCGCCTCAATCCTCTTGGAATGCCTTGATAAAAAGGTGTTGGAATGCGTGCGTTAATGATAAATAAATGTAGGGAAGAATGATTAAACTAGCAAATTCTTTGTTTCAGTAGTTTGTTATATTTCCAGTGTTTATAGCTGCTAACTTTTTTAATTGATTCCGGAATGTTGTTAGTATATCGCCCTATCTTCAAATCATATTCTTTGAGGAGTAATTGTCTTCATATTTTATTGTAATTACATGCTAAAGAAAATTATTCTATTAAGAATATGGTATGAAGAAAAGGGCGAATGTTAACAACATTCCGGAATAAATTGAAAGAGTTGGCAGCTATGATTCCAGTTGATGGACGAGTAATATTTTTCAGAAAAGTGTTTAAATGTTTTTTCAAGGTTGAACACCTTAAAGGGGGGGGGGGATAAACAATTACAAAAGTAAAGAGGTTAAGACTAATAACAATGCTTTTGCAAAAACCTCTGCAGACAAATATGAACCTCTTATTCCTCATAAAATATGAAGGATTTTAACCAATTAAAATTTTTATTAATCTGCATACTTGCCAACACTACACCAGTAGACAACTAATTTTTGGTTATTTCTACTGGCCTACTGTTTTTTGTTAAAAATCTACTGTTTTTAGGAACTTACAAGAAAAATGTAAAATTGAGCAATTTTCTTGTAAAATATATAGAGGGAAAATAAGCAGAGAATAAATATGATAATGAAATGAGATTTATTAAATGTATGTGTAAAAATTACAATACTGATTTTAATTATCTCAAAATAAACTTAAATTTTTAGGGGGGTTACTTCTATCACCCTACTACCATAGGTAATGGAAGTATTGTATTCGGTCTAAAAATTCGATATCGATATTTCACCTGGTTTACACGTTTTAAGGTCCCCTGAGTCCAAAAATGTAGTTTTTGGCAATTGGACAGTGTGTGTGTATATGTGTGGAATCTTTTGGCTATCATATCTCCGAAACTAATAAAGATAGAACTACAAAACTTCAGAATCGAGACATGTCTGGTGTACAGATGAATTTTCCAAATGTTGGTAAAAATTGAAAAACCGGAAGTGTGACCGTAAGTCCGTATTTCAAAAACGGCTCTAACGATTTTCTTCAAACTTGCTATATAAACATTCTATTAGATGTCTTTTCGAATGATATAGTTGGTTAGTTCAGGAAAATTGATAGGAGTATAAATAGCTTAATTTCAGGTCTTGCAAGAGCGTTCCTTCAAAAACGGCTGTACGGAATTTTTTCAAACTCGCCATATTAACTCACTTTTAAATATTCTTTTGTATGTAATTATTGTTTTCCGGTCAAAAATTGCGTTTTGATAAAAATTGTTATCTAACAAACGGCTCTAACGATTTTCTTGAAAATTGTTACATATAAATCAATTTTAGATATCCTTTCTCATGCATTACGTGGTTATTACAGGAAAATTAACAGTCATCTTGCTTAGGTAGGCCAGTTTTAGATCTCGGAAATTGGTGTTTCAAAAAAATAACTACCATATATACATATATATATATTGAAAACCTTTTCAAACATTGAATAGATGAAAACAAGAAACATTGAAAAAGATAAAACAGAAAAATTTGAAAAAGAGATTGCGACTATAAAACATCCATAAATGGAAACATGCAAATTCATTACGTTTTCAAGGGAGCAGAATGAATGTTGCATGTAAAGTAGGTGTTATTTCTGTCTTGTTGTATGCAAATTGCTAAATATTTACATATATATATATATATATATATTTTTTTTTACCTCGCTATATGTAAGCTTCGTTTTATGTCTTTACATGTGTATAAAATTTTTCTTACTGGAAAAATTTTAGGTTTCCACTTCTTTAAGTCACTTTTATATCTTGTGATCACTTTATCTAAAAAAAAAAAAAAAATCTGGTGTGAAACAACCACACGACTTCCACTACCCACTATTACACGTATTATATGCATGTTTTAGAAATAATGTGGTCAGCGAAGACATAAAATTGACCTAGCGAAGTATACACAAAAGAAATTTCCTATAGGAGAAATTAATATATATGTATGTGTGTGCGTGTAAAACAGAATTTACATAGCGAGTTAAAAAATAAGAGGGGGGAATGATAGAGTTATTTTTTCAAACACCAATTTCCGAGATCTAAAACTGACCTACCTAATTCATTTTTCCTGTAATAACCACGTAATACATGAGAAAGGATATCTAAAATGGATTTATGTAAAAATTTTCAAGAAAATCGTTAGAGCCGTTTTTGAGATACCAACTTTTACCAAAACTTGGCATACTCAATTGTTGACCGGAAAACAATAATTACATACAAAAGCATATATAAAAGAGATTTAATATGGCGAGTTTGAAAATATTGAGTACCGCCGTTTTTAAAGGAGACCTGAAATTAAGCTATTTATATAGGGCGTCTATCAATTTTCCTGAACTAACCAACTGTATCATTCGAAATGACATCTAATAGAGTGTTTATATGGCAACTTTGAAGATAATCGTTGGAGCCATTTTTGAGATACGGACATGCGGTCCCAATTCCGGTTTCCGATGTCTCACTTCCGGATTTCCAATTTTCACCAAAATTTGGAAAATTCATCTGTATACCAAACCTGCCTCAATTCTCAAGTTTCGTAAGTTCTATCTTTATTAGTTTATGCGATATGATAACCAGAAAATTTCACACATACATACACCACTGACTAATTGTCAAAAACTACTGTTTTGGACTCAGGAGATCTTAAAACGTGTAAATCAAGCGAAAACTCGAATTTGAATTTTTAGATCGAATACAATATTTCCATTACTTACGGTAGTCTGGTAATGGAAGTATACCTGGGATCTGTTGACTAACTTTCTTAATCAAGTGTAGATTCTGACTAACTTGCCTTGTCTGGCAACTTGTTGACTAACCTTCCTGGTCAGATAATTATGATTGTCGACTAGCCTTCTTTGTCTGATAATATTAACCTTCCTAGTCTGGAATAGTGTTTTGGTGACTAGTTCAGCAAGTACACTTTTTAGCTTTGGAGACTAGTTCAGCAAGTACACTTTTTAGCTTTGGAGACTAGTTCAGCAAGTACACTTTTCAGTTTTGGTAACTAGTTCAGCAAGTACACTTTTTAGTTTTTGAGACTAGTTCAACAAGTACACTTTTCAGATTTGGTGACTAGTTCAGCAAGTACACTTTTCAGTTTTGGAGACTAGTTCAGCAAGTACACTTTTTGGCTAGTCAGCTATTTTGGTTAGTCAATTCTGTATTGTCAGTTGAGCATTTTGCCAGGTCACTGTGACCAACTTATTTTTCTGTGTGTATAAAATTTGT
>CAWVNO010002982.1:289714-393939 GCA_963930645.1 Salticus scenicus | reverse complement strand
TATTGTTACGGATGCCGTAGCAATAGCCACAGCCTTATTCTAAACGACTCGATATGTTTGATTTTCATTTGTAAATTAAACTATTAAACCATTTGTAATTAAATTTGTAAATTAAGTTTTTAATGAGGTCTTTAAAGAGTTATACACGGAAGGTAATTTTTTTTTTTTTTTTTTTTTTTTTTTTTAACTTGAAATGGAAAACAAAAAAGTAATTAATTGTACTTACCACTGTAACCAGATCAATTCGAATATAGTACAAGCATACATTTTAACACATTTATTGGCAGACATGAAAAATATTAAACTTTTTAGATTATTTCTTTATATTGTAAACTTTTTTAAAGCAATATGAACATCTTAGATACGACTTACATTCTTTTTCTGGAGATATAATTATCATTATAGCATGTAAAACTACATTAAGCTTATACCTTATACTGTATCTGAAAATAAAAACATAACTTACGAAAATAAAAAAAAGAAAGTAATATAAGTGAAATTTGTTTATTACTAATACTATTCAAAGCTTTTTGGTTTACAATTTATAATTTTTCTTTCTTACATATTAGACCACTTTACAAATGCCTCCTGTTTATTTACAAATTGATTTCTTGTATGTGATTCTTATGCATAGTTCAGCGTTTGATTTTCCTTATATGCATGAACCGATGGATTTTTCTTGATCAATGCTGCGATTTTTTTTTCATGAAAGATTTGTTGTAATATTTTCGCCAAATGTTTTTTTTTTTTTTTTTTTCAATTTGTGTTTAGTAAGATGCTTTAGCAAAAAAGCGAAAACATGTTATTTCATTTTCACATTTTGGATAAGTCATTTAGCATCTTGCGAAAAATGCTACCATAGCGGAAATACTGAAAGCTTCACTTGTCGAACCAGACGAATACCACTGCATCAAAGCTGCACTTGTATCTACATTTACACATGAAGAGGTGTGCTATTATTTCAGCTCAAATCAATTGCCATGAGATTTTATATTTTCTTTCTTTGACTTCTTTTTTTCACTTACGGTATTTTTTGCAAAGACTTATTTATTATTCTAAATTTATAGAGTTCAATAAATAGTCATCTACGATAAAGAAAATATCTAGCAAAAATTTTAGAAAATCTCTGTGCAAGAATCACTTTTTTGTTTAATTATCATTCTAACTATTTTTAAGCTATGTATTTTTTCAGAGTTAAGTAAGTTTCATAAGTGCAGTTGAAAACCTCATTTTATAAAAAAATTAATTGTAAATAAATAAATAAATTTAAAAAAAGTAAACGAACACCATTCACAACAGTTCTTTCAATTAGAAATAAGAGCACAACACTTCATTAGATGAAAATGATAGGTACAAGTGCAGCATCAAAGCAACACTTATAGCTACTTTATAAGTACATTGTAAAAAATTTTTCCTATTTGCTGCCAGTAATTCTCTGTAATTTGAGAAAATGCGTGTAATTTACAAAAAAATTATGTTGTCAGAACATAATTTCTGGCAGCAAATAGGACATATTTTTTACAATGTAAAGAAGTGATATACTGTTTTTCGGATCAAATTAATTATTGCGAGGAATGTTTTTTATTTTGTCAACTTACGGTATTTTCTTGCAAACATTTTTTTTTTTTAAATGTAAACATATAAATATCAAGATATAGTCAACTACAATGAAAAAAAAAAAAAAAAAAAAAAAAAAAAAAAAAAAACAGTTTTGTAAACATTTTAAAGTCATTGTATGAGGAGCACTTTTTCTTAAATTGTTAATCCAATTGTTATTAATCATCCTTTATTTTTTTTTTTTTTTCAAAGGATATGCAAATTTGATAAGGGCAATTAAAATGCTAATTTTATAGTATTTTGATTGTATTTATTCAATAATAAATATGGGCTGCAGGACTAGTGTTCAACAGTAATAAATAATAATGCTGAAAAAAAATAAGCAAACACCATAAATTTAAAAAAAAATTACAACGTTTGTTGCAGGTAGAAATAAAAGCAGAACGCTTCACCAGACGAAAAAGATAGGCACTTGCACATCATGAAAGGAGCACTTGTATCGATATTTACACTTAATGAAGGGATGTGCTAGTCGGCCCAAAACAATTCTAGTAAACTTTTTTTTTTCAATTAATGGTGTAGCAAAAATAAAAAATAAATAAAAATTCTTAGCAGTTCTTTTGGATCTGTATAATAACACAAAGCTTTACTAGAGGAAAAAGGCAGGCACTAGCACAGTATCGAAGCAGCACTTTTCATGGAATGTGCTTTTTTTTTTACTCAAATAAATTGCTGTGTTGTATTTTCTTTTCTATTTTTTTTTTTTTTTTTTTTTTTTTAATTCAACAATTTTTTTTTTTTGCAGTATCTTATTTATACAGTTCAAGAAATAGTCATATACAATGAATAAAATAGTCTTGTAAAGTTTTAGCACATTGTGTAAGAATCACTCTTACACAGCTTAAATTATCATTTTAACAATCCATTTTGTCAAAGTTAAGTAAATTTGATTAGGGCAATTGAAAGCCTCATTTTATAAGAATTTTTATTGTAAAATTTATTTATTGATATGCCCTGAAAGACTAGTGTTAAAAAAAAAAAAAGAGTAAACCACTCCCATAAAAAATAAAATAAAAATAAATATTTGCAACTGTTGTTTTGATTTGAAATAATAGCACAACCTTTCATCAGACAAAAATGCTAGGCACAAGCCAGCATTAAAGCAGCACTTATATCTAATTTCTACCTAACGAAGCTACATATATACTGTTTTTTGAGAGGTTCTGCTCCGGGATTCAAACTGTGTACTGGATATGCAGATCTGGAAAATATCTCCTGATTAAGTCCTTTATGCCAGAAGTCCACGTAAATGGAATTTGAAAATTACCATTAATTTCGTCTAAATCCAAATCGGAATCAGAAACAGTTTCAGTGTTTGGAAATAACATAGAGGGTTCTATTTCCTCTGAATTTTCATCACTATCTCTACTATCATTCGATTTGTAAATTTCATCTTCAGAAGATGCAAATAAAATCGTATTAATGACATCTTGTGTTACTGTTTTTCTACGTCGAAAAGCCACAAATAAATAGACAGGAATATGAGCATACAGGATCATCTCAGCGAACAAACTGCGATTGAAGAATTTTGTCTCTCATTTCGAAATCTTTAGGACCAAAAAACATCCTCCCTTATCCCCCTCTTATCATCGTAAAGTTTACCCGCCCTCCTGTCATTTGCACTGACAACTAACACTGAAAAAATGATCATCATGAAGATAAAAGAGCGAAAAGGGGGGATGAACCCTATCAGGTGTTTTAGGGCCGAATGGGACTGAGATCTTTCAGCCGTTACAGGAACAAAAGTGTTAAATAAACTATAGTCCCAGTAGCAGAAAGTTTTGTAGCTGTCTGCGACAGGCTTTTAAAATTTCATAATCTGTCTGCAAAATTTGCATGTAATCAGGGGTGAAAAGGGCTTACACTCAAAAAGCTGATTGGGGAGAGAGGGGGCTTAACATCAGTGGTGATCTCGTGCAACAATACACGAACACAATTTTACTGCAGAACAATATAGTATAAACAATTGTGTGTATTGATCCAATTCATCTCATTCAATTAAATATTTTATAGCAATGTTTGACACAACACAATATAAATAATTATAAATAATAAAGTATTAGTTTTAGTTTTGATACAGAAATTTTTTTAAAGTGAATTGTTATTCGAAAGTTGCAGACAAATTTTTTTTATCAGTGCAGACAAAAACTGTCCGCAAGCCGTTTTTCTGTGCCCGCGACTATGTCGCCGTGTTGCGGTGTTTCTGCCACTGGGACTATAGATATCTATTTACCAATACTTTACTTATTAAAATAAAATTCCCATATTTAATTTATTTTGCAGCAATGCAGATTCACTCAAATTTCAAGTAAATTAGTATATTACATTATGTCGCAATTATATTCACAATCTTTTAGTGCATTATGCTAATTTGATATCAAATTATGCGATGTCCTCCTGCAAACAGCCAGCTGTAATATTAAGGGTTACATACAAACGGAACGCTTGCAATTTCGACGGCGTAAATTTTGCAAGTTTTTTGCAAATACAGTCGGCAGCAAAAGTAACAGAGCACTAACGAAAATTCCTATGTAAAAAAATTACACTCAATGCAGATTTGTTAAATAAAGCCTTGTCTAATCATGTCCTTAGTCAGTCTAAGAACACGATTCGACAAGGATTTATTTAACAAAACAGTGTTAAGTGTGCTTTTTTCACATAGGAATTTTTGCTAGTGCTCGGATACTTTTGCTTCCGACTGCAGTCATACATTTGGAACGCCTGCAAACGGCTTTGCAACTGGAAGTGTTTCATTTGTATGTACCCCTTAGTGTTTTATTTTATTTATTTACTTCCGTTCACATATTGTAGTTAGATCTGTTAAACTCTTCATTATCAAATTAATGTATATACTTCAAAAATCCTCTTACTTTATATGAAGTCTGAATAGAAGTTGAATTCATTGAGAATCTTGTTAGTAGTTTATAGAATTTTTGAGGTAGTTCTGCACTAGAAACAAATTAACACATTCGCGGATGATCTCTCATGACTGACATCAGAAACAACACTCCACATCACGTGCTGATGGTGATGTGAGATTAGCTGCGAATGTGTTAATCATTAAACAAAAAGGGGGGGGGAGGCTATGTTTTTTTGTTCAAAAAAAGAAAAAGTTTATTTTAAAACTTAATTTCCGAAAACTAGTTTTCATTAGCAACCAGAAAGTTACAGTTAACGTACATTGTTTCGACAGTTGACAAAAAATCAAATATTAGAAGTCTCTTGTGCATTGAAATTGATCCTATATGTTATACTATTGTCACATATTCATCTCAGTGTAAGAGATGTTTTACAATTTATGTTTTGTTGATTTCAATATAACCTTAAATCGGAAGCACCCCATATTTTATTTTGCTAATGGTTATTTACAAACTCCATAAATTATAAAAACATGCAACAAATGTTTCTGGTTAAAATAATTCAGCATGACCCTTTATTAGGTGAAGCAAAGTAAATGCAAATCCAGCGTAAAAGTGAAAGCATCAAGTGTGTTGTTACTTTCATACTTCATGTCTATTTTTTGTCTAAAGATGAGGGATCAAAATTAACTAATCTGATCCAAAGCAATTGTTCCAAGTTTTATAAAAATATGAAGTCTGCTTACTAAGCTTTTATTCCTATTCATTCAACAGCACTGATTTGGTAAATTTTTTCCCCGTTAAGAATCAAGATTTTTTTTTTCCAAAAACTGATTTAAAAAAAGAAAAAAAAAAGATTTAAGTGCAAATCTCTGAAATTTCTGCTTTTAATGTATAATTTATGAAAAATGCCACATTTTCCCTGTCTGATTCCGAAATGTTGGATATTATGATGTTAGGTACTTTACTAAATTTAGTTTTAATTGCAGAAATGCACAATGTTTACATTGACAATGGAATGATGCTCATTTTTATGATGGACATGGGAGGGAAGCAAATTATTAAAGTCACCACTTTATCTTGTTTATTCACTATGTGGCAAGTGGATATTTTTAGGTGGTGAAGTTCATTGTACATTAACCTCCAAAATACAGTTTGAAAATACAGCGAAAAGAAAAAAAATCCACTTATGGACCACTGGATACTGTAAAAGTTACATTCCCTCTTACAATTTTCCAGCCTCTAGTCATAAAATCCCATCAACTCTATGAAAAAATTTGTTTATAGAATAACTCCTTACCTAATGTTATTGAATAAATTGAAGTACTAAAAACGAAACTTTTGAGATGTCACATGCCTCATTAAAAGTTATAAAATAACAGAAAGTTAGGCGTCAAAAATGACAACTGGTTGTAAAATTACGGTCGTCATAACAAAATTTATAGTTGCAAAATATGACTAGCGAGCATGAATTTCGAGCTCTGCTCAGGGATCTGTCCAGACTTTTCAGACAGGGTCCTGCTTTTACGAAATTATGAAAATTCTGTACGTAGTTTTGTGAATCTAAATTTAGCGTGAAAATAAAGCTCTTGCGAACTTCTTGGCACGAGTCCTCTTTTTGTGAAATTGTGAAAAATGTAATTTTGAAAATTACAATTACAATTAAGGTTTCATTTAAATAATGACAGTTCATTTTTATAGAGCTAAGTCCACAGATATGAATAGAATAGAAACCTTTTATAAATTAGAAACTGAATATCAGATTTTTGTGAGAAATACAGCAGAGCGCATTCGATTATTCAGGCAGTCTATTCATAGTAGGGAAGATTAGTTTTTAAATTTAAACAGATTTATCAAAGGTCAGTTTTTATTTAAGGAGAAAATTTTTGTAATGGGTCCTTCAACAGACCTAAGTTTTCCTCACAGACCCCTTCATCTTGAAACTTGATAAACTTTTCACCCTTCACAAAAATGAGCTAATTCAAACAAAACCCTTCACAAATGTTGAATGATTTAAAAAAAAAAAAAAAAATCAAAAAACTTGGATAAGAAAATTACATTTTCGATCAGTTGCAAAAATACATTATATTTCTACAATAAAACATCACACTAAAAATAGCTGAACAATCCTTGTATTGAAGGTATTAAAAAAAAAAAAAAGTACATGATTAAGCAATGAAATGCATTTTAACTCACATACATCCTATGACCTGTAAAATTAGATATAATTAGCAATCACAATCACTCCAATGTATTTGACATTTGTTGTCATATACATTGTAGAAGTCTGAAAATGAGACCAATATCCTTGCCACTCATATAAATAAAAGAAACATTCTTCCTTTTTTATTCAAAAAAAAAAAAAAAATTGTACAACTGAAATATATGTAAACAAAGGAAGAATCTTAAGTAGCAGACTATTAAAAACAAGCAGCTATATATGAATAAAAGAAAAAGAAATGTTAATTTTCAATAGAATATAAATACGCATTAATCCAGAATTTTATTTATTTATATATTTTTCTGTTCTCACATTCTTTTTAAATACCTCATTTTGTTTCTTAGTAATAGTGTGAAATTCTCACTCAGTTTTTATGTCTGATGAGAATCCTACATCTTCAATTTACTACCATTTTCATTCAGTTATTTCATTGTTCTATATAATTAATTTTTTTTTTTTTTTTTTTTTTTTTGCATTAATAATATAAGAAAAAACTTAATTCATTTATTAGTGTTTTAACTAAAGAAGGAAAGGAAAGTTGCTAATAGTTTAAAAGATACCCGGGCATTGAAAATATTAAAAATATATGTCAACTTAATAGTTAGATTATATGATCTAATTAAACAAGTAAATATATATGAAACATATTCTTACAAAAGTAAATCAAACAAATCTAAGTGCATAAGTAATAAAACCAATATTCATAAAAGTATTATATGAAATAAAAAGAAAAAAAAATCATGAAAATACTAAATGTAGTTTAAAAAAAAAAAAAAAAAAAAATAACATACCTGAAAGAATTTTCTGTGAATAGCATGAATGTTTCAATGTTTCAATTCTGTATTTGGTGATTTAAAATCAAACTGTTAGTGCAAGAAAACTTCCCGTAAGGTGTTGTGTATAAACTGTAACCATGAACTTCTGGAATAACGCGGTTGCCATATGTTAACGGCAACCGCCAACTAAACAAAAAAGATTGTTTAGGTTTCGAAATGCAGCTACTACGCAGCTAAGCGATGATGGTTTTTTTAGCTACCTGTTTAATCTATTAATTTGTGTATAATTATGTAAATATGTGTGTCACTGTAAAAAATGTGTACCGTAGTTAGTCAAGATAAAGGAATGACAAAATATAGTATTTCTTCCCGTATGCATCACACACAATGTAATGACAGCTGGCGACGATGCTAATAATGGATTAGGGCGTGGGCTAAGCCGAAGTCATCTCAAGGTAAAAAAGATTATTATTTTTCTTTGATCAGAAGTAATGGAGGAGCAAATTAAAGCGTTGCTTGAACAAAATCAAGAACTATTAAAGGCACTGCAGAAGAAAGATTCTTCGGTGCAACAGAAAGTAGCGGTACAGTTTGAGAAATTTAATGATGGAACGGAATATTTCGATTGCTTCCTGGAACGCTTCGAGACATATCTTGATGTCCAACAGGTTCCAGAAGAATTAAGAGCTAAAGTTTTTATTTCATCTTTAAGCCCAAAATTATACCAGTTATTGAGAAATCTATTAGCTCCTGACATTCCTTCCGACCAGACCTTGAATAAGTTGAAAGATGTTTTAAAAACGCATCTAAATCCGAAACCCTTGATAATCCCTTCACGCCATAAGTTTCTTAACCGTAAACAACATGAGGGGGAAACTATAAATAACTATATGGCTGAATTAAGAGCCCTTGCCTTGCATTGTGATTATGATACTATGTTAAATATTATGCTGAGGGACGTTTTTGTAAGTGGATTTCGGGATAAAACTATTCTCGATAGATTGTTCGAAGAGGACAATATAGATCTCGACAAAACATTACAGATAGCGTTAGCGATGGAGAAGGTTTGTAAAGGAACAAATGATATTATGGGCAGGGGAATAAATGCTTTGCATGCTGGGAAGAAAGGTAAACAGAAGTATCTGAAACAAACTTTTGCGGAAAGGCAGAAAAAATCAGAATGTACGAGATGCTCTGGCACGGACCATAATAGCAATAATTGTAAATTTATTGCAAGTAAATGCAATTATTGTTCTAAAATCCGCCATATCCAAAGGGCGTGTTTTGCTGCAAAGAAAGCGGCTGCTAAACCGGTCAAACAAAAACAGGTAAATTTGAATAATGTTATTGAGAACAAAAATCAAGTACCTTTATTTGAACTACAGGCTGAGGGATATACATTAAGGGAGGAAGAGCCAAGGCAACCCCCGATAATGGTAAATCTAAAAATTGAGAATAAAAACTGCCAAATGGAATTGAATACTGGTGGGGCCGTGAGTGTTATGAGCATTAGGAATTTTACGAAAATCTCTAATAAGAAAATTCGGCCTACTAATATTGTCTTCAAGACGTATAAGGGGGACTCTATGCCAATGGGGTATGTCACCGTGAAGGTTGAGTATAAATATCAATGTTTGCTGTTAAATTTATACATAGTGAAAGAGAATTTGGATACGATCCTTGGCCGTGAATGGCTCCATAAAATAAACCTAGATTGGAACGCGATAAAAACTGTCAGAGCAGTAAGTAACATAAATTTAAACAAACTTTTAACACAATATAAGGAGTTATTTGATGACAAATTAGGAGAGATCAACAATTATGAGGTTAAGCTGGAACTGAAGCAGGGGGTTAAACCAATATTTCGCAGATTCAGAACGGTACCGTTTGCTCTAAAAGAAAGAGTTGAAAAAGAAATTGATAGGTTGGAGAAGGATGGAATCATTGAGAGGGTGGATAGTTCAGAGTGGGCTACGCCCGTGGTTCCGGTAGTTAAATCAGACGGCAATATTAGATTATGTGCTGATTTTTCTGTAACGCTTAACCCTAATTTGGTCGTTCCGCAGCACCCCTTACCGAAACTGGAAGAAATTTTTTCAAGCTTAAACGGGGGTAAACAGTTTTCAAAACTTGATTTCAAACATGCATACTTACAAATGAAGGTACACCCCGAAAGCCAAAATCTTTTAACCATTAACACGCATAAGGGGCTGTATATTTGCAAAAGACTAATGTACGGCTTAAACGGAGCACCTGCAATTTGGCAACGCTATGTAGACGGGCTCTTCCAGGGAATGGAAGGTGTTAAGGTGTTTATGGATGATGCACGGATTACGGGGTCTGACGAAATGCCACACTTAAGGGCCTTGGAGGAATTTTTCAAAAAATGTAAAGAACATGGTTTGAAATTGAATTTAAATAAAAGTTAATTTTTTCAAAAAGAGATAAATTTTTTGGGACACACAATAGATGCAAATGGGTTGCACAAAACTGATGATAAGATTTAAGCAATTTTAAATGCCCCTGTTCCGAAAGATGTACAGGAGGTAAAGAGTTTTTTGGAACTGGTAAATTTCTACGGGAAATTTTGTAAAAGCTTAGTCACCATGTCAAATCCCCTTAATGACCTTACAAAAAAGAAAGAAAAATTTAAATGGTCGAGGAATTGTCAGGAAGCTTTCGAGAAAATCAAAAAGGAGATTAGCTCTCCCAGTGTTTTAGTACATTATGATACACGCCTACCAATAACTTTAGCTACTGATGCTTCACCAGTTGGTGTAGGTAGTGCATTGTTTCATCTGTACCCTAATGGAACTGAACGACCCATAGCATTCGCTTCAAGAATTTTGCCACGAACTGAGCAAAAATGCTCCCAAATAGATAAAGAGGCCCTAGCCATCGTATGGGGGGCCGTACAGAAATTTTATCCATATTTAAAATGTCGCAGATTCACTTTGATTACAGACCACAAACCTCTAGTAGCTATCTTTGGTTCTAAACGGGGATTACCTGTTTTAGCAGCTACTAGGCTTTTGCATTATGCCCTAATTTTGCAATCTTTTGAATTTGACATCAAATATAGGGATACTAAAAATCATGGAAATGCAGACTGTCTTTCGCGCTTACCGAAGAAATCTGGATGTCAAAGATGATATTTACATTAATCATATGGGGCAAATAGAAACCTTACCTATAACATCCAGAGAATTACGACAAGCTACGTCGAAAGACCAAGAGCTGGGGCCGCTTCTAAATGCTCTTAGAGAGGGCAAGGATTTGCAGGGTAGGGAAGCAAAATACACAATTGAAGATGGGTGTATTATGTACGGTCAAAGGGTATGCATCCCGAAGTTATATCAAAAACAAGTGTTAGCAGAACTACATGAGGGGCACCTTGGTATTTTAAAGATGAAGGCAATCGCCAGATCTTTCGTATACTGGAGAAATATTGATAGAGATATCGAGGATGCTGCGAATAATTGTACAGAGTGTGCCAAATATAAAGCTGACCCATCAAGGGTAAAAGTCCATCACTGGGAGTACCCTAGTTCGCCATGGGAAAGGGTTCATATAGATTTCGCTGGGCCTATCTTTGAACATATGCTCCTTCTTATTGTCGATGCACTTTCTAAGTGGTTAGAAATTTATCCAATGAAAACAACTACGCCCACAAGACCATAGATTGCCTTCGAGATTGTTTCAGCCGATTTGGCTGACCTGTAGTACTTGTAAGCGATAACGGACCTCAGTTCACTTCATACGAATTTGAAATGTTCATGTTAAAAAATGGCATTAAGCACAAAACATCTGCACCATTTAAGCCATCGAGCAATGCTCAAGCTGAGCGCTACGTGTATACTTTGAAATAATCGTTACGTGCAATGCAACACTATGCTGGAAGCATAAGGCAAAAATTAAGCACATTCTTGCTTCATTATCGAAAGGCACCTAACGTCACCACAATGCATAGTCCAGCCATGCTAATCCTGAAACGCGACATAAGAACCCGAATTAATTTGTTGTTGCCTGATTTGAAATCCAGAGTGCAAGAAAATATTAGAAAAGGTGTTTATGAGTTCAGGGACAGAAAATTTAATGTGGGTGACAAAGTGGCTGTTCGAGATTAAAGAGCAGGAAATTCCAAATGGAAATTTGGTCAAGTAATCAGCCAAGATGGTGCGCTACATTATACTATTGATTTTCAAGGGACATTAGTACGAAGACATGTAGATCAAATCCGTCCAGTTAGTGATCAGGTACAAAACGTTGATTACTCAGTGCGTGGTCATCATTGGACTCCATCTCAGAGTTTCCCGGTTGCTGAGGATTCTTCTACGAGGATTCTAAATGAGGAATCCAATATTCAAGAAACACCTATGGAAACTTCAACCAGATCATCTGCACCCACTGAAAATGTTCCGGCTGGAGACTCATTAGTTGAAACACCAGCAGTAAAAGACAGTGAGCTTACTACGACGAGTGTGAGTTCACCGAAAGTGTCACAAAATCCAGGAGCTACGCTGCGACGTTCTGGAAGGATTCGTAGACCCCCCCAAAGACTTGATCTCTAAGGGGAGAGGAGGTGTGTATAAACTGTATTAACTGTAACCATGAACATTTCTGGAATAACGCGGTTGCAATATGTTAACGGCAACCGACAACTGAACAAAAAGACTGTTTAGTTTCGGTTTAGTTTTTCGGAAAGCAGCTACTACCCAGCTAAGCCATGATGGCTATTTAACTACTTGTTTATCAATTAAATTGTATATAACTATGTAAATAATTTGTGTTATCTGTAATGAATCGGTGCTGTAGTTAATCAAGATAAAGGAATGCCAAAATATAGTATTTCTTCCCGAATGCATCATACACATACAGAGCATAGTAATGACAGAATTGCTCCATCCGCTTTAGGAATTACAACCAACGGTGATCCCAAATCACTTGTAATTGATTTAGATATTATTCCAGCTGCTTCGAGATCATCAAGTTATTTTTCAACTTTTTCTCGTAAAGCATAGGTTACATTTCGTTCAGGAGTGTAACTAGGCTTTGCTCCATCACGTAACTTTAGTTTGATTAAGAAACTCGGTACACAACTAACCTTTTGTTCGAACACTTCAGGAAAAAGATTTATAATCTTAGAGACATCATTGATTGCAGCAATTTTATTTTCTATTCTATTTTGGGTGTTGTTTTCTGTATCGATTTCATGTAGATTGATTTTTAAATGTCTAACCCATACTCTGCCTAGAAGAGGATCATACCCATCAGGAACAACATATAAATCTTCATTAGATATACAACCTTCACTCGCAGTTTCTCTAAAGGCACAAACACATTTTCAGTATATGATCTAAAAACAATATTTGTTGGTTCAAACTGTTCCTTGAGACCTAACCTTTTAAACTGACTTTCTGGTATGAGAGTGTATCCTGCTCCTGTGTCGACATCAAGTTTTTGACAGCGATTTTCGATTTTTACTGTAGTAAAATATTTCTTAGCATCAAGGGTAGAATCTGAGATATGGTTGTCGTAAATATCAACAATCGTGTTTATGTTATTATTTTCATATGTTCCATTTGATTAAGTTGTATTCTTGGACTATTTGATATTTTAGCATTAAGTAATGTCTTGATACAGACTCTTTGTACATGTCCAGTTGATTTATACGACTTACACTTCAAATTATTTGGATTCATGAGACAGTCCTTCGATAAATGGTTGTTTTTCGCACAGCGTAGGCACAAATTATTTATGCCAAGTTTTTCGAAATCAATTTGATTTTATTTGGATTTCATGCGCTGATGTGAAACTGCCTCTTTTTTCTTTGTTTTGAGTGTTAAAGGATGTTTTCACGTATTTCGATTGCCTATTAGTTTTGGTGACTTTATTGATATCCTCTGAGATAGATGTACTGGTATTTAAAATTTTTGATAACTCGCGACAGTCAATTTTGGACGCTTCAAGTGCAATAGATTTATCAACAATATCGTTGAATTTTTTTTACTTCTGATTGCAAGAGTTGCTCTTTGATCCAACTATCTTTAATGCCACGAATAAATTGTGCTCTAAGGAAAATATCAGCAACAGATACCTTTTTACTGCATTCACGGTCAACAGTAGACTCGCATTCGGAAATATCACGCCGTAATTCTCCCACATATTCGGAAACAGTACTGTCCTGTTTTTGATAAGTTGACAAAAAGTAATGTTGTGAAACTAAAGGATTTTTCTTTGGTGCTAAATGATTTTCTAACACTTTAAGTAGTTCATCATACTCTAGTTCACTGGGAGCCTTTGGCGCAATAACAGCCGCCAAGGTATTGTAATGTGATGCTCCTATAGAATTTAACAAAATTTGTGCGATTTTATATTTATCATGAAAAATATCTTTCATCATTAAATAATTTTTGAAACGTTGACAATAATGTTTAAAATTTTCTTTCTTATTATCAAAACATCCAAAAGGAGGAATATGGTAAATGTTAATAGCTGGAATCTTTGTTGAGTTAGTGTTACAACTATCATTATCATTAGCCATTTCAGATTTGTCTCTTGACAACATCTGTTCAATAAGCCTTTGTTGGCCCCGATTTACAGTATCAAGCAATTTCTGATATTGTTCTGGAGAACATTTTGATGTAACTTGATAGTCGATAATATTGTTCATGGAAATAGTCAAATCGATGTAAATAGAATAAAGTTTTTATCGATGTTTCCAGATTCCTTTTTGGAAAGTACAAAACTCGGGAGAAATAGAAATAAGTAACCAAGGAGGATACAATAAGGATTCTAAAACATGTGAAAAATTTAAAAAGGCATACCATGCATACACAGGCCTTCTTAAAAGAATAAATTTTTATCTGACAGTGAAATATATCATCAGTATCAAAGATGAAATGTCTTCAAAACATATTTTTACCTTACCCATTTTTCCGCTTCCCGTTTTCCTCTGGTACGAATGGAAACATGATATTTAGATGACTTAATTGAGGAAATGTTTTAAAATATTCTTCACACACTATGACTTCTCCCCATCGAGCTTTAATTTAGGTAGAGAGCGAAATGGCAACCCCTTTGTGTGGCCAACATCATCGAGAAGTGTCACGTGACAATAACTTTGAGATTTCTCCTTTCTCCTGTGCACGTAATTTACTACGGTATTGTGTTAGCCGAAAGCCGAATCATAGAGGTATTGCGCCCGCGTGGTTTGTGGTCTTTCCTCGTTGTGCGTAAGCGCATAGCGTCAAGCCACAGTGTGCGCCAAGCGTGAATTCTCGCCATACTCACTTAGCTCCGTAAAGGTCTGCCGCTACAAAGAGATGCTAGTAACATCGAAATCTAGTCTTGATCTTCAATTCTCATAGGAATTATATATTAAAATAATATTTTTAATTTTCCTTATTGACGATATTGGCATAAAAAAAATCCATTGGCATAAAAAAATAAACCCATCAAAAATCGGAGCAAAAACATATAGGAATATAATACTTTCATCTTATAACTGTGAAAGAAATTACATAATAATATAAAAAAGAATTGGTCAGATTCTATTTTTTAATGTCTTCATAATATTTTTATTAATAATCTAGATGCATCATTATTTAAGATATTTGTTTTATTTATTATTCTCTTCTTTATATTTAAGAAGAAAGTATTCGATTAATGGAAAGTTTTAGTCACTGGTTTCCAATGAATTTATACGTTTTGACATATCCTGTACACAATTGCACTATTTTAAGTGTCTTGGTGTGTGCCTAAACTTTTGTGGATGCTCTATCTCATAAATAAGTGGACGAAACTTAACAAAACTTGATATTTAGTTCTAACATCGAAAATTAGTGCTTATAAGCTGTTACTGAAAATCACCCACCAGCACATTCCGCGCTCAAAGCTGGTAGACGTGAGGTGCCGGATACGATCCCAGCTCGCGCTCGTTGGCTTAGTCGTTTGGAGTTTTCAGTGGTTTTCTCCGAAACTTGCGTAAATACGGACTAGGACCCCTTAGAAAAATCTTCCCCACGGAGGGCACTCCTCTTTATGCCTAGGATCCTAGGGTAGTCAACCAGCCTTACTTCCAAAACACCAAACGACCAATAGGTAGCGCTGTCATTCCGTATATATTTATTTTATTGTATTTATTTATTTGTTTCAACAAAGTACGAAACTTCGCATAAATATGCACAGTGAGAATTGTTTTTTAACGAATTTTTGCGGATTAAAAAGAATTGTTTAAAATAGTAATAACCAATTATGGGGGGGGGGGGGTTGTAAATGTAAACGCATCACTTTTCACTAGGAAGAGAGGGGGATGCAAGTTTTTAATATTAGTGTTTCTGAAAAGTACCCGTCAATACCTTTAGAACGAATGATTGAACCATAAGACTAGAATAATTAAAAGCAAATTTATCAGGATTTTTTTTTTTCATTATTTTAATAAATAAATAAATAAATAACTTAGGAAGAAAAATGCAGTTTTTAAAACATGAATGTGGTCTATAAGACACAAAATAAACTTTCTTTAGATTATATATATCTTTGAAATAAAAATAATTTGCATTCATCATGAAACGAAATTTTAATAAAAAACATTTTAGTTAATATCTAATTTACATTGTGTGTATTTGTATAGGATAATATAAAAGAAAGTTTTGTGATGGCCACAACATATATATTTGAAATGTTTTAATTTCTATATTATATTCAAAAGATTTTTTTTTTTATATTTTTTAAAAATTGTAATTTATTTGAATAAAAATCGCTTGGCTGAGTTTTCATTGGAAAAAGAAATAATAATAATAAATACATAACTCTTATAATATATTTGTCAAAGAATATCTAATGATGTAAATATTCTTTGGTATTTACAAACTAAAAAAATGTTTTTTATGGGAAAAAAAATTATCGCCAAGAAAGCGAAAAAAGTTAGCTCAACGAAATAACACGTGATACATGTTGGACACGTTTTCTTCCGTAGAAAAGAATAGGGATTCTCTCTCTACTAGTATATCTGCTCGATGCTTCTCCCCTATATGAATTCAAAAATAAAAATGCCTCTATCCTTTAGAACATTCTTCACAAGCATATGGTTTTCCTTCTGTATGAATTCGAAGTTGTTCTTTCAAATCATTCTTCCTAAATAATCCTTTGTAGCACTCTTCACAGACATATGTCTTTCTTTTTTTTTGTATGTATACGAAAATGATTCTTTAGAGTACTCTTACGGGAAAATCCTTTAGAACATTCTTCACACACATAAGGTTTTTCTCCTGTATGAATACGAAGATGTATCTTTAGATCACTTATGTGAGAATATCCTGTAGAACACTTTTCACACACATATGGTTTTTCTCTTGTATGAATGCGAAGATGTGCTATTAAATTGCTTTTATGAGAGAATCCTGTAGAACACTCTTCACAGACATACGGTTTTTCTCCTGTATGAACTCGAAGATGTGCCATTAAATTTTTCTTAACAGAAAATCCTTTAGAACATTCTTCACACACATATGGTTTTTCTCCTGTGTGAACGCGAAGATGCCTCTTTAGATCACATAATTGAGAATATTTTTTAGAACATTCTTTACAGATATATGGCTTTTCTCCGGTATGAATGCGAAAATGTCTTCTTAAACTGTACACGGCAGAAAATCGTTTAGAACAATTTTCACAGACATACGGCTTTTCTCCGGTATGAATTAGAAGATGTTTTCTTAAACTGCCCCTAGCGGTAAATCGTTTGGAACATTCTTCACACACATATGGTTTTTCTCCTGCATGGGCGGCAAGATGTGTCATTAAATGGCACTTTTGAGAAAATCGTTTAGAACATTCTTCACACTCAAATGATTTCTCTCCTGTATGGACTCGAAGATGGTTTTTTAGATCAGCTTTTTCAGAAAATCTTTTAGAACACTCTTCGCACACATATGGTTTTTCTCCTGAATGAATGCGCAGATGTCTCATGAGATTACCTTTAAAGGAAAATCCCTTAAAACATTCTTTACACACATGCGGCTTTTCTTCCGCATTTTTAGGTAGATGAATATTCATATTTTTAATGATAAACTATTTATGAAATTTATTTGTGTTTCCTTTAAATGAATGTGCAGCTAAGTATCTATAGTCCTCTCAAAATAAATTAATAACTGACGGGTTATTATAAAATTGCAATTTTTGTCTTTTCTGCACAAGAATCAATTACAACTTTAATAATTAGGAAAAATGTTATTAACATTAATTCTGTAACGGAACGAGTCTCCAGTCTGTGAAAAGAAAAGTTAAATGGAAGACATGACACGACTAGGACTGGGCAATACATCGATTTAAAGCATGCAATTCCAAACAGATAATGAAATCATGAAATCTTTCAGCTGGACAAGCGTCTTTTGCATCATGACTCCGAAAACGGATTTGCGCAACTTCTCGCGCATCCTTCTGCTTTCGAAATTTTGTTTACGTTTTATAAGTCCCTCTTCTCTTAAAACTGATCTGCACATCTCTTTGCGCAATCTCTCTCCGAAGTTTGTTTATCTCCGTTGTTTGTTTATATTCTTGTGTAGCTCCGTGTTGTGTAGTATCGTACAATCATTAGGGATTACTGTGATATAAAATTAATGTAATATGAATGTGACAAGCACCTTATTATTAATAATAATAAATGCAGTGAATACTTGAAACTGTTCGGTAAACAAATATACATAGCAATTTCGACTTCTACGTGAATATGATTATGACGAAATCATTTGGCTTGACTATCAATAAGAACTGTAAAATGTGTATTAATAGATAAATTTATTATTGAAATATGTGACAACTAAAATACAAATTTTGAATATTTTAATTTTACTTGTTTTTAAGCTATTTTATCATCAGTGTTAAATGCTGTTTGCAATTGTGTACAAGCAACATGGAGTGAAAAATTCCTACTTTCATGAAAAACTATACATCGCTTTCCAATTTATTAATTATCGAGTATACTCTTTAAAGACTTATCTTTTCATTATTATTATATATGTATGTGTATATATATATTTAAGACAATTCATTATTGTAATTATTTTGACTATGCATATAAAAAGTAAATTTCTATAATAATTAAAACCTGGTGCAAGTTGAAAAATGCTATTAAAATTGTATTGTCAAATAAATATGTTTTTAAAAACTATTTTGGTAGATTTGTTGTATTTTTGAAAAGTATACACGTAAAAAAATATAAACAAAGTACAGAATTTTTGTTAATCTTTTAAAATAAAGACCTAAGATAATAGCTACAAAAAATTCTAATACATGAAAAATCTTGAAATAACCTGTTTCTTATAATTTTATTATAAAAAAAAAGATTGATCTATTAAATATTTAAATCATTTAATTTTATAAAGCTACAGCAAGGGTGCTGCATAAAGTTATAATTTTTTCGAAAAAGGTTTTCATGTTTTTGTATTAAAAATTCATAAATATAAACAAACATATGAGAATTATCAGAAATGTAACTTCTGAACTTGTAAGTACATACATAAATTAATCTTTCACACAGTGCTAATGTGTTTGTGTGAGCATTATATATTTTTAATTTCATGCTTTTGTAAATGAAAGGATGTTTTTTACTGTCATGGTTTCTCTACATTGCAATGACCTTAGCATGCTTTTTACAATAGCTGAAACACTGCATTACAATAATTTTGAAATTTCATTTATATTTTCTTGCAGGTTTTTTTTTTTTTTTTTTAAATTTTATGTGTTATACTATTTAGTGTTTAATCGGTAACAAATGCATAGATTAATTAATTTGAGTAATTCTTAACAGTAGCATTCCATTTACATCAGGATGTTATGCAAAATGCTGTATTTATTTCTATTATGGGGAGCAGTGGCGGATCCAGAACTTAACTTTGGGGGGGGGGGGGGGGGGCTAAGATTTTTCAAGATGCTATTCCAGATCAATGAAAAATTTACCATTGTAATCTTCAATTGTGAATGTCAGTGGTTTTTTTTTGGGGGGGGGAGGCTTGAGCCCACTAGCCCCCCCTTAAATCCGCCACTGCCCCCAATCAATGTTTTTTATTTTGTCCTGGTCGCCTATTTCTGTAAGTTGGTCCCTGTGTGCGATACATTTGAAAAAAAGAACATAAATTTATAAGCATTACCTGCATTATTATTGGTTGTCGTTGAAGTTTGTGCTCCAGAGCCAGTTGATATCCAACTGAGTAATTTTTCTGAACTTTTTGCCGCTTCTTCAGATCTTTTCTTTCTTTTTTTTCTGCCGTGAGCACCAATATGATATTTACGCTTACCTTTGTGTTCCAGTTCCATGATATATAAAAAATCACGCTCACGAAACAAATTTGTTAAAAATGTTAACCAGAGTGATCATAATCTGCTTTAAAATTTATTAAAGACTTTTAATATATAAGACAAAAGTTCGAGAGGTTCGAGAGACAGCCAGTAATAATAAAAGCGCGGGCCTTATTTGTAGGGGAGTTTAAAAGCTTAGCAGACAAATACTGGGTGAGGGGGGGGGGGCAGCAGCTTCCAGTAGAGTATTTCTTATGTTTTGACATTCGCAGCTGAAAATCTTTCCAACTCCTTCATTCAGTTTCAGTCGGTTTGTTTTTTGTTTGTCTTTTTAATAAACAAGGTGAATAACGATGCGATCGATGGGGTCGCTGACGGGGTCCTATTCCAGTCACCGTCTTTTTTGTTTAATTTATATAGATATATCAAAAGTTTCGTTTCTCAATTTAAATGGTAATTTGAACCTTTCCTTTTCTATTTCTAATTTCATTAAGAATTAATGATAAATAAGCTTTTTTCGAAAGAAATTTTAAAATTAATCTCGAAATTAATCGGTTGATGAGAAAAAGCTAACTAAAACAGAATTTTAAATACTTAACTTAACCTTCGTTCAAAATAAGAAAAATGAGATTTTTTTAGCATCGCTATGGTGGCCCCTGTGCTTGGTGGCGCCGGGGCACTGCCCCATTTGCCCCGGTGGTAGTTACGACCCTGGACAGACAGACAGACAGACAGACAGATGCGTACAGATTTTAATAATATAAGGAGATTGCTTGATCGACAGAAAGTTTCGCCGCGTGTAAATGCCATCTGCTCTGTTGTTGCACAGGAAGTTGTTATTTCTTGGCGTGGCCAGTGGGATTCAAAGTCAAAGCTTCTGCCTACTGCTTGCTTACTCATCATATTTTGTATTTACATTCAGATTTGATTTAACTTTCGGATACGCTACAACAGATTCAAGATACAGATAAGTTCGTTCACTTACTTTTCCTTTTTATAAAATTTTCATACGTAAGCATTGAAATCTTAAAAAATTTAGTTTATTAAAATTTATCAAAAAAAAACATATAATATTTTTAAATTGAATTTGAAAATTTTAAATGTTTTACATCTTTCACGCTAACTCCTAAATTTATTTCGTTCGATATTTTATTATTACAGTTCAACGCTGTAGTCTAATCTAGCAAACCCATGCGAATTTTTCGCACTTTTCCTTATTTACTTTTAAAATTTGAAACTCACAAATATTATACCGAATTCCCCATCTAATTAAAATTTTAATTTACCAGAAGCCATTTTATTATTAGTACCAAATTAATATTGCGCAATAGTGAGACCAAGATAATTCAAAGAAAGGCTTCAAAATAAAATTCATGGTTGAAGGCCCAGTTTCATACTTTCGCAGGCAATACAGTTATAGTATAGGATTTCCATGATGCCTTTTAAATTTTTGCCGCGGTGTTGGTGATAACTTTTTATTTATTTTGGTATAATATTTTGTTAAAATAATTATAATAATAATTCTTATTTTGATTATATTTTTATGTTTATGATTTTTAGTCAATTTATGACAATTATTCATATTCTGTATAATCTTTAAAGTATTTCTATGTTTAAAATGACGCTTATAAAGATTGAAGAGGCAATTTTTAAAAATACAGTTTTCCATAAAATAATGTAAGCAGACAAAATTCGTAATTTTTTCTTATTAGTTCATTGAGTTGAGTCCGCATGCTTAAATATTGCTCATTTTTAAATATTATTTTTTATCCTTGCGTATTTCAATAATTACACTACTATATCGTTTCGGCAAAAATTAATTGCAACTGATCCACGTTAAAGAAATATATAAATAGATTTGATCATGTATGTTTACATTTTACATTACACTGTAGAAATGTAAAAGCAGGAAGAAGTATTAAGAAAGAAATAGTTACTAAGGTGAATCTTAATATTGCTAAATGTTTTAAATTTTGAAGTTTATTTATTTTATTTTTATTTATTTATTTGTTTACTGAATAAATTTTAATTAATTATTTATTTATTTTTCAAAATGTTTCACCACATGTTATACAGTATATTTCACTGCATGTGTATGTAAAATTTATAAACTCAAAATCAATAATTTAAATAAATTTCGCATACGCATGATTTGAAATATGAAAATATTAAGTAAATTTCACGTAATCTATTTAAATAAAAAACAAAACACAAATAATAATTTTTATATTTTATATTTTTAAACGTATTTAAAATACACCGCTGTTCAAAATTAAAGGAACAAACCTGCTTTCCCATTTTCTTCTTTTATGCATAACTTTTAAACAATAAACACATGGACATAAAATTTGGATGTCATGTTCGTTATCATATCATTAATCGAATTTTACATAACTTTTGAATAAGCAATAATTTTAAACTAATAATTATTAATTTTTCTCAAAAGTAAGCTTTGGACGAAATTTAAAATTTCAACAATTTTAGCAAAGAAAACTTAATGAAAAATTGTATTAATGATGCATTATAGACGCACATGCACTCAAATGAAGACGCACATGCACTCAAATGTTAAACAAAATCCTGATTTTACTTTCTGTGTTCACATTTCTTTGACTTTAATAACGGAATTTAAAAAAATAATAATAATAATAATTACTAATTTGTATAAACTGTGATCATCACGAGAATAATAAAAACGTCGATAAATAATTTAATAATAAACGCTTTATCCGATTTTCATATTTCTATGTAAAATTTTAAAAAAATTATTCACACGCGATAAAATGAAGAAAAAAGAAGATACAAAAAAGTGACTACATGAAGAAATATCCGGTTTTAATCTAACGCATGGATGCGCGTACATCTTTAACCTATCTGTAATGCATGTTCATGACCATTTTTCATTAAGTTTTCTTTTCTAAAATTGATGAAATTTTTCATTTTTTTAATGTTTACTTTTGAGAAAAATTTACTGATATTTAGTTTAAAAATTATTACTTATGCTAAAGTTATATAAAATTCGATTTATGGTATTTTTAAAAACCTACTATACAAATTTTTTACTTCTGTGTTTATTTGTTTAAGAATTATGTGGGGGAAAAAAAGAAAACGAGAAAACAGTTTATTGTTTAAATTTTGTACACTTGTGTACTTCTTTTAACAAATTTTTATTTTTTGTTTTCCATTGATTGTGCATTATTATAGTTTAAAAATAGAATATGTAACATATCTGGGCATTAATTTGAGATTACATTGATAATTTAAAATTTAATAAAATACTTTTGTGTTTGAATGCTAAAAGTTTGCAGTAAGTTTTAAAATTTAGACATAAATATTTTTAAATTTTTTTGCTTAAGGGCCCTCTTCACTCATCGCCGCTGGAAGCCGAAGCTAATATTATTCAGTGGGAAATTTTTCTTTACCGATAACTTATTAAGTAATACATATTTTTAAATTCTGTTTTCACATTATGAAAATTCCCAGCTGTTAAATTGACGGACCTTTTTTAAAATAATTTTTTTTATTTTTATACTTTACTTCGAAGCTTCAAAATACGAATTTTCAATATGTGAATTTTTTTCATTTTGCAATTTCAAAATAAAATATTAAAAATTAAAAAAATACTTTTTCAAAAAAGGTCCGTCAATTTGACATTTGGGAATTTTCTGAATGTGAAAACAGAATTTAAAATTATGTAATAGTTAATAAGTTATTTGTAAAGAAAATTTACCCATAGTATATAACACTGGCTCGGGCTACCGGCGACGGTAAGTGAAGAGGGCCGTTAACTTATTAAAATTAATATCCAAATATGGTTATATTCTATTGTTAAATTATAATGATGTAAAATCTAGGGGGAAATAATAATTAGTTAGCAGGGAGCATATTATCTTAATTTTTTTCAAAATATACCAGAACTTGAATTTATTTATTTATTTGTTTTTGAATTCAAATATTTATCTAGAATATTCAAAATACTTTATCCTTTGTTATACCATATTTCAATGCATGTATGTAAAATTTTATAATACTAAGACAATTATTTATGAAAAAAAAATAATAAAAAGATAAAAGAAAAACTACACAAAAAGAAAAAAAGAAAAGAAAAGAAAAATAAGGAAAGGGGAAAAAAAAAGTAAATAAAATAACAAGTGCAAAACTTTGAACAGACACTATAAAATTCAAGAACTCGAAGCAATTGTTCCGAGTCGAGAAAAGACACAACCCTTCATCAATCGAACAAAGTAGGCACGAGTGCTGCAAAAAATCTGCAACGTAGCTCTTGTATTTGCAGCACTCGTGCCTATTATGTTCGTCTGACGAAAGGTCGTGTCTTCTTTCGACCCGAAACATTTGTTGCGAGTTCTTCTATTTTATTATACATGAAATACATTTTTAGCATGTTCAAAAATTGTTTACATAACGTTGTGAGAACGTGTGTATAGAACGTTTTCAGAACGTTTCTACACTATTTTAGAACGTTTACAGTACGTTTTCTAGAACGTTCTGAAAATGTGTATAACGTTTTGAAAACGTTCTAAAAACGTTTAGAACGTTCTGAGATGGTATACATAGAACGTTCTCTGAACGCTTCTATAACTCCGATGGTGATAGCTACACGTTCATTGAACGTTCCCTGAACCGTACTATTGTACGTCTTCAAGATGGACAGATAGACGTCTATAACATGTTCAGAGGGAACGTTCTTAGAACGTGTTTGCAGAACAATTTTTGAACGTTCAGAGAACGTTTCGGTGCTGCTTGGGTTATACAGTCGGCAGCATAATGTTTCGAGCAATATTTAATAATTCCTATATTTAAAAAGTACACTTAAGACTGTTTTGTTAAATAAATCCTTGTCGAATCATGTTCTTAGACTGACTAAGAACATGACTCGATAAGGATTTATTTAACAAAGCAGTATTAAATGTACTTTTTTTAGACAGGGATTGTTGCTAGTGCTCGAATAATTTTGCAGCCGACTGCATTTGAATATTTATCCATCACAACAAAAATGTCAGCATTAATTTTAAACTTACTTTATGATGTTCTGGAACCCATAAAGAAGTAGAATTGTGTTTAATATTTCCTACTAATGAACTACTTTTTACCCCCCCCCCCCCTTCCCATTTTCCACCACCAGTCACTGATTAAATGTTGATTGCTAGCTAATTTTTTTTTTTTTTTTTTTTAATACATGTTTTATTGTGTTGATGTGCATTATTCTTTTAGTTTAATTTTTCACTTTTAAAATATTTTGTGTAGTTTTTCCCTGTGAGCATTATTTTTCATTTGAAATAAATTTTATGAACACATTTGTATAGTTTTCAACGCACACGTTATTTTTCATTTGAAATTAATTTTATGAACACGCGTGTTTCCTCTTTTTTTAATTTTCTGCACTCTCATGCCTGCGCATTGTGCACTTAATTATAATACTGTATTAATATATCAGGGCCTGAAATGCATTTACATGAATTTCCAAGTACTGTTCCGCTGTATTCTATTTCTTTTCTGTAGCCCTGTAAACGTACGGTGAATAATTTTCATACCATATTCTATGTGAAATATGCTTTTATACCTACCGAATGTTTGAACTTCTTGTTACAATTTGTTCTTGATGCTGATAATAGATACACAGACCAACTGCTAAAAGCATGTTTTTCGAATTCAGGGGACCTTGAAATGTTTAAATATAAGAAACATTTAATTTTTTAAATTTTGTCGAAAAATAATATTTTCTCTATTATATATTTGAGTAAGAGGAAGTTTAAAAAAAAAAAAAAAAAATGGAAATTTAGGTATATCTATTGAATTTTAAATTTCTTCTACATTTACAAAAACATTCCATGTACTTCATTGCTTACAATCTTTAATAATAATAATAACCCTAGGCTTATACATATACATATATGCATACATATACTTTCAGGATTTTTAAGACAGGGTTACAATTAGCCCTAAATTGGTATTTAATAAAATGAATAGTTAAACTATGGACGAATTTTGATTATTCTGTTGTTTTTTTAGAAATTAAATAATAATAATAATAATAATCAAAGCAATAATAAGAATCTTAATATTATTATTTCTTATTTTAGATGCTTACAGACACGTAAAAGTTGAAAAAAAAAAAAAACATGTGATGATATTGAGGCATCACAGTGCATAATTTCCTGCTTTCCTCCAGTACCTAAAAAGTAATCAAGAGTAGCAGAAAATTGCCATTATTTTTTTACAATCCTTATATACAGAAAACTAAATTGAGAACTGAATTTGATTTTCTTTCAGCACATAAATAAAATATTTTTTGTGTATTATTAAATTTTTTATATGACGTTTTAAAACAAGTTAACGTAAAAAAGAGATGCAATGTTTTTGAAGAATCAAATGTGTTACTTTCTACATTGTAAATAAAAACGTTTGTATTATATGTGTTTTATTTTATTGAACATTCTGCACAGCTATATTTTGCACAACTACTTTAAATAGGTAAGATATTTTTGTACCAAATGTTTTTCAGCAATAAGTATCTTTGAATCAATATCTTCCAATCTGTATGCTATTAAATCTGTAATTTCAATTTTTTAATTACTTTAGCTCTGATTTTTAATAACAAGATTTTTACTTTTTAACAAGAAGAAAAGAAAAAGTTAAAATTTCCATAAAATATCATTAGACATTAGTTATCAGCTTGATATGATATGATTGAGTATAACAATGTTTCTATTTCTTATAACTGTGCTAAAAAATCAGGTTTTCTTCAAATGAATAGTGTGTTTCTGCATATATATATATTAGTGGTGGCTCATGATAGTGACTAAATTTATGCGGCTATCTCCATACAGGTAGCTTGAAGCAGTACATTTTAATGGAATATTTATGAATCATACTGGTTGATTCACCTATTTCAAGAAACATTGATGTGACGACTTTTCAAAAATCAACCAGAGGAATTAACTTTTAACAGAACTGATAACTGTTTGTTTCTAGCCACCTTCATAGAAATAGCCCAAAACATTATTCACAAAGATTCCACTTAGGAATTCCACTTAAATTATATATATTTATTTAAAGTTGGGTAACAACATGAATACTTTTGAATTTAAATTATTTGTCAAATATCTATAGAAATACATGATATACATTTTACATAATTAATTAGCCAAATTTTTACTGTTAATCTTAAATAAAATCTAAGCAAATATTGTGAAAACTCAGAAAAGTATTCTTAAAAAAAAATGGGGGGGGGGGGGAGGGTAATTTTGTTACCGAATCTGTATAAGAATAGAGTTGAAACATTTTTCTATTAACTGATCTGATTTAGCAGTAAGTTAGAAATATTTAAAACTTACCATTTCAAGAAAACAAAAAAAGTGATTTACAGAATTTTTGCAATTTTTTTACTGAATATGTTTCTTATTAATAACTAAGTTTGCATAAAAATTTGCCTTTTGAAATACTAATAGAAACATTATCTAAAATAATTTCAATAAATATATTTAAAGGAATAATCTGGTGTGGCACCCTCACGATTTTCTCTTACCCTGCATTTCAATTCTGTAAAGACAGATTCCAAATTTAGAGATAAGATAATAAGTACATTAGACTCTGTGTTCTCTTTTTATAAAAAATTTTGGAAAATAAACATTTTTATTTAAATTTTTTTTACAACTGCATGTGTTAGATCTGCAGTTTTCTTATTGATTTTATTTATTAATTTTGTTTTTAATAATTAATTCCTTATTGTAATTTGTATTTTAATTCTCACATTAACATTGCAAATTCATACTCTAACTAAAGAGAAATGTGTGTAAGCAAAACAATGATTTTTAATCTGCAGAAATCTTGGTCCCGAATCTTGGGATTTTCTCAGAGTTGGCTGTACTCTATATAAACATACGTTAAACAGAATTCAAATCAGGTTTAAAAGCAGTTTTATTAAAAAATAATTCAGTGACTGACCTTTATCCCCATTTAAATTGTACCGACATTTATATAGAATTCCAAGGCTGTTATTAAATTAAAAAAATTATTCCAAGTTATTCAGATTGCTTTCACATGCATTATTCCTTAAAAGTTATCTATCTTGATCAAACTATGCAAGTATGAACCCTGTACAAACTTCAAAATACAACATTTAAGTTACCAGGAATTTTTTTTCTTAAGTTATGCAGATAACAGATACACAAAATTTAACCGTTAAAAACTTGACTTTGGTATTTTGAGAATTCCAGCACCTCTCTCGTTCATCGAATGCCACATCTATAGCTTTATAACATTACAGTAGCATGGCATATTATTAGACTCATTGATTTTTTCTAGAGGTCAAAATAAAATAATACATTTTACTGAATTTTTGTAACAAGACAAAAGAATAACAATCAGAAATAGAAATGTAAAAGAAAACAAGTCCTTATACTGTTATCGTAGTTAGAAAAAACTATCCCATCAAATGATACTTTGGAAACGTAGTTAGTTGATTAAGGGGTTACATAGATTTCGATGGCTAAAAACAGTAAATTTTCTTTATATATTTTTTAATTAAATTGACTAGTGCTTAAAAGGAAAATTTTTCTTTTTTTCCGATTTCAATTTCTTTTACAAGGGTAAACAGTACCAAAAATTGTATTGTTTTTGCATACAATTCTGCCAGAAATATATATATATATTGTTCAAGCTCTAGTAAATTTCAATTTGAAGAACTGTAAAAAATTTCACTAAGATTGGAGTATTAGTTTTTGAGAAATTGTCTCCGCTGCTTTTCTGAAAAATCTCCGAAAACCAGGACCCACTGGCGGAATTTTCCAATGAAAATATTGTTGAAATGTCGCTCTTTTATATTCTTAAAATTTGAATAAAAAAATTTATTTGTTATATAATAATAAAAAAAGAGAGAAAGAGAAAATATGCTTTTTTTTTTTAAGCCTTCAAAATATCACTCAATAGGATATCATTTTTACTTCTGTGATCATATAATATTTCCGTCTTTTCATTTGTATTGTTTTTCTGATTGTGACTGTTTTGTCTTATTTCAAAAACACAGTAAAATGTATTATTTTATTTAACCTCTAAAAAAATCAATGATCTTAATAACATCCCCTGATGCTATAGATATTGTTATTAACTAGAAATACAGTATGCGATGAACTATAGTTGTAGCATGCATGCGGCATACCAAAAATGTGGCATGTGACATACCGGAGATATTGCATTTGATGTACTGGAGACGTAGCATGCGATGTCACAAAGCTGAGATATTTCCACATACATAGAACGTACATGAGATGTTTCAGAGATGTAACAGAACATCTGTGGGACATCACACACAGTGTGATGTACTAGATATATTGTATGTCATGTACTGGAGATGTAGCATGCGATGTCACAAAGCTGAGACATTTCCACATCCCTAGAACGCATCTGAGATGTTCCAGAGATGTAACAGAACATCTATGCAACATCCCAATGTCGCAGTGTGATTTTCTTGCGACGTTCCAGAGATGTAAGTGTGCTCTATGGGAATAGAAAATAAACTATTTACAATATTTACAAAATTTTTCAATCCAAAGCATAAATCATCCCAAAGCAAAAAGATTATAAAAGCAAACGTCAAAAAGTTCAAGAAACTGAAATTTAATTTTTTTTTTTTTTTTTTTAATTTGGTTATTAAATCGAATAAAATATCCATTGAAAATCTATATTGGACAGTGCGAATAATTAATGCTCATAATATGAGAATTTAACCATGTGAAACACTAGAAGTTACTTAATTTAAGTTGTTCAGAATAATGTGCGTGAAACACTAAAAAAACCCTTTAAATTTACAGATAAAAGTCAAAACTCAATTAGGCACATTCGTACAACTAAAATAATTTCCCAATATTTATCAAAGTCAAATCTATTCTTCATCAAATAGTTGGTAAAAGTAGAGCCCCTAAATAAAATAATAGGCCGGCGCATCACCGCCATTTTTTTGCCTCCGAAGAGGACAGCATTTCCGCTTGGATTCCTTATCGCTTCCCTAATGATTTTAAGATAACTTGATCTGAAGCTAATCCGGTCAAGATAAGAGCAATAAGCAACAATAATATTCCTAAAAACACATTTTTTTCACAGTACATTCTCACGATGTAATTTTAATCTGAGGATATCCTATGGATGTACTGGGGTAGGATGTGTTGTTAGGGCGGCTTCTGTTTCTTTTACAAAATATCGCCAAAACCCAAATACACAGTAATGGAAGGTTTGTGAACACTTTATATTCACTTCTTCAATGATTATAGCAGTTTATCGCTAAACAAACTTCCATATCATAGATTACTTAGCTAAAATTATGAAATATAATAACAAGTTACTCTAAAGTAACGTAAGACGATAAAAAAAAAAAAAAAAAGTTGTTTATTTATCGGAGAAACGCGCTGGGTACATGTAGCAACCCTCAGGCAACAAAATGCCTGATGCGCCAGCTCGTATATATAGGAGCCTTAGGTAAAAGCATACATCCACAAATAGCCAAATACAGAAATGATAATCACAAAGTTAATCAAAGTAATTAGATTAAAAATTGAAATAATACACATAAGAATAAGCGCAATTGCAGCTGTAGCCAAAGTGCATATAAACTTTTTTTAAATTATTGGTAAAGCTAAATTGGCAAAGTTATGTATATTTATAATTATACATACAATGAAACATAAACAAGATTTTAATTTAATGACAAAACTGTTTACAATAAACAAAATACATATAAACTTATTGCGCATAATCAGCAAATAATACAAATTGAATTTAAATGCAAATATGAATGATAGATATCTTCATAAACTTAAACCTTAAGATTTTAGCATTTAATAGATACATGTCAAAACCAACACAACAAAAATAAAACTGACAACACATTGCTAAAACTATCACAATATGGTTGCGATTGTTTGTTTGTTTATTTTATTGATAACATATACATCAGATTTGTATGCTTGACTTAACGACAAATAGCACATGACAGAATTACAATACGAAGAATTGGAGAAAACACCCAGGGCCAGTGCGGGAATTTACGTCCGCTTGAACAACTTTTTTTTTTTTTTTTTTCAAAATGGTGGGGGTTTTTTTATGGAAAATTAAGTATGATTTTACAAAACAAGATAAAGAAATTCAGTTAACATTATATGACAATCGCAAAAAATTTACAGATCAGGACAAAACTTTAATGAGTCTTTCAGCTGCATTTGTTTTGTACACATTAATTTTATATATTAAAGTTACATACTGTAGTTTTATTTTTCCGATTTTTACGTTAGAAAATATTTCGTAAATTATGTGCGCGACAGGATTTTACTTCACTTTTTTTTAGAACAATACATAGTATATTTGTCTTCAGAATTAACTTTTATAACCACCATGTACTGAAATTTAGCTCATATACACACACGCACAAAAAAAAAAAAAAAAAAAAAAAATCCTGAAATGCACTTTAATCAATTTTTAATAAGGCTTAAATCAGAAGTTTTTTTTCTGTGAATCTCTAAACATTTAACGAAGGATTTTTTAAACGATACTCCCCAGGACACATAGCATATATAAAATTATATGCGGATTTCATTATGTTTAGTAAATTGTAAGTTTGTACAAACCAAAAATTCACCTATATATGTACTCTATTTGCATTCATTTGTAACTCATAACGGATCCTGTCTGATCTATGAAAAAAGTTTCGATTGATATTGCCATATCATTTAGATTTAAAGTATTGAATTTAGTTCTTCTACTAATATCAGTTTTCGAGTTATGGTGACAACATATACACAGATCAACAGCTAAAAATCTGATTTTTGCATTCAACAAACATAATTTTTGCCTGTCATTTTAAGCGGTTTAAGCCCCTTATCCCCCCCCCCCCCAAAAAAAAAGTGTGCTATTATTAGCCTAATTAAAATCCGGCAGATCTCATAAGTCGTAAGACTGCTATGTTATGGGACATTTCTCCGACATTTAGTGCGTTACTGCTTTTAAAATCGCCTACCTTCGTCACAGAAAATAATTTCAGTAAATAATTTGTACTTCGTAGAAATATTTCGATGCAAAGCAGTAAAATTTTAAATGCTTTTGTTAATATCAAAATTTATATTTGTTAATATTTAATATCTAATTTTTTTTTTTTTTTTTAATTTTATAAAGTACAATTTGATTGATTTTATTTCCAAGACACATTAAATTTATTTAATACTCAATCTCTTCCAATATTTAACGAAAAATCTGTCACACATTCCAAATAATCTAAAAGTAAAAACTTGTCGTAGCCGCAAACATTCAGTAGGTTCTTTGTTCAAGTAAATAACTCAATTGCTATTTATGACACAGAAGTATTTTAAAATAACTTTAGGAAAAGACTGCAACAAAGATGTAATTTACTATTTTTTTTTTAAGTAAAACAAACAGAATGCAAAATTTTCATTAACTAATTTTTTCTATTCTTACATAATGTACACGTGTTATATAATCTTATAACTGCTTCGCTGCTTTTCCTGAATTTTCAATTAATTTCAATAAATGACCACATAGTATCATACTCCAAAGATGTTTTAGAAAATTTTTCACACACTATGGCTTTTCTCCCTTATGAATTCCAAGATGCCTCATTAGATCAGTTATTCGAGAAAATCCTTTAGAACATTCTTTACACACACATGTTTTTCTCCTGTATGAATTCGAAAATGTTTTTTTAGATTTGATTCACTAGAAAACCCTTTGGAACACTTCTCACACACGTATGGTTTTTCTCCTGTGTGAATTCTAAGATGTGCTACTAGATTGCTTTTGTCAGAAAATCCCTTGGAACATTCTTCACACACGTATGGTTTTTCTCCTGTATGAACGCGAAGATGACGCTTTAGACTACTTACTCTAGAAAATCCTTTAGAACATTCTTCACACACATGTGGTTTTCCTCCTGTATGAACGCTAAGATGTGCCATTAAATTACTCTTTTGAGAAAATCCTTTAAAACATTCTTCACACACGTATGGTTTTTCTTCTGTATGAATTCTAAGATGGTCTTTTAAATGACTCTTCATAGAAAATCCTTTGGAACATTCATCACACATATATGGTTTTTCTCCTGTATGAACGAGAAGATGACTCTTTAGATTACTGATTTGAGAAAATCCTTTAGAACATTCTTCACACACATGCGGTTTTTCTCCTGTATGAACGCCAAGGTGTGCCATTAAATGGCTCTTTTGAGAAAATTCTTTAAAACATTCTTTACACACATATGGTTTTTTTCCTGTATGAATGCGAAGATGTGTCATTAGACTACTCTTTGTAGAAAATACATTACAACAATCTTCACACATATATGGTTTTTCTCCTGTGTGAACGCGAAGATGACTCTTTAGATTACTTATTTGAGAAAATTCCTTAGAACATTCTTTACATACATATGGTTTTTCTCCTGTATGAACACGAAGATGTGCCTTTAAATGGCTCTTTTGAGAAAATCCTTTAAAACATTCTTCACACACATATGATTTTTCTCCTGTATGAATGCGAAGATGTATCATTAGACTGCTCTTAGCAGAAAATTCTTTAGAACATTCTTCACATTTATAAGGTTTTTCTCCTGTATGAACGCGAAGATGTCTCATTGTATTACTTATTTGAAAAAAATCGTTTAGGACATGTTCACACACATATGGTTTTTCTTTTGTAGGAACTCTAAGACGTTCTTTGAAGGAAATCCTTTGGAACATTCATAACACACATATGGCTTTTGTTCCGCATTCATAGGTAGATGTATATTCACACTTTGAATGATTAAATTATTTTGAAATTCGTCACAAGTACTTTTAGTTTCCTGTAAATGAATGTGTAGCTAAGTACATAGCTGTACTGGTAAGTATAAAGGATTTAAGTTCAAAAATGTCGATTACGAGTTAAGTACATAGTCAGACTTAGAAAAAAATTGTCTATCGATTGGTATAAAGTATTTAAATCCATGTCATTTTGTCTTTGAGAAAATTCATTGGTAAAAAAAAGTAGATTCAAGTCAGAAATTTAGCATTAATCTTTGGTATAAAATATTTAATTCATTTTTTTCCCTTTATTAAATGAAGGTTGAAAATCACTGAATGGTATAAAGGGTATAAATCAACATACTCCCTTTCATATCTTTTTGATATGGTTTGATATTGAACACAGAGAACACAGACGATAACTTTAATGTGTTTATTCTATAACTGAATGTTCCACATTCTAAGGAATCACCATAGATGGGAATCACTTAGGGCCGTTCCCACCAAGCTGCCGTTAAACGGAGATTAGAAAACGGACGTTAAAAATAACAAGACCTTGGAGCCTCAAAGATCGAGAAATCTTCTTGACATATGTTCTGCGCTTCTCATCATCGATTTGCGTACGTCATGGAATGTTTACACCACGGAACCAATCAGCTTCAGCTTTGCTATTTGCTCACTTTGTTTACGATAGTTTAGCAGAAAATATTTTCGTTGGAGATAGAAAACATGCAAAAATAGAGAATATTTTGTATTTTAATGTAATCTTTTAATTAATATCATTTCAATCAAATAAGAAATAATTTTTAAAAAGTTGTTGAATTCATTTTTCGTCATTAGAAGTACAATTATTTACTTGTCTCGAAATATTTTAGTATCAATTTAGAACAACATAGAAAATATAATTAGTTTGGCATTTGTTAAATAATAATCATATTTTTATTATTAAGATGTGTTGTTTCAAGTCCTTATCAATTACGTTCCCATGTAAAATAAAATACAAAATAGTGATGTGATTTTAGATTGTTGATCTTTGATGACTGAATTGAATGCAAAATATTTGTGTTTAAATATGTAACTTTATTTAGTCCTTCAATACGTCTACCTCTAAAGGTGTTAAACTTATTATTATTATCTCATAAATGCTAAATTTTTTTTTAAACTTGTTTTTGTTGATGAAAAGGAAAATACTTAATATTTTAAGATGTTGAGCAAAAAAAAAAGTATAGATTTATAGGTCTTCGTGGTGATTAACACATTGACGAGTCATTCATTAAAAAAAATAAACTCTTTAATAATTAACAATTATAAATGAAACAAGCACGCATTACTTAGCGCGCGGCGTACTACTCACTGACATTGACATACTACGGGACCTTTTTCCCGGCGAGGCTGAAAACAGAATGTTCTGTGAGTTGAAGTCACGGAGTAATATTAATAGGAGTTGAAGGTCCAATGGGAGAAAGCTACGAAACTGTGATCTAAATTTTTGGTAAATATTGAGGGCGCCACTTGTCATTCCTCCCTACCTTGGCGCGGATCACAGATTATTATACAGATAGGACACTCCCGTACATTCTTCGGTACCCAAAATTTGACTGCAGCGACCCTATTGTCAACGGCTGTAAGTTTCTCGAGATTTCCGGTTTACGCAATCGCTCATCTTATTTTTATTGTATCTATGTTCATTGTAATATTAGTGCAACGTTAAACCCAACATCCAACCAACTAACCATTGTATCGATGTTTACATTTGGCAACTTTGTTATTGTTTACGAAATTGATTGTCGAAAGCAATTTATTTTTAGAAGCAAGTACTAAATATTAAGCAAATAAATTTCGAAAATATATATAAACCAGAAATATTTTTTTTCATTTTAAAGCATTTTGTATTATTTAAACCAAACAAAGTTAAATATTTAAGATTTTATTCCATACTGCTATTTCAGCATTACAGTTTCTTATATTAATTTGTATACTTGAACACGAATGTGTTTGGCAAAATTTATTTTCAAACATAATAAAAATTAGTTTTATTTTTTAGAAAATAGCTGTAATGTTATGATTTTGTGAATTTAAAAGTAGTAGAAATAGTGAAGCAAAGAAAACTGCACATATGTTTTCATTTGGCAACTTTATTATTGTTTACAAAGTTGATTGTTAAAAGCAATTTATTTTAAGAAGCAAGTGCTAAATATTAAGAAAATAAACTTTGAATATACATAAAATAAAAACATTTTTTCATTTTAAGGCATTTTGTATTATTTAAAACAAGCAACGTTAAATATTTAATGATTTCATACTGCTATTTCAGAATTACAGTTTGTAATTTTAATTTGTACTTGAATATGAATATGTTTCACAAAGCATATTTTTAAACATTATAAAAAATAATTTTTACTTCTTAGAAGAATAGCTGTGAATGTTTTGAGGATAATTTTGTGAATTCAAAAACAATAGAAAGTGAAGAAAAAGAAAACTTCCCATACTAACACTAACCTGCTACTAACTTCTCGCGAAATAGAAAAACAATTTTCGATCAAAGATGCTATTCATGTAGACTTAACACATGTAGTTCCCCAGTGTTGACACTAGTGGTGCTACTATATTTCCGGTTCGCGTTTTAGCTTCACTGTCCTATCTGTATGATAATCTGTGGCGCGGATATACTGTTGTTTTCAATAGAATTTTGCTGGAATACATTTAATTTTTTTTTATTTTAAGCAATTTAATTTCTTTGTAAGTTCTTAAAACTGCATAATTCAGATGTTTCAAATAAATACTTCGTTCCTAGTTGTAAAACAGGCTATGATAGTGATAAGAAAAGAAAAAAAAAGGCCGCAGGAGAAAAATAAAGTCCGAGTTCGTGTTTTCTGCACCTAAAGTAAGTTTATTTTTTTTCTTTACAAAATTTCATCCATTCTCCTTCCTCCCAATTGTCTGTTTTAGCTAGCTCCGGTTCATAAGAATCGTCATTTTTTAAAAGCTTTCTTTCAAAGTAAAATAAGTATAAAAAGGCTCTTAAAAAAAACATGTTGGTTAGAATACTCTATTTAATGAAATTTGCTTTCAATCGAAATTTTTTCAGCTTGATATTATTTTTAAAAAAATAATTAAAACGAGACATTTCCCCATTGAATAACATTGCGGAAGCTGGAGAGAAGGAAGGATTGCACGCTGGCGCCATCTGTAAACATTAGAAAACAACATCACAAAATTTCAGCGTTACCTTCTTCTCCTGTCTTATTACTCCGTGGTTGAAGTTGAAGTACATATTTGTAAGTGAAAGTAGAAGTATATATTCTGAAAGTGAAACTAGAAATACATATTCTGAAAGTGAAAGTAGCAGTTGTTGTACATAAATTATAGATGTCGCTACGATCACTACAGGAGTATCCCCCCAGTGAACAAGGAGAACGATAAAAATTTACAAAATACAAATACAAATACAAATGCAATTATGTATGTAAAATAATAATACAATCCTAATACAATAGAATATTGATGCTAATACACTCAAAATATATATGTACACAAATGCAATAACAGAATGAAATATTTGAAAAAGTATTGCAGAGAACAGAATTGTTTAAAATAGATATACATACATACACATGTGCACATGAAAAGTTATATGACAGTAAATAAACAAGGAATAAGTGCAATATATAAAAGAATAAATGATAATATTAACAAATACAAAATTTGCAGTGATATTAAAAATAATCTGTTACTAAATGCTTTGGAAAATGAACTTTTCGACCAGATCTAGTTGTAATTATTTTCTGCTGTTGTGAATTTTCTTGTGCAGCAGAAGTGTTAGATCTAAGTTCATTTAAGTAAGAATTTGTGTTGTTATGACAATCAGGTGGTGAAGATACGTTGGCGTTATCTGAGAACAGAATTGCAGGCTTTAACCTGTCTATGGATACTACTGTAGGTTTTCCATTAACTTTAATAACAAAATTTTTATTATTTCTTTTAATTACAATATGAGGTCCTGTGTAAGGAGGAGTTAATGGTGGTTGAATACTATCTATGCGTAAAAATACATGAGTACATGTCTGCAAGGATGGATTTATGTAAACATTAGAAGTACCATGACTAAGGGGATTAATGGGAGAAAGTTTTCTCATGGATTCACAGAGTTGTGAGACATATGTTAAGTCAGGTAATGTCTTGTAGTTATCTATTGTGAAAAAATCAGATGGAAGTCGAAGTGTAGTACCATAGACTAGTTCAGCACTACTCGCCATAATGTCATTTTTAATAGCAGTTCGAAGACCTAATAAGACAATCGGCAGTGCTTCAGTCCATTTCATATTGTCATGGGTTTTTAATGCAGTTTTGAGCCAGCGATGAAATCTTTCACAAATTCCGTTTGATATTGGATGGTAGGCTGTTGTGCGTGTACGCGTGGTTCCAAGAATATTTGTTAATTTACGGATAAGTGTGGATTCGAAGTTTCGACCATGGTCTGTCGTGATGGTAACCGGACATCCGAAACGCGAAATCCAACCATTTACAAGTGATTTAGCTGTTGTTAGAGCTGTCATGTCAGATGTTGGGATTACTTCGGGCCATCGAGTGAAACGATCGACAATAGTCATGCAATATTGATAACCGTCAGATGGAGGAAGTGGACCAATGAAATCGATATGTATGTGTGAAAATCTTGCATCTGGAAGGGCAAAAGTTCCAAGTGGAGCTTTCGTATGCCGATGTATTTTGCAACGTTGACATTTATCACATGACTGGACGGAATTTTTAATGAAGTTTTTCATGTTTGGCCAATAATATCGCTTAGTTATTAATTTAGTTGTGGCAGAAATTCCGGGATGATTAAGATTATGAATATGATTAAATATGTTAGATCAAAAAGATTCTAGGATGAAAGGACGTGGTATGTTTGTTGACATGTCACAGTATAATGTTACATCCTCCAAAGAAAAATAATGCTTTTGAATATTACATGTATTGTCAGTAGAATTTAAAATGTTTTTTAATTCAGGATCCTCGAGTTGTGCAAGAGATATTTGTTTGAAATCTAAAATTTCTGTTGAAATTCAATGAATTTCAATTCTAGATAAGGCATCAGCAATGGAGTTTTCTGTACCATCAATATGACGTATATTTGTCGAAAATTGAGAAATAAAGTCTAGATGGCGCAATTGACAAAGAGAACATTTATCTGGCTTTTGCTTAAAGGCATAAATTAGAAGTTTTTGGTCAGTGTAGATGGAAAAATCTCTACCTTCAAGCATGTGCCGAAAACGTTTAATTGAAGTATATATAGCTAAAAGTTCGCGGTCGTAAGTGGACCAAGTGCGCTGACTTTTAGTAAGTTTTACAGATAAAAATGCTATTGGTTCCCATGAAGAATTATTATATTGCATGAGCGTACTGCCGACAGCAAAATCCCAGGCGTCACACCATAAACGTAAACGAGCACCAGGAATGGGATGTTTTAACAAGGTGGCATCCGCAAGTGCCGTTTTAGCGATGGAAAAGGCAGTTTCTGCTTCGACAGACCAGTCAAGAGGTGCTTCAGATGTTTTTGAACGTGAAGATTTTTTTTTATTTTTATGGCCTTCCAAAAGTTTTACTAGGGGTGCTAAAATGTGGGCAGCTTTCGGTATAAATCTTTGATAAAAATTGTACATGCCAAGAAAGCGCCGCAATTGGGTAATAGTTGTAGGTCGGGGAAATTTGTTTATTGCTTCAACTCTGTCAGGAGGGGTAAAAGTCCTTCGGCAGAGATATTGTATCCGAGAAATTTTATATTAAGTACACCTAGAGTACACTTAGAGGGTTTAATAGTAAGACCATAGTGACTTAATCGTTCAGAAAGGGCTCTGAGATGTTTAAAATGCTCTTGTTTATCTTTAGATGCAATAAGAATATCATCAACAAATGCGTAAACACCATCTAAACCTCGAGTCACTTCATCAATGAATCTTTGAAAAGTAATAGACGCATTGCACAGACCAAATTGCATCCGAGTGCTCTCGAATAGTCCGAAAGGTGTTCAAATTGCAGTTTTATGGATGTCTTCGGGAGCAATCGGAATTTGATGATAAGCTTTAACTAAATCAATGTGAGAAAATATTGTTGTCCCATGAAGTTCGCTATTAAAATCAACGATATTAGGGATTGGATACTTGTCCTTTTTGGTTTGAGCATTAAGAGCTCGATAGTCACCAACAGGACGCCAATCATCGCTTCCTTTTTTAGGGACCATATGCAAAGGGGAAGCATAATTACTTTTGGATGGGCGAATATGGCCTAAATCCAACATGTGCTGAGATTCTAATTTTGCAATTTTTAAACGATCGGGAGCAAGCCGACGTGGTTTAGCAAAGACGGGAAAGCCAAATGTTTCAATATGATGCTTAACAGAATGTTTAATAATTTGGTCTGCACATGGAGGTTTAGTAATACTAGGAAATTCATTTAACAATTGAGAGAAATTATTATCATTAAATACAGATTTTATAGAATAAATATGATCTATCTTAATCGTACCATTAGACTTTAATTTTGTATTGGCGTCGATTAATCGACGATTTCTAAGATCTGGCTGTAAATTAAAATAGTGTAAAAAATCTGCACCAATTATAGCTGTAGACACATTGCATACATAAAAAGGATAATTAAAGTTTTTTCTTAAACCTAAATTGAGTGATAAAAGTTTTTGTTTATATACATTAATAGAAGTGCCGTTAGCAGCTTTAAAAGTTTGTATTGGAGTGCTTACCTTTTCAACTGTGGCAGCTGGTATAATAGAACAATCACTACCAGTATCGATGAGAAAATTAACATTAGACCGACGACCTCGCACAAAAAGGCGACGAGAACTATTAGTGTACCAGGCGTATGTCGCCGCTACTCCTGGGCTGAGTTGTTTTGCTGGAAGGTGCACGGTTGTGAACATTTATTGGCTTTAGAGCCAAATTTTTTATGATACCAGCATATGGCATCGTTCTTTAGAGACGGGCTCCTTGGTCGAAAAAACCGACGACTACGAGAAATACTTCTCGAACGTCTTAGCGATGCTACTTCTTTACGCAGAAGTTTAATCTCTTTCAGCAGTTCTGAGTCATTGTTGCAGGAAGCGTTCGAAATGGAACTAGTCTCTATTGCACTTACCTGTGCAGGTGTGAGGTCCAGAATTTTGTCAGCTATTTCAGCAGCTTTTTGGGAAGTGAGAGGAGTTATAGACGCCAAAATTGATTGCACGTTTAAAGGCAGTTGTTGCAGGAAAAGCTCAAGTAGCAGGGCATCTGTGATGTTATGGTTCTCTGCACGCCGTTGCATAAGACGAAGCAGGTCAGAGGGCTTCCGATCTCCCAGTTGTTCTCCTGTAAGCAACCGTCTAATTTCTTGAGATTTACTCTCTCCACACCGAGATATCACTTCATCTTTTAGTTTTCCGTAGGGGTCATTACTGTCAGGGGAAATAATTATGTCCCGGACAGTCATTGCAACATCTGGCGGAAGATTTGCTACACAGTAATTATATTTAGTTTTGCATTCCGTTATGGCCTTTGGAGTAGCTAATTCAAACGTAGATTCAATCATAGTAAACCACAACGAGGGGTCTGCTGGAATAAAGTTAGGAATCTTGACTGCAGAAACATCACTCATAGTGAATCCGTAGCAGAAGAGATTCAAAACAGAAGCAATAAAAAGTTAGGATTGGTTTCGATTTGAAACCGAAACTCTAGCTGCACGTAAACGTTACACAGAAGGATGAAAGTTTTCTAAGTCCAAAGTCACCATTTATAGGTCTTCGTGGTGATTAACACATTGACGAGTCATTCATTAAAAAAAATAAACTCTTTAATAATTAACAATTATAAATGAAACAAGCACGCATTACTTAGCGCGCGGCGTACTACTCACTGACATTGACATACTACGGGACCTTTTTCCCGGCAAGGCTGAAAACAGAATGTTCTGTGAGTTGAAGTTGAAGTACATATTTGTGAGTGAAAGTTGAAGTACATATTTGTAAGTGAAAGTAGAAGTATATATTCTGAAAGTGAAACTAGAAATACATATTCTGAAAGTGAAAGTAGCAGTTGTTGTACATAAATTATAGATGTCGCTACGATCACTACAGATTTACACATTACAGTAGGCTACTCAATAAATTATAAAATGTTATTTTGACTCATTATTTAACATTTTCAGTAGGAATTCTCATTCTCAGTTCGATTTTAAAAGGGCAAAGCACATTTGTGGCAATGAATATTTTACTTTGCAAAAATCCATAAAACCTGTGAAAAAATGTTTACAAAGATTTTTATGTAGTCATTATGAAAATAATTGAGATTATTTCTACTCGAAAAGTAGATTGCATGCACTTAGTATTATTTTGCAAAGGAATGAGGCCGTATAAAAACATTTAATATTGCAGATAAATTGTAAAATTTAGGAAAATATTTGAAAAGTAAGCTTTAAAATATTTAATTATTCTTTCTAAGATATTTTCTTTATTGCTTTCAGTTAATGAACACATGAGCAGGGTAAATATCTGCACATGTCATTTTGTCTATGTTTTTAAACAGTACATGGAAATAAATTAAGTACTTAAGCAAGAAATTTTCCATGGGAAATATTATTTATACTATGGCATTTCTGTATTTTAATACATCCTAAAGAATATGTAGTATTATGCATTGAATTATAGAATATAAGTACTTTAAGTTGTATGAAAAGTATTTTAAAAATGAAGCACATTTTATGCTAGATATTTTTAAAAAGCACTGCAAGTTTAATGTTACTATTATGTGTATTAATTATCATACTAGTTAACATACTAACATTAATTATCATACTAGTTAACATATCCTAAAATCTAAATTTAATAATAAGATAATTTCTGTTTTCAAGTTTTTATTTTTTTTTATTTTTTACTCCACCTTCTTTATTAAGCCTAAATGTAAGTATTTTGTCCTATGTTATTTATTATTTATATATTTTTAGAATATTAAATCATTTTTATTTCCTTAAAACAATGCTGTATATTTTCCTCTTAAATATTACATTAAGTATATAAAATTATATAATAAATACCTGTGGTTTATCTTTTAATCGAAATTTTGCTGATGTCATTCTTTTTCGTAGTTAAAAAAATTCAAAATGGCTGCTAAGCATAAAAGTTATTGCATTTAATTGCAAAAGCCTGAATCATTTATTTAATTATTTACGTTATTATCTGTAGCTGAAAAGTATCAGCTACATTGTTTCTAGAAAAAATGAGATCCAGCTATGGATCTTATACACAAGTAATTATATACAAATGTTAATCTTACATACAAAAAAGTAAACATGCAAAAACATGACATCGCATATTTTTATATTTACTATATGCCATGAATTGAGAGTATAGTTAAAAGAAAAAAGCAGAATACAACTAAATCATACTTTCAGCAATTTTCACTTATATTCTATTATTTATTTGAATATTTTTTAGAGGTTCTGTATTTTAGTGATTACAAAGTACAAAACTTAGAATAAACACCATAAAATGCAAGAACTCGCAACAGTTGTTTCGTGTTGAGAGAAAACACAACCCTTTCTCAGGCGAACAAAGTAGGCATGAATGTTGCAAACAGAGGTAATGCACACAATAATTTTAGGTTGAAGGGCTTTCGTAAGGTGAACTAAATAGACAGGAGTGTTACAAATAGAGTGGCAATCTATCTACTTTGTTCGCCTGACAAAAAATACGAGTTCTGAGGTGCTTTTCTAATAATATTAATGATTAACCCCTTGGGTACGGATTTATTTGAGAAAATATTTACATGTGGAACGGATATAATTTTGAGTTGTTTGGAGTAGTATGTAAAAGCAGTGAATTTTATGTAAGAATTTTTTTATTTCTAAAATATTGGTGACATATGTAGTATTAAGATGTCTTCAAGTAATTAGAATTGCAAAACAAAAAAAGTGAATGATGTGTCTCAGACGTCAAATGTACCCAAGGGGTTAATCATCTGTCTGCCTTAAATTTCATTTTAAATATATTTTTTAACTTAATGTGATGGGAAAAGGAAAAAAAAATTAATTGGTCTAAATATACAAAAAGCATTAAAAAAAAAAAAAGAATATCAATTTAAATATTTTTTTTTGGGGGGGGAGGGAGGGGGTATCAACATAAAAATAAATAGATTTCTTTTAAAAAAGAAGAAAATGAACATATTATATATTAGGGTTGCACCGAATAACAGTTTTGGCGGAATATCCTTCAAACCGGAATAGTAACTATTTGGCTGGCTGATTTACTCTTATATTAAGTTCTTATTCTTATTGTGTCAATCAGCCTAATTCTTTGCAAACTCTTTCAGCAATACCATTTACATTTAGTAATATTTTATTTTTTTTAATTATGTACATTAAGGCTGTTTAGACAGAAATCTATGGTTTAAAGAACTGCAGGGAATTTTTCTGCTTAAAATAATGGCACGGCAACTTCACCAAATATATATACTTAAAGATTAAGTTTTCCCGAAGGCTGTCTTATGACTTGAGGCCTGGGGCAGAACACCCCCTCCGCCCCACCTCTTGTATGCCACTTCAAAAATGCCTCTTACTCTCGTATGAATAAGTTGTGAAATAGAGATGTGATGTTTTTTGTGCATGTTGGGGTATTTCATATGCATTTTTCAATGACGAACTCAAAATTGCTATTTTATGATTTGTATCATTTTTCTTGCCAGATTTGAATGTGATCTTTGTTTTATCTCTTGAAGTTTCCTAAATGGCAACATCATCTGAATTATGTACGCTCTTTCTCGACTCAACTTTAGAAACATGCATCATTATACTGTTATTGAAAAAGAGAAATTTTGTTTGTTTGATATTATTATTAATGTAATTAATACTTAATTTTCTTTAATGTTACTTGAAACTAGATAAAACAATTGTCTTCATTTAAGTATTATCTATTTCTTAATTACTCTGAAAAATCTTAATGATAATTAAAAATATTTTTTTTTTTTTTTTCAAATGATTAAAAATTTTTAAAAATTGAATTTTTATATGTTCAACTAGCTGAACAGTTTTAGATTTGGCCAAACCGAATATTCAGTGCATTACTAATATATATTGCATTAACTTGTTTTACCTTTTTTATAATTTTAAGGTTAAAATTGAGTTTTTATTCAACATCTTGAACTAATTATTCAGTATAAAAACTACTGAACTAAGCATTATATACAAGCTTAAATGTTATAATCACAACCTATTAAACAATCGCAAATCTTGCTGTGTTTCATTTCAAATGAAACATTTGTTTCAGGGCCCGACTTAGACTACCTGGAGCCCCGGGGCAAGCCTATTCTGGGGGGCCCTCTTGCAGTGGCATAAGAGGTCTTTAGGTTGCAGAATTTCTTCATACGCATGTAGAGGGGCCCCTTCCAGAAGGGGGGCCCAGGGCATTTGCCCCGTATGCCCTGCCGTTAGTCAGGGCCTGTTTACCATACCAACAAAAAGCTATCAGTGATGTACAGAAAATTTGTGGCTGCCAAGAAGCTCTCACAAGTCAATTGCACGTTTGCTATTTGGATAAACATGGCTGCTAGCCACTGGTAAAGATTGCTAAATACATAATGAGAATTTTATTTTTATTAAGGGAAATCATAATGTTTCTGGGCTTTTAAATAAATTGCAGACATCTTGCAAATTTGTATGCAAGTTAAAATATTTAATTTAAAAAAATTATGGTTATGCTTAAAATGTAACATTTGTATATTTTATAAATTTTAAGCTTTTTTAATGTATATGAAACATGAAAAATCAGTATAAAAAAAGAAAATATCAAAGCAGCACTTTAACATTATTTAATAACAAGACTCATTATGAAAAAAATAATTATTTAAATAAATAGTACAGTAACTGTTGCTAAGGGACACAGACAACTGAAGTGAAAGAACATACAGTTTGAATAAACGTAATGAAAAAGTAACACAAAAAGTATATATATAAAATCATGACAAGGTGCACTTCTGCATGTGCTGAGCAACCCCTCTGCCAAGTTTTCGAACTCTGAGATAATTGCCATGAGCTCCAGATCTAAAAATACACAGATACCGTAGAGCAAAAGATCCGATGACTTAATAGTATTAAAGTGATATTACCTAACTTTGCCTGTAAACAAAGCATATGTTATTCTGTGGGGAAATTTATTTCAACTATTATTACCTAACATTATTTTCCTATTTTCATACTCAGAAGATTCATAACCATAGTACTTATTTTCAAAAAATTGACTTTTTTAGAATTTTAACATTTAATTTTCTAGCTGAAAAATAGCACTTAATTTTCATTTTTTTTTTTTTTTTACCGAAAAGTAAAATAATAATAATAATAAACTAGTATGCTGTGGCCACCACATGACTTTCTTCTATATTTTCCTATGCAAATTCACTCAGTAAAAATAATTTATTAAAATTATTATTAAAAAAAAATATATCTTCCATGATAATGCAGACGATTTCCATATTAGAGAAGTATTATAACACTAAATATCCAAAAAAAGTCAATTTTACTCATATTATATTAAAAATTTTTTTATTAAAAATGAAAAAAATTGATAACTTTATTTTTAATTATCGCAGATGGATGGTTCAACCATTCGTTTTAAAGGTACTGGCGAGCTCTTTTAAAAGATACCCATTATGAAAATTTACTCCCCTCGAGGGAGGACTTCCCCCCAGGGGGGAGGCGAGGCTCCTACATAGACAATTTTTTCCCCAGTTAACTATCTAAATTACAAATAATTATTTTAAATTCAATAATGATTATTAAAAATTAATTATCTTTATGCACATTTATACAAAATTTTGTCCTATGTCACCATGTTAAAAATTTCGAAAAAGCGGGATGGCAACGCAACCTGTAAGACAATTTTTACCAAAAGTTGATAGGCACTAATTTATGTCAAGGTGCAACTACATACCGACTTGTATGAAATTCTGTGCAATAGTGCCTGAGATACAGTTGCCACAAAATTTTGTCACACACACACACAGACAGACATTTTCTAAAAATGGTCAAATCGTGTTCTACAGCTCTCCAAACGTGTAAATCCATCAAAAACCGAGGTCGAAAATTTTTACGAATCCAATACTTTCTTCTATTGAATATAGAAGAAAGTAAAAATGGTCAAATCGTGTTCTACAGCTTCAAAACGTGTAAATCCATCAAAAACCCGAGGTTGAAAATTTTTACGAATCCAATACTTTCTTCTATTGAAAGTAAAATACACATTCAACAATGGGTAATTGTTGAAACAAATTTCCCTATAGAATAATACGAGTTTGACTTCTGGCAAGGTCAGGTGTTGTTCAGGCATAAGAAGCTCTAGACAGTAGATGAAAAAGTGGATATATTGGTGCTTTGGAAAAAGACTGATTAATGAGAATTGTATCCCTCTGTCGAGTGTTCTTTATGGAGGCCTTTCTAGCAGAAAACTGAGGTTTTTAACAAGTAAAAGATATTTTGATAAGCAATTATGTGAACTATAATATTTAAATATCTTTTTATGCAGATGCTCTACCACCATTTAGCTATAGTGGCTGATTACCAACCGGTAGTGCTGGGCAATGTTGACATTTTTTAAATCGATATATCGTTCATCTTAAATACCGATATAAGGATATATCGATTTAATGTAGCGTTACCAACTGTAATAAGGCTCCTATATATACGAGCTGGCGAATCCGACATTTTTTGGCCTTAGGGTTGCCGCATGTACCCGGCGTGATAAGCAAACGGCATCCATTGTTTCTACCGTTTTGCTCGTAATTTTAGTGAAATAAACTGCAATATGGGAGGTTGTTCAGCGATAAACTGCTGTAAACACTCCAGAAAAGGATACAAGATGTTTAGGTTTCCTTCGGATAATGCAAGAAGGAGAAAATGGGCTGCGAATTGTCGTCCAGATTCTTGGATCCCGGGACCTAATGCACAGCTTTGCATAGTAAGTTTTATTGTTATTCACTTATACTTTTCTTTGCATTTCTGACATTTATAAAGTAAAAAATTAAAAAAAAGTATTATTCAAATCTAAATATGTATTTTAATAACCATAAATTATTTTAAGAAACGCTTTTTTACTGTGTGTTTGTAGAGTCTTGGCGACGTTTTTTTGGTTCGCCAAAGTTGTCTTGTTTCCGTGTCCTGATAGTATTAGGTCGTTGAAAAAACTTTCCAATTTTAATTAGTACGATCTTTTTTTTTTTTTCCCCTTTCAAATGTTATGAATTATTTAAGAAACAGAAACAGATTACTTGTGTTGCTTATCATTTTTGGTCGATTTTATTTTTAGATGAAAATTTCTTAAAACCACCAGTGAAGCGATAAAATCGCCAAGCGGAAATGCTGTCCTCTTACGAGGCAAAAAAATGGCGGTGATGCGCCGGCCTATTATTTATTTAAGGGGCTCTAAACTGTAAGGATTAGTCCCTACACGTAAGGACTAAAAAAAAAAAAAAAAATCGACTGAGAAAGGGATTGAACTGAAAACCTTGTCTCAAATCAAACAATCTGGCACTGTACCACACTAATTAAGTTTCGAGCATTTTGATAAAAAGGATTAAATTTTCAAGGTTTTATCTTGGCCTATGGGTGAGTTGTTGCACAAAATTTGCCCTTTATCCTACGTTTTCGACCACACTCTTTAATTTAATCTTAGTTTAATTTCAATAGGAATTTTACTAATTCATACTTCCCTTGTAAATGGATGTATGATAGCTACAAATTTTGACGCAACTTAAATTCAATCGCAAGAAGTAGAAAACTTTAAAAAAAGGTTGAACCATTTTATGATATTGCTTATAATTTTACTCCATTAACAGTTGACAGCAAAAATATTCGAGCGCTAGCAATAATGTCTATATATATATATATTAAAAAAAGTATTCTTTATACTGCTTTGTTAAATAAATCCTTCTCGAGTCATCTTCTCAAACATTCAAGAATTTTATCCTAGTTGACTATTACTATTACAGAAAATTGTTTTTTAGTTTCACAATATTCCTCACTGTTATTTCGTACATTTATAGAAAAATTTATCATATACTGGAAAGTATTTATTATATCCTTATGTTCTAAAACGGGACGACAGTGCCATTTGTATACTGATGTGTACAAAATGCGAATAAGCGCTAATTTATATCAAGGTGCAAGTATGTAAACTTTTTAGGAAATTCTGATCATTATTTTTCGCGCTAAATTCGCTGGAAATTTTTTTTTCACACTCATGCAGATGGATTATTTCTAAAAATGGTCAAAATGTTCTTAAGACTTCTCGAAACGTGTAGATTCATTGAAAACCAGACGATAAAAATTTTTACAAGTACTTTCTTGTAATGAATACCTACAGAAGAATGCAAAAACGCGAAAATCAACAATGAACCATAAAAAATTACATTTTAGATTTGGAGTTAAATGGGTGTTAGTATGATACAACACCCATTCCACTTAAATGGAATTTTGAAATTTGGAGTTGAATGGGAAATTCCATAATATTTGGTTTTAACGCCCGATAATTCGATTCTGAATATTTTTTGAAAGTGTAGAATTATTTGGAGGGGGGAGGGCGAAGGGGCAAAAAAAAAAAAAAGTTACAGCGTTTGAAATTGGTATTATTAGGTTTTAAGGAAAGATAAATCGATTGTGTATATTTTCAAGTGCAAAATTATTAGAAGGGACGGAAAGGGGGGGCGGGGAAGGGACAAAAACGTAGAAAAGGAACAGTTGTTTCGGAGAAAACAACGGAAAACCCAGAACGCCTTTATTCTTTTATATTTTGCAGAGTTTCAAATTCTGATACTCCTTTCACATTTCATACTATTGATTTTTAACAATATTTAGCCCAGAATTACGCAAGTTTCGGAGAAAACCACGAAAAAGTCAGACATAAATCATTTTATAATAGTGTTTATATCATTTTTGTATCTCAGCTTATAATTAGCATAATTTCAAAAGTAATATGTCATTTTGAAACTTATTTGAATTGAATGTCAAGAGTAGACGCCACAAATTTCTGTCACCTTTCATTAACCGACTACCGTAAGTAATGGAATTAGAGATTTCACGTGATTTACACGTTTTAAGGTGTCCTGATTAGGTTTTTCTTTTGTATCTCAGCTACTAATTAAAATAATTTTATAAGTAATACATCATTTGAAAGCTTTTATGATTTGGAATTGAACAGTAGATTACAGAAATTTCTACCGCCAGATGGCGCTGCAATATTTTAAAATTTCAATATTTCGAATTCTAAATATGATTAAATTATCAAATAACCTACATTAAATTTATACAATAGAAGGCGCTAATCGCAATTATTCGAGATTTCACCTGATTTATATGTTTTAAGATGTTCTCAAGGGGGGTAAAAAATTAGAAATTAAGTTAGACCATTCAAAATTGGTATATATAGGTTTTGGGTGCCTACGAGTCAAATGAGGATATTTTCGAAATTGTAAAATTAAGGAGGGCCAGGAAGGATGGTGAAGGAATATACACATGCAGCGAGCGTATATATGAATTCGTGAGCACTGTGCGCACTGTGCGCACACAGGTCTACGCTGACGAAGGCAGAGGGGACCCGGTATGAGTTTTTACCCGATCAGAAATGACTTTCTTTTATATAATCCCTTTTCTTAAGGTTTATGAGTAATAACACGGAATTTAGAGAAATCATAAGGGTGGTGAAGGAATACGCACTCGCAGCACTCATATATATGCATTCGTGTGTGCGCATCGCGCACGGGTCTACGCTGCCGAAGGCAGTGGGGACCCGGTGCGACAATTTTCCCGATCAGAGGTTTTTTTTTTTTTTTTTTTTTTTTTTTTTTTCCACATGATAAAAATTAATGCAATTTTGAGAATTCATTAATTATAATGATTCTATAAAATAGTGACCAGTGAAGCAGGCGTAGCCTGCTAGTTACTAATAAATGTAAGTCGCCCACCCCTCCCATCTCCTAGTAGATCAACTAAACTAACTCGCTACTAACACATTTTTCATCTGTGTTAGAAGCAAAAAAAATATGCTTTCATTCAATGCACCATAAAAGCATATAAACATTAATTAAAAAAAAAAAAAAAAAAAAAATCTTTTAATTTTTGTTTATATAAAGTGAGAAAGAAAATTTTGGAGAGTACAATGCCTCTTCCTCCCTGAGAAATTGCAGAAGCATGTGCTTCTGAAGTTTGTTACATATAAGTAACAGTCTTTATTATATGCAAGGATGATGGTGAATTCATGAAAAAAATACCTGAAATTTCGACGAGAAAAATTTTTCGTATAGGTAGAAAACATATAATTCATTACAGAGAGCTCTAATCCTCTCATTATAAAAAATAAGAATTTTAATTAGGTTTAGCAGTCATATGAAATTTATATTTTAGTCTTTTTTATAAATTTAACTACTAGAAAAAACTGAAATCAGGTAAAATACTTGAATACAATGACCTTTGTACATGTTTACGCATAGGTGTAACTTAAGCGAAAATTGTGTGTGTGTATGTGTGTGACACTCCCTTTGACACTTTACCAAAATAAAAAAATCTACAGTGACTCCACTAGGCTTTCCGAACATTAAGTACTTAACGGTTGTATAAATAAAATAAAGTAAGAAAAATCGTTACATACACAAAAGAAAAAATTATAATATGGTGTATGAGTACTTTTCTTCATTAGTATGCTGTTTAATTCAACGCATGTTACGCTTCAATTAATTGAGTCCATAAGTCATGATAGATTTTCGCTGTGTACATGAAAAAAAAAAAAAAAAAACACAACTCCATAAATGATATATTACATTGTATTCAAAGATTACTACATTAACTATAGATAGCTAAACTTAAATTAGAATTACTCTATCACTAATCATTTGACTGATTAAAATTGCTTAATGATTCATAATACTATATTGAAAAATAAAAAAGTAGGTTAATAGTATATATATATATATATATATATATAGAGAGAGAGAGAGAGAGAAAGAGCTAGATACATACACAGGGTTCCAACTAAAGTGCAAGAACCCTGCATGTTTTTTTTATTTTCTCACATAAAATTTTTAACATTGAAACAAATTTGTGCAGTCTTGTGGAGCCAATTCATTAAAAATTTTTGGTCCAAAAACATAAACACTCATAAAAAAACAACAAATTAAAAATGAAAAATCTTTCATCTTTCACAAAAATTAGCAAATTTCAACAAACCCTTCACAACAATAGAATGATTTAAAAGAATTTTTGAAAAAATTTTATAACAAAATTATGTATTTTGCTGATAAGCTTTTAAATTTCTACGATAAACACCAGAAAAATTGGAATTACATAAATAAACTTGTACACATATATATATATAAAGTTTCATCAATTTGCAGTGCAATAACTATGTCAGTGATTGACAGTGAAAAAAAGACATTTTTAAGCAATTAAATGTAATTAAACTCAAATTATACAAATGAGCTGTAAAATTATGCATCATTAGCAATTCACAATAATCCAGATTTTTTTTTTTTTTTTTTTTATCTTCTGTTCTTGCATTCATTAATTCACACGCAGTTTTTATCTCTGATGATATACTCGATATACATTAAAAATTAGAAGCATTGGGCTCTAAAATACTCTTAAAATAAATAAATAAATACAGTGATGGATGCAAATGTTACCTCACAGCTCACACTCCCTTTCAAACTCAAATAATCAATTACATTAAATATCGGCACTGTTGAAAACAGGTCTAATGAAATAAACAGATCTTACTCCTGTTTCATCATTAATTTTCATTATGGTCAGCAGCCATTTTGAATCTTTCAATAATGATTTGAGCAAAATTTGGATTGAAAGATAAACCATGGGTAAGTTTTGTATTATTTTATATACTAAATGTTACATGTAAGAGAAAAAAATATACAGTATTGCTTTAACAAATTAAAAAAGAATTAGTATTCTATAAGCATTTAAATAATAATAATCACAGGAAAAAATACTCATAGTTAGGCTTTGTAAATAAGGTGAAAGAAAAAAATGTTTTTATAGAGACTTAAAAATGATCTTATCTTATTAATTATTTTAGATATTAGAATATTTTTATTGAAAATTAACTAGTATGATAAAATAATCAATACATATCTACTATAATGATTACACTGAATTTGCAATGATTTTTAATAATATCTGTATAAAATGTCCTTCATGTTCAAAATACTTTTCATACAACTTAAGTATATTGCATAATTCTATACATGAAACATATACTGTAAAAATGTTAAAATAAATTATGTGTTATACTCTAACAATACTTTCTATTAAGAGTTTAACTTAAGTACTTAAATTATCTAACTACTTAATTTCTTTCTATGTACTGTTTAAAAAAATGTGATAAATGATGTAGAAATTTACTATGACCTTGTGTTTATTAACAGAGAGGGAAAAAGAAAACACAAAATATCTTTAAAAGAATAAATTGATATTTAAAGCTTACTTTAAAGTTTAAGAACGATAATAACAAAAGATTGTAAAGAAAAAAATTAGGCCTTTGACGGTTGATTTTCAACCTGACACCTGGAGTCTCCTCCATAGCTGCATTGTGTAGGGGTTTAGTTGTTTTCCAGGTGCCGGCCCCTTCCCTATACTAGGCTATGGATTCTTCGACTTCAGCTATATTAAAATACATAAGTTTTTATAGATTACTAATTTTAAAAATGAGGTCTTTTACCATGTAAGTAAAATTAATGATAAGTATATTCTTACATGTACAGTAACTTGTCATAATTCATTATTAAAAAGTTCAAGTTATTATAGCTAGTTTTTTTTTTTTTTTTTTTTCAAAAATTTACAAAACACTATTTTTATAAATAAATAAAAATATTTTTTTAATTAACATAATCAAGGTAGACATCAAATTAAATCTTATGAAATTCTCTTTAAAATGAGGAGTCCGAAATTTCTCTATCTCTTATAAAACATAATGTGTTTATTTAAGCTAAAAAATGTCCAATTTTCAAACTCAAAAGAAATAAAATATTTTCAAGAGCATTTTATCATTTAATTCAAAAAGAGGAATGATTCCTGAATGTTTAAAATTAAAAACACACTTCGCATGGGTTGATTTTACAAACAAAAAAAATTTTAAAGCATGTGTCGCACAAAATAGTCTGCCTTTAACTAATTCAATAAATATTATAGTTTATATTTTAAACAGGGCTTTGCACAGTACTTTTAAACTTTTTAATGCATAACTTTCTGCAAATTAACGTTTATTTATAGATACTGCATTAAAAATTAAATTATATACAAGTGGTAGATGATAAATTTGCGATTAAGCTTACTTTTATCTGTTTACACTGTATTTCAATAAAACAACGATAATTCATAATCTAAACGTAATCAGATTCTTTTTTAATTTAATTTAACAGCATCCAGCTTCAAATACGTTAGGTAAATATGTAAAATTAATATTTACAAGAGGATTATTAAAGAGTAAACTTTTGACAAAATTGGTACATCATTTTTTTTTTCTTTTCCAAAATAAAAAAGCTTTAATTAAATCAAATACAAAACTAATCTGTCTTTCTTTACTTTTTAATTAACAAAACAGTTAAATATTTAAAATTATACATGTACAAGTAACAAGCAACATACTTGAGCATTTTATGCAAGTCCATTTCTTAAATATCCTAATCTGAAAACACATGGACGAACCCCTTTTTACAAAGCAATTTATGTAATTCAAACTTCCCATATTAAAATATATATTACAAGCTTTAAAAATATGTAAGTATCACACTCAAAATTTTGTTAAATTTGAAATATTAACGTTCAGGTTGACATTTCCGTGGAATTGCCTTATTACGAATCAACAGCTATATAGTAAAATTAAATTAATGTCAGGCACATTTAAGATTATATATGAAAGAAAAAGATGTATATTCAACTTATTCAAAAAAATACTTCTATGTAGATTTTTCATTTTCAAAGTAATAAATTTAATATATGTTTACAATAAATTTTTTTGAGTATTATATAATAAGACGATTAAAATATGTATAACAAATAAAAGCAGTCTTAAAGATGCAATAACGAAGTTGCAGCAATCCTATAAACAATACACTCGCGAGATATTAATCAAACAAAATCGATTCAATTTCAAAGCATCCAAATCAAAAGGAGGAATAACTTGAAAAAATATAAATATGTTTTAAATGATTAATTAAAAATTTTTCTCTCAAATAGCTCACACAAACAAAACAAACTATCCTTCCAAATCCAAATACGTTTAGTTAAGCGAAGCGGGATTCGTATTTGTTTTTGTCAGCAAAGCTGATTGGTTCCGTGGTGTAAACATTCCATGACGTACGCAAACCACTGACGAGATGCGCAGAACAAATGTCAAGAAGATTTCTCGATCTTTGAGGCTCCAAGGTCTTGTGATTTCTATTCGAAAATCGTAACTATCGCCATCTGTTGGACGAATATTTTCAAAAAGAAAAACTTTGCATTGCAAGGAAACTACTAACTTGCGGGCAGAACAATTCGCGACTCAATTGAACTATAGAGGGCGTTCTATTGAGTCTGCTTCAAACGTTGTGTCGGATAATGCTAACGTTCTACACATGCAACAATGGTAAGGAATGGCTAATTTAAGTATTCAATGCATTATTAATATGCAAATATTATGCCGAATTCGAGAAATTTAGTTGATGCGGAGGTGCTTTTGAAATGAGAAAGGATTATAATTTTTGGAGGAACCAAAGCAACCGAAAACAAAAATGATGTTAAGTGGTGATTTGCTTACAAGTGAGTACAATGAAAAAATCTACATACTATGAAAGAAAGTAAAGATAAAAGATTTAGATTGCTAAATTCGATTTTATAATTTCGCAGTTTGTATTTTCATGTGTGTTTATATCTTCCTGTAAAGCTGCAGTGCAAGATGCAAGCGTCAGTAGGCGGTTTTTGATATTGTGTTACGGTAAAAAAGCAGCTTGTTTATTGTTTTGTTTTTCCTCCCGGAAAATGATCAATTTTTGAAAGTTCATTTGATAATTATTGTTTGCTTTCGATGTGTCCACGTCAACGCAACGTTTTATTTTGCATTGTTTGTTTGATTAGTTAATTTCGTAAGTGATTTTATTATTTTAATTTCTTTCGTTATTTATTTTCCTGTTCTTTTGATCACGATTTTTTAAGTGAAAAGTAAATAGAGTAAGTGTGAATGCACCAGTAATGGACATCATGCAATGATTTTAATAAAAAAAAAAGGCTTCAATTATTTATCTAAACGTTAATTCTTGGATGATTTTAATGTTTTTATTTGTTTAATACTTAAACTATTAGCAAATTTAACCGAATTCATAAAGAAGAAAATGTTTTTCAATAAAAATTGCATTGTTTAATAGTAAGAGCTCAGAGCTGATTTAATTACTGTGTATATTTATTTTCTAATGAAAATTGCATTTCTTTTTCTTTTGTTATTGTATTTAGCTGCTAGTTTTGAGTAGTCTGCTAAGATTCTTCCTTATTTTTATATACTATATATTTCACTTCAGTTGTATTAAAAGCAGCATATATATATATATATATATATATATATATATATATTAATTATTATTATTATTATTTTTTTTTTTTTTTTTTTTTAAGCTGGAAGAATGCTTTTTATTTATTTTTATGAAAAGTAAGGATACTGGTCTCACTTTCAGATTTCTGCAATGTAAATGATAACAAATGTTAACATTAAAAATCTGCATTGGAAAGCTTTTAGAAACAACACAGATTGAAGGTAGAAAGAATTAGAACATCAAATGGAATCAATAGCAACTTCTGTGTTGGACACGAACTTGTAACTAAAGTTAAGTGAACCTGCCTGCAGCATAGTATGATTTTATAATATATGCTATGCTGTATGGAAAGTTTTCTTATACAATTTGTTTTTAAATCAGAATCAAAAGTCATGCCACAAAAAAGATGTTCCAGGTAATGTTAATTTTTCTTTTTTTAATTACAGTTTGTATTTTTATGATTTTCTTCTTTTAATTTGATATATATACTTTCATGAACATTGGTTTTATTACTTACATACTTAGATTTATGTTTGATTCATATTTGTAAGAATATGTTAATGTTTCATTTATATTTGTTTGTTTCATTAAATCGTATAATCTAACCACCATTATTAAATTGACTAATTTATTTTTTATATTTTCAAAGTCCAGCTAATTTTTAAACTATTAGCAACTTTTCTTTCCTTCATTAGTTAAAAATATTAATAAATGTACTAAAATTTTCTTTGTATTATAAATATAAAAACTAGTACGTTGTGGCCACCACAAGACTTTCTTCTATATTTTCCTATACAAATTTACTCAGTAACAATATTAAAAAAAAAAAAAAAAAAAAAAAAAAAAACTAGGTCGATGAGTGCAACCTGGGATCGAACCCGGCACCTCCCATCTACCAGCTTTGAGTGCAAAACCGCTCAGCTGCTGGTGGGCTAACAAACTGAGGTTTTTAAAAATGAATGTGTGAGCAGAAAAATACAAATAAATAAATAAACACAAAGTTCTGAACCCAGTGGCAGAAACACGGCGACATAGTCGTAGACACAGAGAAACTGCTTGTGGACAGTTTTTGTCTGCACTGATAAAAAAATTTGTCTGCAACTTTCGAATAACAATTCACTTTAAAAAAAAAAAAAAATCTGTATCAAAACTAAAACTAATACTTTTATTATTTATATTGTGCTGTGTCAAACATTGCTATAAAATATTTAATTGAATGAGATGAATTGAATGAATACACACAACTGTTTATACTATATTGTTCTGCAGTAAAATTGTATTCGTGTATTGTTGCACGAGATCACCACTGATGTTAAAAGCCTCCCCCACCCCCACCCGAAATCAGCTTTTTGAGTGTAAGCCATTTTCACCCCTGATTTCACGCAAATTTTGCAGACAGATTATGAAATTTTAAAAGCCTGTTGCAGACAGCTACAAAACTTTCTGCCACTGGGGTTCTGAATTAATGTGTATTTACATTCTGTAGAAAATTATATATATATATATATATATTTAATATATTCAGCTGTTAATTTTGAGTTGTCTACTTGCTAAGTTTTTTTCTTTTATATATAGACGGCTCATTGTAAAAGCGGTGTAACTCCATATTTTTTCAATACGTATATTTTTACTTAATTGTATCACATTTTGTCACACCTTTCATTATAAAAATGAAAACTCCAATAATTGCATTAAAGACCCATAAATGGCATTACATGTTTTTCTCAAAAAACTTCAAAATATTCATTATATAAATGAAGTTTCTAAGTTATTTCAAATTATTTTTAATAGAATATATAAATTCTTATAAGTTAACACAAAAATTGATAATACTTACTGAATCTTTACTTGACGTTTCTTTCTACGCATAAATTTGTAAAAAGCTCATTATTTCAAAATCAATTTCCAAGGAGATAATTGACTTTTGCAATGAACTATCCATATATTTCAGTTGTACTAAAAGCAGTATAGCATTTTTTTCTCTCTTAAAATCTGGAGTGACTCCAATCGACTTTCCAAACATAAAGTAATTAATAATTGTTTAAATAAATTAAGAGGTGTCATTAAATAAACAAAAGAGAAAACTAAAGGGTGTGTAAGTATATTTCTCTATGTAGTATGTTCTTTAAATTAACGTAATTACCCTTCAAATATTTTGAGCATAGATCATGATAAAAGAAATTTTTGTTGTGTCCCTGTAAAAATCTATTAATGCTAAACTCACTAAAATCTATGCAGATCATGCGGCGGTCACCTATAACAATTATATAAATTTTCAGCTAAATTGAATGAGGCATTCAAAGTCTATTACACTTTAAATAATTTGTGCCCATGTGCCACAATGCTGAAGAATTTTTGTGTCACTCGTGTTATCTGTCAGCTTTTAAGAAAATGCAACGTTTATCGATTAACAGCTGAATAATAGCATATTAAAATTTTTAAAAACAAAAAAGCTTGTGTTACTGCCAGTTAGTGAAGCATATATTTATTGTTGATAGTGAATAATATCATCTTGCAGATAGGAATTAGCTTTCTAGTGAAGTTTGTTGCAGGAAACAGGAAAAAAATCTGCCACAGAAGATATATATTTTTTCTAAGAAATTCTTATTTTTTTCTTTTTAATTCCACTTTCTCATCCTGAAAATTCACATCGTTAAATTAATACTCATTTTCAAAAAAAAAAAAAAAAAAAAAAAAAAATTACAATTTTTACTTTAAAAATGCAAAATAACTAATTGCATTTTTCTTATTTCTAGCTGAAAGATAAAATACTAAAATTAAAAAAATTCAATTTTTGGAAAATGAGTACCAATGTAAACCTTCTGAATGTGAAATCTGAATTTAAAATGAAATAAAATAAAAGAATTAAAGACTTTTTCTATTAATTTGATTCAAGCTGAAATGTATGAAAAAAATCAAGTGTTGCCACCTAAATTTCATACTTTAGTTAATTTTAAAAAATTTAATTGTCATGTCGAAAAACTGTTTACATCCCTGGATTCAGAAAAATCGCCCCTTCCATTTGGTACCGAATTTGTAACGAGCCACATACTTTTTTAAATGACTGAAATGAATTAATATGAAGTGTCCACCTAAATTTCATACTTTAATTAATTTTAAAAAATCTGTGTCAAAAAATTGTTCGCACCCCTTGATTCAGAAAAATCATTTTTTTTTTTTTTTTCATTTAGTACCGAATGTGTAACGATAGAACTGATATTCCAAATTTATTTCTCCCCATTTTCGTTTTTAACCAAGATTCGGCAGACGGTTTATGACAGAGAATGTAAGCTAAAAAAAGTCTTTAAAAATACATTAGGTAGTGAGTTATCCTATAAACAAATTTTGCATGCGATTTTGCATGTAAAAGTTGCATGCGATTTTATGACTGCAGACAGAGAAATTGTAAGAGGGAATGTACCTCTTACAGTATCCAGGTAAGTAGATTTTTTTTTTAAATGCCACATTATCAAAGTTTATGTTAACTGTATTCTGGAGGTTAATGTACAATTAAATGAACTACTTAAAAATATCCGCTTGCCACATAGCGGCTAAACAAGATAAAGTGGTGACTTTAACATATTGCTACCCTCTCATGACCATCATAAAAATTAATATCATTCCATTGTCTATGTAAACATTGTGCATTTCTGAAATTAAAAATAAATTTAGTCAAGTGACATCAAAATATCCTACATTTCGGAATCAGTCAGCAAAAATATGGCATATTTCTTAAATTATACATTAAAAAAACAGAAATTTCATTGATTTGCAGTTAAATCTTTCCTTAATGATATCTGTTTTTAAAATATATACATATTAATTTTCAAAGGGGAAAAAATGTACCAAATCAGTGCTGTTGAGTTAATATGAAAGAAATCTTAGTAAGCAAACTTCATAAATAGATAAAACTTGTAATAATTGCTTTGGATCAAAATAATTAACCTTGACCCATCATCTTTAAACAGAAAGTAGGCACAAATGAAGTATAAAAGCAACAACATACTTGATGCTTTCACACTGCATTTGCACTTACGTTGCTCCACCTAATAAAGGGTCGTGCTCCATTATTTTGACCAGAAATGTTTGTTGCAGGTTTTTTCAAATTTATAGGTTTGTAAATAAGCATAAGCAAAACAAAATACGCAGGAAAGGGGGGGGGGGCTAAGGGCATATTGATTGCAATAAAGGAGGAATTATACAACATCTCTTGCACTGTAACAATCGCAAAAACATTATACAGTAGAACCTCGATCCATCCTTTTTTTTTTTGTTGAGGTGCATGAAAAAAAACTATGAAAGCAGTAAAACGATGAATGCAGGTTGTCAAAACACGAAGAAAACAATGTTTATAAATTAGGAACATTTTTCTGATCTTTTTCTGTAATATATAAAAGTTTGTACATTTTCAAATGCCATAATTCCGTTATCGGTGTGAAAATTAAACTCTGTTTCTTCACTATTATTTTCAGTTTTTGAAATCACACATTTCTTCTATGCTTTAGGATACCACATGTCATCTTGATTAATGCAAATATCACTAAATTCTGTACCCGACGAATTCTCTGCCCCCGACGCATTCTCTGCCCCCGACGCATTCTCTGCCTCTGCTACATCTGTATTATCATCATCATCATTTTCTTGCACTTCGGTTTGATATTTTTCATAATTTTTTCGCATGTAACCGCATTTCACGAAACAATTTTGTGGATTACTGAAGAGGCTACATCCTGCCATGTTGAAATTACAAAATGAATAGATGATCTAGAGACATGGCATCGCAATTTTAATCCTCCATATATACATGGGGAAAAGTGTTTTTAGGATGAAAGAAGCAATTCCAATTTGCATGCCATATGGAACTGCTTGACCTTCCGAGGAAAATTTCTACAAGGTCAGGAGAAAAATTTTATAACAATGAATGCAGGAAAATGACTTTTTGAAGCATGATACATGCGGGTTTCGTTAACATTATTTAAATATATTTGTGCAGGGACCATAGAAATAAAACGATCAATGCAGGAATGATAGATTAGGATTTCACTGTAATATCAAGATCAATTTCAATGCACAAAAAACCTCTAATCTTTGATTTTCTGTCAACTAATCGAAACAGTTTATGTATACTACAGTCAAACCTCGTTAATGCAAATCTGAAGGAGAATAAAAAATTTGTTCATGCTATCAGTAACTAACCTTCATATAACTAAAATAATCTTCATTTTGACAAGGATTGTAGAAGCAGTGCACATTAATGAGGTTAGACTGTATAACTTTTTGATTGTATGAAGAGCAAGTTACTAATGAAAACTATTTTTCCAAAAATAAGTTTTCAAACAGATTTTTTTTTTTTTTTTTTTTTTTTTTTGAACAGAAAAAAAAAATATAACTTCCCCCCTTTTTCTTTAAAAAAAAACAGTTAACTTTCTGTCTAAATAAGTAAGAAAAAAAAAAAAAGCATGAAATATACTTTTTATGAAAATTTCAGTTAAAAATAATAACGAATCAAAGTCAGAGACCATCATTGCCAACAGCTGAATCCCACATTATTGTATAAGGAAAAATGTTATAAGTATTAATTATTTTTTTTAAATTCTATTTTCATTATTAAAATATATAGAATATTTAAATTTGCCTTTGTTTTTCTCAAAATTATTTCTTGAATTTTTAATATTTCCTTTTGAAGCTATAAATTGGAAAAAAAAAATGAACAAAGTGCCTTTTTGCAGTTTACTTCAAAATGAAATATTTAAAAAACTGTTTTTGGAAAACAAGAACAAATTTCACAATTGTGAATTTAATATTTAAAAAAAAAAAAAAAAAATCTCATCACAATTTTTTCCATAGAATAACATGGGATTTGGCAACCAAATAGTAGAGCAGTTGTACAAGATAATTAGCAAGGTATGGCTTGGATCATGTAAGGGTTAATTCCATTAAAATTCTTTTGATTTTTATTCATCTTTGCTTTTTTTTAATTTGCTCTATTTTTAACAGTTGATAATACTGGGTGATAGATATACTAATCCTCTATTTAAAAAAAAAAAAAAAAAAAAAAATTAATCTGGAGGTTTTTTTTTTTTACTTTAAATGTAACACCTACTATGAGATTTTTCAAGTCCAATTCAATTTTAGATATTTTAAGCAAATAAAGAAATATTGAATTGTTTCAACAGGATCTCCAGTTACAAGTTATGACATCATTCATTTGATCTATTAGACTTCCTTAAATTTTATTCAGAATTGAGCTCTTTATTTATTTAGACAATTTATTGTATTTCCTGTTGCTTGCATAAAGAGTATTTAAAACAACAAATTATGTTTTTATACATAAGGTTTTCTCTAAAATTTTTTTAAATGCCAATTTTGTGATTAAAGGTATTTCTTAAAATGTTTTGCCACCCCTCCCCCCCCCCTTTTTTTTTAATTATTATTATTATTTGATCGAATATTTAATGAAGATTATGACAAAATTCAGACTTTCCACGTCACTCTTAAAACCAGAGACCATAAAGTGACTTAAATCAGAATTGCTGCCTGACTTTGAAAAGCATTGCTGTATTATTATTTATCAAAAGAATATTTTGAAAAACAGATACAAGTACAGTAGTGCATTAATTTATCAAATTATTTTTTAGGCTTTGAAATTTTTTCGGAGAAACATAGTGGAAAATGTTTCACCCCAAATCACTAGCTGAGTTATGGAATTTTCCAGAATGATTAACACATTCGCTGCCGATCTCATGCCAGTACGTAATGTGAAATGTTTCAAATGTCATTCCCATGAGATCGGCAGCGAATGTGTTTATTTGTTTCTAGTGCAGAACTAACTCAAAATTTCTATAAACTACTAACAAAACTCTCAATGAATTCAACTTCTATTCAGACTTTGTGTAATGCAGGAGAATTTTTGAAGTATATATGTTCATTTGATAATGAAGAGTTTAACAAATCTAACTACAATATGTGAACAGAAGTAAATAACTTAAATGTAAGCAAAATAACATATTATTATATTATAGCAAGTGGATTCTATCTAATACATGCACGAAGGTGGTTGGCTTCTATTCGCAGACCATCACATAATTTAATATCAAATTAGCATTATGCACTAAAAGATTGTGGATGTAATTGTGTCATAATGTAATATGTTAATTTACTTGAAATTTGAGTGAACATTAATAATTGCTGTAAAATGAATTAAATTAAGTATAGGAATGGGAATTTTATTTTAATGAGTAAAGTATTTTTAAATACATAACTATAATTTATTTAAATAAGCTGCAGTTTAAAAATGAAGTTTTAGTTAGTAAGAGAAGGATTTATTGATCATCCAAAGTTTTAAGGGTTAGGATAGGGATGTTTACCTGAATAACGAGTATTTGATGCTGCTATAAACGATGACCATGTTTGATGCACCAAGCATAGAGGACGATTCTAAAGGCTTGGAAGGGTATCAAATTGACTGACAGGTTGGTTTTTGGTAATCATACAGTCATTCTAAATTCCCTATCACTTATTTTCTCTCGACCACAACAGAAAATATACAAAAAATATTACCCCTGTTTTAACATTGTACTCATTGAGTTAGCACGTGCAAAGATTCTTCCAATGTCACAAAAAACATGGTCAAAGCTATGAATATGAATTAGACTATTTAATTTCACAAATGTTATTTAGTTTGCTAATAATGAATGTTGCATAATGGGATAGTTGAGTTCTACTAAAATGATTGAAAAATATGCTACCATCTGTTAGAAAATGTAAATTTTAGAATTATTAACTCGGAATGTTTCTTCTAAAACTACATATGTGATAAAAGTTCTTATATATTTGAAAAGATTTCTTTTACCATTGAATAAATTTCCTTAGTGATTATTTTTCTATGATTTTCTTAAGGAAAGAAGATTTTATTTTATGAGCCCAAACCGACAAATTTCTTTTATGATGATGAATTTTAATTAGAAAATTCAAGTAATGTAAAATTAAGTAAAATATAAAAATCTTAAGAGAAGATGTAATTTTCCTTAAAGGTAAAATTATCGAATTTTCGTGAAAAATAGTTACAAAATTGTGCAAGGTATCAAATTTTAAGAATCTGAAAACTCCTTTAAAAAGAATCAAGTTTTACTTGTTAGAAATGGTAACAGATGCATCCTATGACGTTAATATCTTAATTCTTATAAGAAATATTACATTGAAAATACTTCTAATATAAAATTATTAAAGAATTTTTACATACATTACATTTAGAGTGAATATTTTTTTGTTGAAAATCAGTTGCATGCCAAGTGATATTATAAATTGAATCAAAAATCTCACAAAATACACAATCTCACAAAATGCACTTTCACTTAACCAAATCTTCTTTTTCAAATACTGTTTAAAAAAAAAGTAAATAATAATAATAATAATAAAAAAAAAAGATTTGCTTAAGTCACTCTTGTGGACTGCTGAATAACAAATCTAAAGAAATTGGAAAAAATTGTTCCATTCCTAACATAAAATTATAATAAATAATTGTATTTATTTCAACAGCCATCCAACAATAAAGTTTTACTGTGTGTTTTCTCGATGGAGTAATTGAAACCTTTCAAATTGGATGCTAACTCAGCAGCATAGATATATACTCTTTATTCTGATAATAAAACTCATAACAAAAACTGAATTTCCATATTTTACATATTCATTTATATTGCATATCCACACCACAAAGAGTATTTCTGATGTGGATAAAAAAATAAAGGGTCAGGGATTTTATTTTGAAGAAAGTAACTTAAATATTGTGAAAGTATGAAAGTAATATTACACAAAGTTTTTTTTAAGAATAAACTTATGTATTCTAGTAAACTCAAAATGTAAATAAAAAATATAATTTTATTAAAATGTTGTTTTTTGCGAGTAAAAATAATAATTATCCAATTAATTAAACAAAAAATGTGTAAAATATGACAAACAACAATACAATTTAGATATTTTCAGAATACTTTGGAGTTTCATTGAAAAAAAACTAGTCTCATCTTTTTTCAGTTTTATTATATATGTGAAAAGATAACATTAAAAACAAATATCATAATAGGAAGGTATAACTCATACATGTGTTAAAAGGTTTCCATATTGCTTTAAAAAATCTTTTGGATGCCAAATTTTCAATCCAGTGCCGTAGTTTTTGTTTACATTGCGAATATGTAAACAACCTTTTTTGCATCGGATTGCAATATTTTACTGTATTAATTACTAACATATGTCTTAAGATTTTCGTAACAGATTACACTGCCGATTCACAAAATAACTTCATTGAGCTTGCTTGAGGTATTTTAAATTTTTAACACGATAATTAAAAATACGTATCCACTGTTTACAACACTGCAATGATAGACATATTTAACTCATGGAAATTAATCGATGCTGGTACAAAATCAATAAAATCCTCATGAATTGCACTCAAGAACCTGTTAATAACTATTATTTATGGTTAATATGAGTCAAAATTTTAAATATTTACTAAAAATAATTTTCAATTTAATCACTTAACGCATGTGTATCAATGGGACTTTAAATTGACATCCGACACAATAACTTAGACTTTTGTCCACCAGAGGGCGTATTCGAGTGCTGGAGTTGCGAATAATTGTAATGGGATTTTCCCACCGTCGTCTGCTCAATCACATGATAGAGGAAAACGAATAATCGAATTCAATTAAATATTGTTCTTAAGAGGAAAAATTTTAAAATTTAATATAAAATAAAATAAAAGTAATATTGTGCATTTTTAAACAGTAGAATAATTATGTTTGTAAATTTAATAATTTTTAAAAAACATTTTATGTGGTTATTTATTTTTGCCTATAAGAATCCATTTTTACTTTCTTCTATATGTAATATAGAGAAAGTATTGGATTCGCGAAAATTTTCGACCTCCGTCTTTTGACGGATCTACACGTTTTGGGATATCCTGAACACGAATTGATAGTTTTTAAATATGTCTGTTTGTATCATTTTTTTGTGGACGCTGTATCTCACGAACCAATGAATGAAATTTAACCAAACTTATTTAGTTGCACCCTGACATGAACAGGTGCTGATTAGATTTGGGGATCGATAGCTCAACTGGTGGCGCTGTAATCGCATTTTATGCAAATTTTTAACATGGCAGCATAGGACAAAATTCCGTATAAATGGGCATAATGAGAGTTATTTTAAACTTGTGATTGTAAAATTAATATGAATTATTGATAATAGTAGTAGTTAACTAGGAAAAAAAAAATTGTGCATGTGGGGGCATCGGTTCCCCCCCACAGGCGGGGGAAGTACCCCCCGGGGGGGGGGCAAAGTTTCAAGATGGGTATCTTTCGAAAGGTCTCGTCAATACCTTTAAAACGAATGGTTGAACCATAAATCTGTGATAATTTAAAACAAAGTTATCGATTTTTTTTTTTACTTTTAACACAAAAAAAAAAAAAAAAACTTAGAAAAAAAGTCGTTTTTTTTTTTAAACGAAATTTTACCAACTTGGTATTTAGTTGGTCCCCGACATAAACTGGTGCTGATTATATTTGGGGATCAATAGCTCAACAGGTGGCGCTGTGATAACATTTTATCTAAATTTTTAACATGGCAGTATAGGACAAAAATTCGTATAAATGTGCATAATAAGAGTTATTTTACACTTGTGATTGTAAAATTAATATGAATTATTGATAATACTAGTACGTAACTAGGAAAAAATTTTGTGCATGGGGGGGGGGGGCATCGCTTCCCCCCCCTGGGGGGAAGTACCCCCGGGGGGGTAAATTTTGAATATGGGTATCATTCGAAAGATCTCGTCAATACCTTTAAAACGAATGGTTGAACTATAAATTTAACCCTTCATTGCATGATTTTTTTCTTTTTTTGTGAAATTTATCAGGGTGATATAATTCATGCTTTAGATTAAAGGAAAAATGTTTAAAAAATCCTAGTGTAAACATATAATATAAAATAATTAAAAAACAGTATGATGCATCCATTCTCATGCAAATTTACATGTTAAGCTCAGTAGAAATTAAATTAAAAAAATAATATAAATATAAATGATCGCTTTACTATTCTTGCTTTTTGTTAAATGCGGCATTTTAATTTTTTAATTTTTTTTTTTTTTTTAGCTAGTGTGTTCTGAAAAGAATGTTGAAATCAATGTGGGAGATTTATTTCCCTGATATAATGATTTCGATCAGAAAATAATTGAACCATCGATCTGTGATAACTTAAAATACAGTCGATTTATTTTGCAAAACATAAAATTTACTTTTTTTTTTGTTGTTGTTTGTATATTTAGCGTTATACTTGTCTGGGATGAAAATCATTTGCATAATTTTTCATAGAATATTGTGTGAATTCTTATAGGAAAATGAACACAGTTTTGTCATGGCCACAACATACTAGTTTTTTCTCATATCTTTTATTTGTTTTGTACCATAGTAGAATTTGTACTTATTCAAATATTAATCGTTATAATAAATGTAATTAATCTTTTTTAATATTGTTGTGGAAGATTTAAAATATTTGCTTTCATTTACATCATGGGTGTAAAACCACTTAGAATGCAAAAAACTGTAAACTGCTACTTGCATGCAGAATGAATAGTGAAGGAAGACTTAATAATAGTATGTTATCTGCAGGATTCGCTTATGTTGTGTCTCTGAATTTCATTTTATTTTCTTTTTACAGAAATTCTTTATTTTGAATATTACATTTGCATTGTAATTTTCTTAGAACTTCGCTAATATCATATTATTATTTATGATTAGTGTAAATAAATATTTTTAATAATAGCCATTTTATATATCATTAACAAGTCTTGCCATTCATTCTGCATGCAAGTTTTCAGGCTTTTTGCATGTTGCGAGCATATAATGCCTAATTTCACTGACAGTTATTGTATGGGAAAATTTTTTTCCATAATTATTCATTACTTAATGTATTTTTTTAAATTCTATTTTTACATTCAAACAATTCAGAATCGTTAAATTTGTACTTAATCTCCAAAAATTCATTTTTTAAGTTTGTAGTACTATTTCATTTTATGGCTAATAATTGAGAAAAATGCACTTAATGAAAACTCGCATTTTTGAACTCAAATTTAAAAATATTAGTCTTTGTAAAATGAGTACTAGTTTTCTGAATTTGAAAATGGAATTAAAAAAAAAAAAAATAATAATAATAACTAGCATGTTGTGGCCACTATATGACTTTCTTCTGTATTTGGAACAACTTCAGTATACACCCACAACGATATTTGGCGATTATGGCTAAATCATAAATGATAAAATCATAATGTAAATCACAAATCTAAAATAAACAACATATAGGCTGCCATATTATATCGCAAACAATCCAGAAGACGTTATCGTTCAAAACGGCGCCAAATAAAAATCGCCAAATTCAGCTATGGATGTATACTGAAGTTGTATCCTATATTTTCGTAAACAAATTCTCTCAGTAAAAATAATGTATTAAAATTATTTTTCATGATAAATGCAGATGATTTACATTTCTAAAGAAGTCGTAACATCAAATATCCAAAGAAAATCAATTTTATTCTCCAAATAACATTTTATAAAAATGCATTTTTTTCTTTCTTTTAATGAAAAAAATCAATAACTTTTATCACAGATCTATAGTTCAATCATTTGTTTTAAATGTATTGATGAGCTGTTTTGACATAGTTAAAGCTCTTTGGGTACATAATGAAAAATTACAGGAGACAGTTGCAATGCTCCTACGTATACAAAAAATTTTCCTCAGTTGACTCGGTGTTATAAACAATTCTTTTTAATTTCATAATTATTAAAAAATAATTCTCTTTATGGACATTTACACGAAATTTTGAGATATATCACCATGTTAAAACTTTAGAAAAAGCCGGTTGGCAAAGCCACCTTTAAGACTATTTTCAACAAAAATTGACAGGTACTAATTTATGTCAAGGTGCAAATACATGCCAATTTGCATGAAATTCTATGCAGTAGTTCCTGAGGTACAGTTGCCACAAAAATTTATCGCACACAGACACATTTTTTAAAACTGGTCAAATCGTGGTCTACACCTCTCAGAATGCATAAATCAAAGTCTATTGAAAACCCGAGGTCAAAAATTTTTACGAATACAATAATACTTTCTTCTTCTAAAATGTAGAAGAAAGTAATAATTGAAGTTTTATAAATTTGGCTAATTGAATAGCTTACCAAATAACGGGATATTTAGACAAACTGAATATTCATCTAGCCAAATATAGTTTCAGATTCGGCCAAATGGAATAATCAGTAATATGGCCAAATATCTGGTATATCTCTAGTATGAATATTATTATACAGAACATTTCAGTAATCTCCATCTCCAGCAAGATTATAAATAAAAAATACAGATCAATTGTTACAAAATTCTTATTTATGAACAGTTTGTTCAGCTGCAGATTCAACCGTAATTAACTAAAATTTTAATTTAGATACAGTATATATTTTTAATTGAAATAATTGTGCTAATTTCTTTTTTCTTTCATGCTAATTAATCACAAATTTCTTTTCATAATTCTGAAGAACGATATAACTTACTAGCAGGCTTTGCCTGCTTCACTTGACACTATATTTAAACGAATTCTCAAAATTCCATATCATTACTATAAAATCTCAAAAATAAAAATACTAAAATCAGTTGAAACCTAAGATAATTACGTTGCATTCAGTAGAGATTTTCTCGCTTGCAACATGAAGAATTCAGGTGGCCACTGCATTCGGCACTGATTTACTCCCCTGTCCACAGAGGGAAACAGTGGCGGATCTAAGGGGGGAACCCTCCCCCCGCCCCCTCCCCCCCAAAAAAGTACTCGCATTCACATTTGAATATTACAATTGTAAAATTTTCATTGATCTGGAATAACATCTTGACAAATCTTAGCCCCTCCCCCCCCCCCATCAAAATTAAGTTCTGGATTCGCCACTGGCGGGAAAATCAGAATTTTCAAGAAATCGAATCAGAGAGAATATTACATATTCTTAATGAATACTCGCAGTGATGCCGCTAGTCTTTCAAAATCCTGGGACCCATGAGTTTAAAAAATCTGGGTCCTTTTTCCAAAAAATGGGTCCCCAGATAAAGGAATTTATATATTACAGATATATTTTTTTTTTTTTTTTTTTTGTGGATGAACAGATTTTTAGGTATTTTTAACCAGCTCTTTTTGAAATTGTCTTAAACTAATATTATGTAGGAGGTGGTTGCTGTTAAGAAACAACTGAAAACATTTAGCTCAATGTGCTCTGGAACTAGAAAAAAAAGAGTTGGAGAGAGCGAAAATATAGCATAATATCTAATTATTATTATTTTAAACTACACACATTTTTAAAATTTCCTTGAAATTATTAGAAATAAGATAATAAAAAAAAAAAAATTTCTTTTTTTAAAACAGAAATGTTGAGTTTTCAGATCGCAGGGCCCGAAATTTCAACTCGGATTACACTCGCCAAAAAAAAGTTTTACTCGCCACAAAATAGAGCTGTCATTTTTTTTTTCTTTTTTACGCATTTTCTATTTGCGCATTTTTTTTTTTTTTTTTCTTTTTCCTCACTATTTTAAATGCTTTTACAAATATTCTTAAAATTATGTATATTAAAAGTGTGTCGTTTATCATCATGTCTCATCTATAATTAAAAATCATTATAAAGTATTGTATTTGAGATTTCAAAAAGATTAAAATGCCTAATAACATAAATGCAAAGAGTCATTAAAGAAAAAAAGAAGAAAAAAAAACTCTTTGTTAAACAATATCCTGTGAAAATCTTTTTATTATGAAAGATTAAGCTTCCTTATTTACCGATTTATTTATTTAACTGTTTACATCAGAAATGTCTTTTCGTCCATTTTATTTTTGTAACCAGACGGAATGTCGATGAGTATAACTTCTTCATTCTTGTCATTTAAAATAGCCATTTCGGAATAATTTTTTCCATAAAATCTTTGCTTACATGCCTACAAATCACTACAAGCGCAAATCTTTGGAGTTTCAGAAAAAAACTGGAAAATGTGAACCGTTTTTTGATCATTATCCAACAAAATAAACATAGGCAGTATCTTTAAAAGGGCTCGGCCTTATTTTCATCCGTCAATATCGCATAGGCAAATTTCACATTTATCTTCTCTCGGATAGCAGGCGATGGGCAAAGAGATTCTCGACTCATGTATTCTCACTCTGCTTAGAGAAATCACAATGGGAGAAACGAAACTGCCGATGAGATGAAAACTTTTATGCGTGCACTAAGCATTTTTCCTTTCCCAGGCTGAGATTAAATATGAGGTTATAAAGTGGCAAGATTTTGCCATATTTAAATCTATATAAAGAATGTTTTCTGTCACCATATAGTGTAAAAATTCTATCTATAACTATAGACCAAATTTTTACTCGCCACAGCAAAAATTTCACTCGCCAATGGCGAGCTGGCGAGTGGAAATTTCGCGCCCTGAGATAAGCATATTACAAATTTTAGTTACACATTCCACTTCAAATACAGTACAGGATCCATTATATCCAGCAATCGTGAGACCGACTTGATTCCGATTATCGGAATTTTCTGGATGTCAGCCTAAATATCACGGCTGCAAAAAGCAACCCCATGTCCCCAACCCTCCTTTAACCACAAAATAACTTACCAATAAAATGTACTGATAATTTAAACAATGTATTAGAGAAAAAAATAAAAGAAGTGTACTTACTTACCTGTAAACGAAATTATAATAATAATAATAATAACATTACATTAGCAATAATAATACAAATTCTGACATTAGCAATAATATTTCATTTTTTGCTTAACACAGCAAATATATTACTTTTTTTAAAATACTTTTCTTAATAATAAAATTTCTTGATAAGATATGTCATGTTCCTGTAATTATGTCCGTTCATCCTTTCCATTTCTTTTTGCTTTGTTTGAACAAACTTAGAATGCAGCAGAGTGATACGATTCAATGTATCGGCACTTTTAACAGGTAACTTTTTCATATAGAGCCTTCATTTTTGTGTTTCAGAACTTTGTTTTCACGCGGGCCAGTCGTGTGTGTTTATCATATTTGAATTGGATAGAAATGTTTTTGGATTCTTTGAAAGAATGGTTTTGCAATCATTTTTCGAATTTCATATTTCAGCTAAGCTTTGATTGAGGATATTTGGTGATTCGTTGTATAGTGAAGTGATTTGGTATATCATACGCTTCTTACTATTAATCTTTTCACATTGAAACTTCTTTTTTTAGTCTCAAACTTTGTTTTTGAATTCGTGCCGGCTGCTTGTTTCTGCTTATTGTATAGCATATGTTCTTTTACCTTTATGGTAAAATGAAGTTTTAAAGGATCTTTTTTCCTTCTTCAGAACAGAATGCTTTAAAAATATAAAGATAAACAAGAAATATATTTTTAAAAATATTTTTTTTCTTTCTTCGTTTTTTCTTTATTATTTTTTTCAAGAATGAAAATTACGTGTCCGCTGGTACCCGACACAATAAATTTTTCATGTTTCTGCCTCAGATTATATTTTACTTACAATTACATACAACTGATTTAGTGTTGATGATATTAGATCTTATTTTATTATCTCTCCCAGTTATTTCTGCACTTTTAACCAATATGTATGAATATAAAATTATTTAAAATGCTACTTAAATTTGCATTGAGAGAATCAACTGCAATATAGTTATTTTATATTGTCTTGCTTATTATAACTAAAATATTTCATTAACTATTTACATTTTTAAATATTGGCAATAAAAATACATAGAGAGTATTGATCTTAGTTTTAAAATTAGATGGTTATGTATTTTATTTTTTAAATTTGTGGTTTAGAAGATCTGAAGAGATAAACATTGAAAAACATTTGTAGCTTATTGAACTAACATCTGAATGGGAATTTATGTGTTATGTCAGTTTTACTATTTTGGCATAACATATTAAGCTCTTTTTCGGATAATGATGCTACAATGTTATAAATGCTGAAGTTCAAATGGAGTTCTGTTAAAGGTAAGATTTAAATTAAAAGTTTTATTATCAAATGATAAATATTTTTACTTAACTGAGAAATGTTACATTTTATACTATGCATGATAGCAACACCAATTCTATGTGATGTTTATATTCATTTACTTACAAGGAGACGGCAAGGGTGTGGGGTCCTCAAATCGAACGGAGGTTCCGCGTGTTGTTAGCACTCAGTGAGTGTATTCATATACTCAAACCCTAGAGCGCACTACTTAGCCATCGCCGAGAAAAAAATTTCTGAAGTTTGAAAAAAAAAAAGTAATAATTTGTATTAAAATTTAATAAATCGTTATAAAAAATTTTTTTTCAACTTTTATACATTGTTAAATCGTGAATTTAATGATTTCTAACTTTTTAACATTAAACATATGGAAATTTATTATTCGCATGTGGTTGGAATTAAATAAAATTTAATATATCAAAAATAATATGAAGAATTTACGTGCTCCTGTAAAAAAGCTGCATTTATTTGTTGTGCAAGTTGTCGACAAAATTTGTGTTTTTCTTGTTTTTATGATAAATATCATCCAGGTTTGTGTATTCGTAAAGATGAATGATTGAAAGAATTGCTAATGCTATAAACGTATAATCATAAATATTCATTGTATTTAATAATACGTTATTTTATAAAAAATAAATGGTAATGTTTAAAAGAACTGTGGCTTTTGTATTTATTCTATCTACAGTTCTTAGGTCTAATCGTTAAAAAGTTAGAAATCATTAAATTCGCGATTTAACAATGTATTAAAGTTGAAAAGAAATTGTTTATAACGATTCATTAAATTTTAATACAAATTAAAAAAAAAAAATTTCAAACTTCAGAATTTTTTTTTTTTTCTCGGCGATGGCTAAGTAGTGCGCTCTAGGGTTTGAGTACATGAATACACTCACTGAGTGCAAATTACACGCGGAACCTCCGTTCGCTTTGAGGACCCCACACCCTTGCCGTCTCCTTGTTAGTATTATTTTATTTACACTCCTCATATTTATAAGGACACTTTATATTTTGAAATAACTAATGTAAAAATAAATGTGAACAAGATTATACTAAGTGCACTTAATATATCTAGTATTCTAAAAACCAAAATTGCTATATTTTTTTTTAAATATAAAACAAAATTAATAAAAAATAATGCAAAATGTGTTTTTCTCCACGTTTTTAGATGTTCATAATTACAGGGACAATCCAGAAATTTTCGTTTTTTTAACTTACTAGCGGATAAATTACAGTTGACATGCGGATATGTTAACTACTGGGCTAGATTAATTCATATATAAGCCTTCAATTTTTCTTGGACGGACATTACTGATAATTTCTCGAAAAATAAGAACGTTCAAGTAGTGAAGTATGATAAATGTGTTTTTTAAGTGGAAGGATAATTTCAATCCACCGAATTTCTAATGAAATTCGAAGGTCAAAAATTGCTGAAGGAAATGTGATCAAACGTTGAACTTCTGGTTCGATAGAAGAGAGATCTGAGGTAAAATCAGAGTTGTTTTACAGAGATCGAAGACTCATAATTCCTCTTACTGTTCTACTCATAATGACTGCTGCTGAATTTGCTCGTAATTTTAACGAGATGTTAGGGTCCACATTTATGCATGTTTAAAATAATTAATAATATGTTAAAATGAATAAAAAACCTGTAATAATCAATCAACATTTAATGGGGGAAAGAACGTCTGTGTTAAAGTTGAATAAAGACAATTTAAATGGTAAAATATTGCATTTTCAGATGAAAAACATTTTATTCTTGATTAACCAAATGGTTTTAACAGTTACTGGCACGATAAGAAGATAGCGAAAGACAGAGCAGATTTTTTAAAGACAGGTATGAATTGGGCATTTTAAAGGTGGATCTGTGTTGCTCTGGGGAGTTGCTTCTACTGAAGGCAGAATGAATTTTGTAAATTTTTCTATTATTATGAACATCAAGAGAATATCCGCAAATTTTAAACGTGGAATTACCAGATTTTTGTTAGATTTTGGGGGGTAATAATATTTCTTTCAACAAGACTTACATTTTTGCTCCACTTCTAGAGCAATAGGAAATAGTTTGAAGAAAAAAACTTCTGTATTATTGCCTTTCCCGTGGCCTAAAAGTTGAAAAAAACTTAACTTATCATATTTGAAAAATACATGCAAGTGAAAAGCAATTTTAAATAGTTTAAATGTATTTAGAATATCATCTATGCTGTATGAAATGGTATTGAAACTGAATATTAAAAGAAAATGTATATATATATATCAGAGAGAATGTCTGACTGTTTCACCCTAAAAAGAGACTCCATAAAATATTAATTTAAATAATAACTGAAAAAAAAAATTACTGAGACTCGAGCTGTCCTTATAATTTTGAACACCTGAAAAATCATCTTTTTGACCATTTTTAAAGTTTTTTAAGATAGAAAAACGAAAAAACTTTTTAAATATAGTCTATTAATGAAATTCAAATTAATAAAAAACATATTTGTTTAAATAATAGTGTTCAGTGTTTAGTTAATATAAAAAAACGGGTGTCCTTATAATTATGAGATCAGTGTATATATATATATTGTGTGTGTGTTTTAAGTAATTTAGCATTATTAAAGCGAATTTTAGAAATTTTTTAAAGTCCATAGACCGGAATATATAAAAATTTATTTTGTGGAAAGTAAAGAAGTGAAAAAGAGAACAACATTTACAGGAGGACTCAAAAAGTATTAATTCATTAAAATTTCAAATTCGAATTTTTTCATTATTACAATACTTTCGTTGCATATGCAAGCTCGGAATGTAAAGATATTTCCATTACTTCATTTACAATGAAATAAAAGTAAAGATAAATGAATTCGAGCTCTCCATTTAAAAGTTACACTTGCATAAATATATAGTTATAATTTTTAACAACTTTTAATAAGTTATTTTTTATTCTGTTTCTTATGCTGTATGTAAATGCCTGGAGTAACTCCACAGCCCATTCAACATTCCAAACATCAAGTAATTAATGGTTAAATAAAAAATACAAGTAAAAGAAGTCGTTCAATAAACAAAATAGAAAATTAAAAGTTTTTTGTAAAAGTTTTAATATTGCGTCTGAAAGTAATAAAATGGCGGAGGGAGCCCTAGAAATTCATCATTGGTGGAAGAGCCCATAAATTTTATCTCGCATCTGGGTCTCCAGCTTACTTATTACCCCCACTGACTAACAATATACATTTGATATAATATATTTATCTTACTAAGCTAATAAAATAAAGAAAAAATATCGAGGCATCCATTCAAATGTTATGCCTTTCTAGATATGTACACACTTAATTATAATTTTTAACAATTTTTTTTTTTTTTTAATTCCATTTTATTTCTTACAATTTATCTTAAAAATCGCTGAAGAGGATATAGTAAAACATATTTATACAAGTACACAGAAAGACAAATAAAATAACACTACACTGTAGACATATTTAGAGTGAATGTAGGATTTAAATGTCTGCGGAAAGAATCTATTTATTATAAACATGTATTAGTATGATGTAATTTCAATTGTAGATAGACAGTATATCTAAAATGTTAGTAATGACTAATAAATATTAACAATAAACAGGCAATAAGACATTTTCTTATTCTGCAAAAATCTGACATATTTCAACCCTTTATCCTCCAGTCTATAGATTAAAGGTATTGGGGACTCCTCTACCCTTTTAACCAACAATAGAGCCTAGTGTTAAATAAATTCCAAATGTTGACAACTTCAACAAAGATAGACCTTCACCGGAAATTGAACTAATGATTTAAGATTGTTAGTAAAGGGTGTGAAAATATAAAAGGTATCCAAATTTGAAGGGAAATCTGGATCTTATTTCCATCCAAAACTCTGTTTTCCCCTAGGCTGAACAAAAAGTTCATCGAGATTTCGCTAGCCCTAGTATCAAGCTGAACATTTGAACCTTTGTCAGTCGTGTGTTTTGAACCTTCTTACTATTTAAATTTCTTAATTTTATTATTATTATTTATTCAAAATTTCTAAACTGCCAATTTTTTTTATTATTATTTGATTAAGTCTCCTCTTATTGTCCGATTCCCTGGCCTCTGATTGGCTCACAGTTTTAAGATGAAATTCGCTGTGAAAATTTTGTTAACACTTTCAGAAAGAATTTTGAGTGCTATGTGTGTCTCTGAGAGGTCCGCGGATCCAGCTTAGAATTGTTTTTGGTTGGACATCGAGATTCTAGTAAGTTCCATCCATGTACTTCATTTAGAATTTTCCTCAATTTTAATAATGGTACATATATATATGTATATGGCCTCCTTTTATTTTTATAAATTGCGGGACTCTGAGAGGTTTCCTGTGCCACTTGGGTTCACCTGCTCAACTTCTAATTTCTTTTCGCCATCCAGACTGTCATGTAACGCACGTAACAGATTTATTGTTATACTTAGATTTTCTCAGGGAGTTATTTTATTATTATTATTATTATTTTTTTTTTTTTAACTCTCTGTGCTTCACTCTGAATAATTTCTGCTAATGCGGAGATTGGTTTAGAGACTTAAAATTTCAATTTTCATCCCTTATGGCTTTTTTCATTTTCGGATAATCATTGTTATTATTATTATTTTTTTTTTTTTTTTTCATTTTTCGTTGGAGCTAAGCATTAGTTGCGACATAGCTTCCTAAAATAGATGCCTGTCGCGTTGCTCGTAAACTTGGCTACAATTGAAGCGGTAGACAGTGCCACCTGGTACAGATTTCATGACTTTTTTATTCAATTGTCACCAATAATTTTAAGAAGTGATATATGATATATATAATCGACGTTTCTTTGATTCTATTCGACTTTTATGTATATCAAATGCTACTTTTAAAAATTATTGGGGGCTGTTAAATAAAAAAGTTGCGCAATATGTCCCAGGTGGCGCTGCCTACCGCTTCAACTGTTGCGAAGTTTACGAGCAACGTGACAGGCATCTAGTTTAGGAGGCTATGGTTGCGACCTAATGCAGGTACACCGAAGCATTACGTTGGCATCTAAATATATATATATATATATATTTATCGTTTCTACAATTAAGCTAAAATATTTTTCACTTGTAATACGAACTGCTCCCTTTTTACTTTCTCTTACCTATAATGTAGAGAAAATATTATTTTTAGGTCAAATTTTCAAAATTGAATTTTTGTAATACTTACACGTTTTTAGGTTCCCTGAATTAAAAAATAATAAGGTTTTTAGAGGTTGGTCTGTGTGTGTGTGTGTGTGCGTGTGTGTTATCATCATATCTGAAAACATAATTATAACAGAAAGTCCAAACTTTGTATTCTGAATGTGTATGATATAGGGACCAGTGGCGACGCGTGAGTGACGTTTCGGTCATCTTCATGTGTGTGGTTAGAAACAGTCCGTTATCATGGAAAGTTTATTCATCTGATTGACTGTTGGAATGCCGTCATACCTACGTTGCTGTATAAAAAAGACGAATCAACCAATAAGATAAATACATATTCTATTACAATGTACTGTTTCCAGCCACTCGCGTAACGATGACCAAAAACGTCATTCACGCCTCGCCACTGATAGGGACGCTGCACTAAACTCTTCTTTGAGATTAACCCTCGCTTTCCCAAGATCAAGGTGTTGTGTTACTGCAGAAAAATTGCTTTAATGTGCCGCTTGGAACGTCTGGCGGAAATCACCAGCACCACTCCTTTTTGTATTATTAAGAAGTTGCAACATTCCACTGGTTACGTTTGCTATCTCTGACGAATTAGCTCACTTTTTGAATGAGGTGGGCTTAACTAAATTTCAACTTCAAAATGATGGGTTCAAAATGACCCCATCTTGCGAAAGCGAGGATTAAGCAAATGGTTCGTGTACAGGGACGACCAAGAAAATTCAGATACATTACGTAAATGGGGAAAATGGCAGGTAAGTAGTTTGCCATCTATAGACTGCACTAAACCAAATGAAACAAATATATATGTATATATTATATACGTAAACACATGTTTCATGAAGAATATGGAATAGATATCACTGTTCGTTTACAGGGTTACTCAAAAGATCTAAATTATAGTGCGATAATACGTGAAAATTGATGAAAGTGTACTTCATTTCGTGCGATGTGTTATTAGTATTGGATTATATTTATGTCTACCATGTGATGGGTACATACCTTTTATAAGATATACGCGGCTGATAATATTTAAGCAATAACATTCTTTTTTATTGTTATTATTATGTTTTACTATGTCCAGGAAAGCTGCATAGAAATTGAAATTAATTCCTCATAACCATATTGATAAATAAGCTAAAAAGTCATCGCTTTTTTCTTTTCTTTTCTTTTTTTTTGTATATTTACTCGTTTTGAGACTTCTTGAATACCGAAGTAAAGTTTTTAACGTTTCATCTTTCTCTGTAACTGTTAGAGTAAATTAAAAACAAAAAATTTCTGGCGATCCAGATGTTGAATTTTTAGTTAATACGTTTGTTACTAGAAAAGTTTTATCGAGATTGATAAGTTTCAATAAATGTTGCGTGGGAAAGTTTTTTAGATAATTTTAAATAAACTTTTGAATTTAATAACGGATTTGAATTATATGCAAGTATATGTGGGGTTGAGGGTGTAGTAGCCCTCCTGAAATGTAATTATTTGTCAAATAATAATTTGTCAAATTTCTCATATATAAGCTGTTCCGAAGCCTAATTTGAAAATTTTTTAACACAGGTTTGCATAACAGGGCTGGTTATCTTACCTTTTAAATTTCAGTTTGTATTTATAGTATTGAATTTTAGGATAAAAGAACGTCGCGGGAGTGACACACCAGGTTACAATAAATAGAAAAATAGTACGAAATATAGTTTTTTTTTTTATTAAAAGTCTAAATAATAGCATTAAGGGGTTTCTAGTAGTTTAATTATAAAAAGTCTGTATTTTGAATAATTAAATTACTTTTTTTAATTAGACTTAAAGAAATAAATAAATAACTTTTTTAAGCAGTCTTTTTTTATTTGTGATTACCTAAAGAAAAAAAAAATATTTTAAAGGTATTTTGAAATAAATTTCTCATAAAAAAAAAAAAAAAAAAAAAAAAAAACTCAACTAACATTTTAAAAATCTTTAATTTTTGCGATTAAATTAATTTCTTATTAAATAATTTTTAATTTTTTTTCTTTAATAATTGAGAGAAAGAAAAAAAAAAAAAAACTCTTTTATGTAATTTTTTTTTAATTGCATTTTTTTAATGATTGAATAAAAGGTTAGTTCAGAGACTTAAAATGTCAATTTTTTTTTCTTTTTGGCTTTTTTTATTTTTCGGTAAGTATTTAGAACGCTCGTTTAATTTAATTAATAAAATTGTATATAATATAAAATTTTATCGATAAGATTATTTAAATCAAAAAATTTCAATTAGTCCTTTTTTGTATAATCATTGACAGAAGATATCTTTTTATATTACAAACCATTTTGAAACAGTTTTTCAATCAGAAACACAAACAGTAATATTACGTAATTGATCTAATTTAATTATTCAAAAATACATTTAATATAATTAATATATAAATCACCAATTTCCTTCAAAATATTACAGGAAATTGTTTGCATTGCACTTAATTCACTGGTAAAAAGATAAGCTGCTGAAGCGCAACAGGAAAGACACTAAAAATTATTAAACTTAGCGTTTTGAACGACAAATACGAAAAAGGCGTCGTCAAATCACATTAACCTTCCTTCAATGATGCCAAGGAACTTAAGTGTAGGAGGGTAGTATTTTATATAGCTCTAGGGGATACTAAAGCAAGGAAGCCAACACCTCCGTGGAGGATCAAAACTAAGATGGCATGTCTTCAGAACATCCGTAAGTGTGGATATAAGGCCGTCTTCAATTTCCCACTGCGTAGCTATAATGCGACTTTAAAACTTTTTTCAACACTCAACATATTTTCCGTAATCGAAGTTTCTATAAAGAAAAAGGGACGTTACGTTTTATGTTAGATCCAATATTTTCGATTATTTTATGTAATGTTTCAATATTGCTTATATTTAAAATAATGCAATTTCAGTGTTATTTTTACATTACTTCAGATTATATGTAATCTAATGTAATTTAATGTCTGAAGCTCTCGCATGTGCATTTATATACATTTGCAGACGATTTAAAAAGTAATCTGAACTATAGGCTAGTTGGCTGGATTTTACGTCGCACTAATGCTGTGTACTGGGCAATTGGCGACCAATATGAATTATAATATTTGATTGAACATTTGATTATTAGATTAGTTGATTGAAATTAATTACTTAAATAAACAAATCAAAATTAAAATATTTAAGATTTTTGAGGTTGAGTAGGTTTTAAGTTTTAATTCACACTACAGCTATGCAATGATTTGTTGGCGGCAGTCTGGGATACATTCGTGGGGGTGGTCCGTAGACGTGCTATTACAATTTTGATCCTTTGCGGAGGGGATTATTTATAATTTGAGAAACATGTGCATAATCACTACTTTACGGCTTCTTACATTTCTGGCATTTTATTTTATATAAGTTCACGAAAAATAATACAAACAATTTTCTAAATATATGCATTAGAATTTTATACAATTATTAACTGAGAAATCTTGTTTTGAAAATAATTGTTATGCTGAATGCAAGTCCTCCGTGGTCGAGTGGGTATGCCACCCTCGCTACCCTCGCTAATCAGCTTCGACTGTAGAAGAATGGGTTCAATTTTCTTCTGGCCCAGGGTGTTTTTTTAATTTTTTGTATTTTAAACCTGTTATGTGATATCTATCTTCTTCATCTCGAGGAAATTCACAGGGGGATGTGGAGTCAAGTACACAAATAGAATGTATATATTAAAAATAAATAACATATGCAGAATGTAAACCTTTATCACCTGCAGATATACCTGGAAAATACTCAATAGTGCATCCTGATCCATCGCCAATTGCCAATAGTGCAGTACTAGAGCGACGTTAAACCCAGCCAACAAACAGGACGAAATTTAGTGTACAGTCGGCTGCAAAATTATTCGAGCACTAGCAATAATCCCTGTCTAAAAAAAGTACACTTAATACTGCTTTGTTAAATAAATCCTTATCGAGTCATGTTCTTAGTCAGTCTAAGAACATGATTCGACAAGGATTTATTTAACAAAACAGTCTTAAGTGTACTTTTTTAACATAGGAATTATTGGCTAGTGCTCGAATAATTTTGCAGCTGACTGTAGAATCGTATATCGAACACAGAAAATGAGTTGAGTGGTTCAATATCTCATCAGAACTACGCAATGGACAATTGAAGACGATCTGCAATTCAACCCTAAATTTTATCTTTATTTTTTTTTTTTTTGTTGTTGTTGTTGAATTTAACGTCGTCCCAGCACTGCACTGGGGGTCTTTGGCGACGGTATGGGATGCACGCCTAAGGATGGTCAGGAGATACCTTCCGGTGATATTTGGTGGCACTCTATATATGGTCTTTATTTTTAATGTATATACTCGATATGTATACTTCACTCGACAACCCCACCTGTAAATTTTTTGAGACGAGAACTAATATCTTATAAAAGAATTACAATATAAAATTAAAAAAAAAAACCTTTAAGGCAAGCGGGAGAATCGAACTACTTCTTCTACACTCGAAGGCGATTAGCGAGGGTGACATGCCCACTTGGCCACGGTGGGCCTGCATTCAGCTTAACTATTATTTTTATATCAACAAGATTTCGCAGTTAATAATTCTATAAAATTCCCTATGAAATTCTAATGCATATTTTTACAATTTTTTTTTATAATATTATTATTCGTAAACTTACATAAAATAAACTGCCAGAAGTATAAGAAACCATAAAGTAGTTATGCACATGTTTTTACAATTTTAATAACCCCCCCCCCCCCCCTCCCCGCAAAGGATCAAAATTGTAACATCGTGCCTACGGATCATTCGTAGGAATGTATCCCATACTGTCGCCATCTGCTCATTGCATAGCTGTAGTGCTAATTATAATCTACTCACCCTCAACTATCTTAAATACATTAATTTTGATTGATTTATTTCAGTATTAATTTGAATCAACTATTTTAATAATCAAATGTTCAATTAAATATACAATAATCAAATATTATAATTCAGATTCATTTTTAAATTGTCTGTAAATTTATATAAATGCACATGCCGAGAGCTGCAGACATTAAATGACTCCAGATTACATGTAATGTGGAGGAATGTAAAAGTAAATCAGAAGTTGAAATTGCATAGTTTTTGATGTATGCTATTTTTGAAACACTACATAAAATAATAGAAAGTAATAGATCTAACATAAAACAAAACGTCACTTTTTCCGAATAGAAGGCCGCGGCAGCCCAGTCGGTAGAGCACCGGCCTCGTAATTGGAAGATTGCGGGTTCGGTACTCGAGCCGGCCAAAGACCGTCGTGTACACTAATGGTGGCTGGTGCACGTAAAATCTGTCGTGGCCACAATGTCCTCCATGTTCTCATCAAAACTTAAACCTCTGGGGGTCACCGAAGCGGTATAGCCATCCCTTCCGTGGAGGATCAAAATTGTGATGGCATGTCTCCGGACAACCTCTAGGGGTGTGTCCCAGACCGTCGTCAATTGCCCATCTGCGCAGCACTAGTGCGACGTAAAACCCATCCATTCACCAGAATAGAAACTTCTTGCTTTCAGAAATTACAGTCGGCAGCAAAGTTATTCGAGCACAAGCAATAAGTCCTATGTAAAGAAAGTGCACTTAATACGGTTTTGTTAAATAAATCCTTGCCGAGTCCTGTTCTTAGACTGACTAAGAACATGACTCGAATTGAATTTATTTAACAAAGCAGTATTAAGTGTCCCTTTTTTCAAATAGGAAGTATTACTAGCGCTCGAATAATTGTGTTGCCGATTGTATATTGAGGGTTGAGTGGGTTTTAACGTCGCACTATCGCTGTGCATTGGGTAATTGGAGACGGCCTTATATTGCCTCCTAGGGATGTTCTGGTACAGCGCCAAGAATATACAGTATGGCAAGCGCTTATGATCGAATGCTTAAAATACGTCTAAAAACAATAAGCATTCTAGATGGCGCTGCAATCGAATTTTTTTTGCAAATCGATGAGCTGATTGTCTCCTCTCAGTTTCGTCTGCTCAATCACGTATCTAAGCCCATAATTAACCAATAGGGAATCTCGGTTTTGCTGTCTTTGATTACAATGACATCTGGTAAGAGGCTTAATTTTTTAGTACAATTTTATTTGCCACTTTCCACATTGTTTATTCAAGATGCTGTAATTCTGATGACATCGTAAAATTAAGACAAAATTTTGATCCTCTGTGGAGGGGATGGCTTCCTTGCTTCAGTAACCCCTAGAGCGATAGAAAAAACAACTCTCCTATATTTAAGGTCCTTGCCATCATTGATCCACTCCGTGTAACATCAGAATTGTGATGACACGTCTCCGGTCGACCTCTAAGGTTGAGTGCCAGATCGTCACCAATTACCCATTGTGCAGCACTAGTGCGGCGTAAAAACTCAACCAACTAAACCAACCTTGCCATCATTGAAGGAAGGCTAATTTAATTTGGCAATGACTTTTTCGTGTATGGCATTCAAAACGTAAGGTTTAATAACTGTTTGAGGCTTTCCTGTCACGATTCAGCAGCTAATTTTTTTTTTTTTTAACCAGCAAATTAAGTGCTACATAAACTATTTTCTGTATTTTTTTTTTTTTTTTAAGAAAATCGGTGATTAGTAATTGAAAGAGTTCCCTTATTAGATTTATATTGCTAATAAAAAAGTAAGTTGGTGATAAAAATTAGCGATCAAACTAAAAAAAATATGTATAAATGTGTGCTTCAATAATTTTGCTGCCGACTGTAGATGACTTACTTTTAATTTCAGCTATTGTGGGTTAAGGTTTGTGTTTAACACAAAGCTGTCTTTTTGACGGTTTTCGCCCGTTAGAGCTTAGTTTAGGTCACCTCATCTATTGACGTATTGCGTGTTAATGAAAGCATACTAATTCGCCAAATCTTGCAGACTGGATTATAGTTTATTTCATTGTTGATTTATATATTGAGTAGGCTTTAACGTGACGTTAATACTACACCATTGGCGATTGGCGACGGGACTAACACATATCGTTAGTCTTGAGGTATGCTTGATCCTTCCAAGGGCGGATGTTTATCTAATGAATGAAATAGAACTGTACATCTTCAATACAATCTTCGATTTTGGATTCTTATGTCCGGAAAAATGTTTCTTGTGAACCCCATTTTCGTACTTTGTTTTTATTTTTGACCACTTATAATGTCGCTATATAAAAAACAATACGTGTTTTTCTTTTTTTTTTTTTAAATCTGGTGTCATAAGTCTGATCTTTTTTTTTTTTTTTTTCTCAAGTCTAATAATATATATATACTATGGCGAATAATGTCCGGTGGTGGAAAGATCATCGGGGAAGATTAAAATTTGCAGTCGGCAGCAAAAATATCCGAACACTAACAAAAATTCCTAATTCCCACATAAAAAATGTATTCTTAATATTGTTTTGTTAAATAAGTCCTTGTCGAACCATGCTCTTGATCAGTCTAAGAACGTCATTCGACCAGGATTTATTTAACAAAACAGAATAAAGAGTACTCTTTTTATAAAGGAAATTTTGCTAGAGCTCGGATACTTTTGTTACAGACAATATGCTTCAGACGACAGATTATCATACAGGTAGGACTAGAACTCCTACATAGAAGCACAACTTTGTAGCGTAAGATTTCCCTTATTTTCAATTTATTTCATTTCATTTTCAAATTTGTTTGACAAATTTAATATGAATGTACTGTTTTTTTAAGTTATTGCTTTAAATTCTTTTAAAATTAACTTTAATATTACATTTCTTTTAACGTGAAGGGTTGCAGTTTTGAGAATGCTGGCGATGTTCTTAAAATTCCAACTTGTTTGTTTCCTGATAAGAAGTTCTAGCTCACTTGATCTGTATAGAAGTTTAAAGGCAATAACAACGCTAATCAGGTAACCTAGCTTTTTCTACCGCCAACACTTTCCCAGATGGGATAGAAAATGGCGGACACTGCACCAGCTCTTATCATATAGGAGTCTTAGGTAGGACAGTGAAGCTATAACGCGAACCGGCTAGATAGTAGCACCACTTAGTGTCAACAGATGGGAAGTAGATGTGTTAAGTCTACATGAATAGTATTTTTGATTGAAAATTGTTTATTTATTTTGCGAGTAGTTAGTAGCAGGTTAGTATGTGAAGTCTCCTTCATTTTTTGCTGTTTTTAAATTCTCAAAATCATGCTAATTCACTTCTAAGGAATAAGACTAATTTTTATTATGATTGAAAATAAATTTTTTCAAACACATTCGTAATCAAGTACAAATTAAAATAAAAAACTGTAACTATGAAATAGCAGTATGGTATGAAATCTTAAATGTTTAACATTGCTTGGTTTAAATAATACAAAATGCTTTAAATAAAAAATAAATATTTTGAGTTTATGTATATTTTCAAAATTTATTTGATTAATATTTAGTACTTGTTTCTTAAAATAAATTGCTTTTGACAATCAAATTTGTAAACAATAATAAAGTTGCCAAACGAAAAAAATCAGTGCAATGGTCAGTTGGTTGGTTGTTAGTTTTAACATTGCAATGATATTACGCTATGGACATAGATACAATAAAAATAAGACGAGCGATTGTACAAGCTGGAGAGATCGAGAAACTTACAGCTGTTGCCAATAGAGTCGTTGCAGTCAAATTTTTGTCACCAATGAATATACGGGAGTGTCCTACTCGTATAATAATCTGCGGCTACCAGTGGCGGCTCGTGCAAATTTTTACAGGTGGAGTCCAATCCATCATATGATGCGTAATTTAACTTTAATACTATTCATTATTCAAACATGAAGACAAACATTAATAAAATGGGATGTAAAACGAGATTTCGGATTATTTATTTATTTATTATTATTATTATTTTATGATGGGTAATCTTAAATACAACACAATGGAAAACACTGCATAAAATTATCTCAAAAATTAAAATTTTATAAATACAATTGCAAAATTCTGCAATGTTCTGATCAACGGAATATCAAAATTTAAATATCTGGAAGCTAGTAGACGGAAATTGCAAAGTTCGATACCAGATCGCTTTCGATACCAGTCGCTATGGGCAATTTGCGACTGCTCTGGAACAGGATTTAGGAGTAAGGCCGATTCACTGCTCAAGGTTCCTAGGCCTGAAGGGGAATGCCATCCATAGTGTCTTTCTAAGATATCCTAGCCCATATTTAAGAAAGTTTCGGCGAAAACCACAGAAAACTCCGAAAGGCTAGACTGACGAGCGCGTCCTGTGATCGAACCCGGCACCTCACGCAACACCTACTTTAATAATGCCTGAGATCTGAGCTCTAAATCATGAATGATCGGCCAATCTTCCGTGATGTAGAGCTCAGCTTGGAGGCATTATTACAGGAGGTGTTGCCTCACGTCTCCTAGCTTTGAGCGCAGAACCGCTCTGTCATTGGTGGGCTCGCGACTGTCTGGGATTCACGCTTGTGAAGGGTCTGGAAACAGTCCATCATACAGTCGGCAGGAAAAGTATCCGAACACTAGCAAAAATTCCAATATAAAAAAATACTCTTAATGCAGTTGCTTAAATAAATCTTTGTCGAATGATGTTCTTTGACTGATTAAGAACATGATTCGACAAGGATTTATTTAACAAAAAAGTATTAAGAGTACTTTTTTATATAGGAATTTTTGCTAGTGAGCGGATAATTTGGCTGCCGACTATAATTTTGATTTTCCGTGGAGGGGAGGAGGGGATGAAATTTCTGCTTCAGTAACAACCAGCGATATATAATTTTTAAGAAACATTAATACACAGTCAAAAGTGAGATCTAGCATTTTGCGTGATTGATTGCTGTATTGGCAATTTTCATGCTTTTTTGTGAATGTTGCATATTTAAATTGGAGCCTTGATTTTTTTTTAAGTCTGTGTTCAATTTATAGAATATGTAGAATTCACTTATAACTACAACATGATAAATTAATAATATAAACATATCAGATACTTTTGTATTAACTGCATGTTAATTGTCATGTTAACTGTCAATTAATCAGCATTATGATAAACTAATATTTATTTTAAATTTATATGAAACATTAAACTTACTATATAAACATTTGTACGCACTGTATTTTTTTATTTCATATAATATAATGGCATGCTATTAAGGGCCCTCTTCACTTAAAAAAAATTCCGATGCCGGCTGAAAACAGATAAAAAGTGTCCCACGTGGTTTTGACAGGAGGTGGAGAAGATTGACAGATTAACTGACGAATCATTAACTTTTTGGAAGAATAAATCAAAAATCAGCCGCGTCTTTATTGCGGTTTCGAGGGAGCTTTGTTTTTTCTTTATTCTTTCTTTCTTTTTTTTATTTTTGTGTTTCCTTTTTTATTTTTTATTTTTTTTTCTTTTCCATTTTCACATGACATGAAGTAACTTTCCTCATTTATTCTAATCTATTTATATGTATTTTACTAGAGTAGCCCGATTCGACCAAGTACTTTATACTATTTTCAGCCCGGTTCAGGCTTTCTTTAGTTATACCGGCGAATTACGTAACAGTGAAATTTAATGAAAGAAAATATACTTTATAATTATACTTGAAGTCTGATATAATTAATTCAACTAAACTAGTATGTTGTGGCCACCACATGACTTTCTTCTATATTTTCCTATACAAATTCCTTCAGTAAAAATAATTTATTAAATTATTATTAAAAAAAAATTTTTCCATGATAATGCAGACGATTTCCATATTAGAAAAGTAGTTCCATTTTATTCTCAATATTAAAAAAAAAAAAAAAAAAAAAAAAAAAAAAATACGATTTTTTTTTTTTCAAGTTTTTTTTTTTTTTGTTAAAAGTAGCAAAAAAAAAAAAAAAAAAAAAAAATCGATAACTTTGTTTCAAATTATCATAGATCTACAATTCAACCATTCGTTTTAAAGGTACTGACGAGACCTTTCGAAAGATACCCATCTTGAAAATTTATCCCTCCCGGGGGGGGGGGGGGGCTTTCTTCTATATGTAATATACAGAAAGTATTGGATTCGTGAAAATTTTCGAACTCCGGTTTTCGATGGATTTACACGTTTTGGGATGTGCTGAACACTATTTGATAGTTTTTAAAAAATGTCTGTCTGTGTGTGTATCACGAATTTTTGGAGGCTGTATCTCGCGAACCAATAAACGAAATTTAACCAAACTTAGTATTTAGTTGGACCCTGACATAAACTGGTGCTGATTAGATTTAGGGATATATCGCACAATAGGTGGCGCTGTGATAGCATTTTTTCTACATTTTTAACATGACAGTATAGGACAAAATTTCGTATAAATGTACATAATGAGAGTTATTTTTAACTTTTGATTGTAAAATTAATATGAATTATTGATAAAAGTAGTTGTTAACTAGGGGGGGAAATGGGGGGAAATTGTGCATGTGGGGGCTTCGCCCTCCCCCGGGCGGAGTAAATTTTTAAGATGGGTATTTTTCGGAAGGTCTCGTCAATACCTTTAAAACGAATGGTTGAACTATAGATCTGTGATAATGTAAAAGAAAGTTATCGATTTTTTTTTTTTTTTTTTTTTACTTTTAATGAAAAAAATCTTTGAAAAAAAAATCGTAATTATTATTATTATTTTGAGAATAAAATATACTTTTTTTTGGATATTTACTGTTATACTACTTTTCTGATACAGAAATCGTCTGCATTATCATGGAAGATAATTTTTTTTAAATAATAATTTTAATAAATCATTTTTACTCAGTGAATATGTATAGGAAAATATAGAAGAAAGTCTTGTGGTGGCCACAGCATACTAGTTATATTATTAATCATATGGTAATATAGTAGACAGTTCGAGTGCTATAAATTACATGGTGCCATAACTAAAATGTTCAATGGATGCCGAGATAAAGCCATTTTTAAATTGTAATAGCAGATCAACTTGTAAACAATAAATATCCAAATTGAAGGGTCCAGAAAAGACTATTCTGCATGCGCAGTGGAAATCTGGATCCGATACAACGCGAGGGGGGGGGGGAGTAACGATGCCGTTAGTAGAGGTTACCCGAAACGAGGTTCAGGGTGATTTCAATGCAATTTTCTTTTTAGTTTTTATTCATAAAGTGATATATATACATATATTTAAAAAAAAAAAAAAATGTGATTCATTAAAAAATAAATAAATTCATTTAAATATAGCTAGCTATTACCGAAGCCTTCTATTATAGTTATATCGAAAAAATTCTTATATATTTATTTTTGATATTGTTATATCATCTAATATATCTCAGAAAATCTATAAATATATATCTACAGTCAGAAATATTGTATTCAGCCAAAAATTTAGTTTTGATATCCAGTTTTGACCTAATGACATGTACCTCGAGTCCAGAAAAGTGAGGCAATTGGTTAGTGTATATTCAAAGTGAATCAGCAATGTTTTATTTAATATATTTTACTAAGTTTGGTATGCTGTAGCTGTAAATGCTGAGCTTCTTCTAAAATGAGAGGTAATCGCAATGTGTTCGGTGATATAACCCAAAAGCTGATCGGCACTAACTCAAACCAAGGTCCAACCAAATATCAAGCTCGGTTTAAATTAAGTTCAACGGTTCATAAAGTACAGTGTTCGAACGCAAAAAGACAGGTATTTTCTAAACAATATCGAATTATGTTTAGGAAATCTCAAAACGTGTAACTTCATCGAAAACCGAAAATCTAAACTTTTTCTGCATCTTATACTTTCTCCTTATATATATGCAGAAGACAGAATAATAAAACTACTTTTTAAAAAATAAGTACTCAATTTCAGTTAATAAAAATGCAAGGAAATCTCAAAACGTGTAAATTGATCGAAAACCGAAAATTTAAATTTTTTCTGAATCTTATGCTTTTTTCTTATATATGCAGAAAATAGAATAATAAATCCCCTTTTTTCAAAATAAGTAGTCAATTTCAGTTAATTGAAACGCAGGGAAATCTCAAAACACGTAAATTCAGCGAAAACAGAAAATCGAAATTTTTTCTTTGATAGATGCAGAAGATAGTAATAGTTTCACTTTTAAAAAATAAGTAGTCAATTTCAGTTAATTCAAATGCAAGGAAATCTCAAAGTCTGTAAATTCATCGAAAACCGAAAACCAAAAGTTTTTTCAAATCTTATGCTTTCTTCTTATATATTACAGAAGGTATACGCAAACGAAGTGTGATGTCGCTGACCGTCATTGTGGCTAATTAAAAAAATTTCTTAATCGTCCATAGGATTTCTCTATATATTAAAAAAAAGTAACTGTCACTGGCGTCAAATTTTTTTGTCTGCGACAGCATCTTCTAGCGGAGGGCAGGGTTCTTCGCGTCATGAGAGGCATCAATATATTCCAAATACTCCAAGGAAGACATTTCAGCTGCTTAGAAATTTCTATCATTTTAATTAAAAGCGTTATTAACTAAAAACGACAAGTTTATGAAGGTACTCTGTTTGCCATTTTGAAAAAAGTTTCTCCCAGTGACGTTGTTCTTCTGTCATGAAATCATTTTACACAGGAAAATATATGATCCATGGCTGTACGTATGTAGGTAGGTAGGTTGGATTTAACGTCGTACAAGTACTGCGTTATGGGTAATTAGCGACGGTCTGGGACGCACCCCTACAGATGTTCCGGAGGCATGTCATCACAATTTTGATCCTTCACGGGGGGAATCCTCCCCCCCCCGCTTTAGTGATTCCCAGAGGTATAGTGTGGATAAGAATATGGGGGACTTTGCGGCCACGACAGATTTTATGTACACCAGCCACCATTAGTGTACCCGACGGTCTTTGGCCGGCTCAAGTATCGAATCGGCAATCTTCCAATTACGTGCTCGGTGCTTTACCGACTAGAGTATCGCGGCCCGAAACCATGGATGTAAAAAAGAAAGAAAATAAATATCAACTTTTTTTTCTAAGAAAATTAATTTTCTTATCCGGGAAAATTAAAATAGGATTCGTGGTTGTAGGTAGGTAGATAATTAGGTAGGTTGTGTTTGACGTCGCACCATTACTGCTCAATGGATAATTGGCGACGGTCTGGGACGCACCCGTACGGATGTTCCGGAGACATGCCTCCACAGTTTTGGTACTATACGAAGGGGATGGCTACCCCTCTTCGGTGGCCCCCAGAAGTATAATTTTGATGGGAACATGGAGGATATTGCGGTTACGACATATTTTACGTGCACCAGCCACCATTAGTGTACACGACGGTCTTTGGCAACACCCCATGTATGTAGGGGGTGTTGTCTTTGGCCGGCTTGAGAACCGAGCCCGAAATCTTTCAATTACGAGCTCGGTGATTTACCGACTGGAGTACCGCGGTCCGGATCTAAGGTTGTAAAAAATAAATAAAAAGTGTCATATACTAAAGTTGTAATGCAAAATGGTCTAGATATTATGAATTTCTTTCTATAAAAAAATTATATATATATATATATATATTATATAGATAAATTTGACATTGAATATGAAGATTTCCATAATTTTCTGCTATTGACTTGTAGTATGCACTATTAATATTCCTTTTCAGTGAAAGAAAGCTGAGAATAAGCGGGCAGAGCTCTGCATGTGTTAATAAGTAAAGTGAGTCGGGGGGAGGTGAAGCCTCCCTCGGGGGTTGGTGAGCGAAGCGAGCAGGGGGCAGAGCCCCCTAGTTTTGTAAAAAATTATTAAAAATCGAGGAAAATTATTTCCCGATTTTAATCTCCATATTTGGGTATAATTACAAATTAGTTATTGTACACATGTGTTAGATTCAGTTATTTTGCTGTCAAATTGACAAAATTTTAATTTTAAATTTCAAAACTCTAGAAACAAAATGGGCATAGATTTGATATCCATTCGTCCTCCGCATTTTGTGTATTTGGCGATTAAAACGTAATGCGGAAACATACATGCCAGATGAATATTTTCATAATGCATATATATTGTACGAAATATTGTTTCATATATTACTGATTGCTCTCTTAATATACTTTATTAAAATAAAGGAATTAAATATGTTCGTCAGATAATTTGGCCAGCTTTTATTATTATTATTATTTTGCCATGGACGACAGATATCAAATCTGTTCCTTTGAAATGAGATGTTTATGTTTATAGTCGAAAATGGAAGTCTGTCATTTTATTTTTCTAGAGTTTTGAAACTAAAATTTTATGAATTTTACAGAAAAAATGATTCAATCTAACGCAAAAAAATCAATACGCAGGACTCTAGTTTACATCAATTATAGTTATGATTATGTCAAACAATTTTTCTTATTATTAGTTGTTTTCCATAGGTTTAAAATCGCACCAAATTACATATATAGTCGAAATTTTCCTTGTGAGAAACTATTATAAAACATTTGGGCGCTCGTTAGACAGTAAATGACGCTGTTATATAGATGATATAGAAAAAAGTTTTGTTATGGTTTTTTACTTCCATTACCCGACTACCGTAATTAATAATTGTAAGAAGTATTGTATTCGGTCCGAAAATTCGATATCGAGTTTTCACCTGATTTACATGTTTTAAAGTCTCCTAAGTCCAAAAAAGTAATTTTTGGCAATTGGTCAGTGTGTGCGTGCGTATGTATATATATTTGTGGGGAATCTTCTGACTATCATATCTCCGAAACTAATAAAGATAGAACTACGAAACTTCAGAACTGAGCTTGCCCTTTTGTACAGATGAATTTTCCAAATTTTGGTGAAAATTGGAAAACCGGAAGAGGTACCGTAAGTCTGTATCACAAAAACGACTCTAAACATTTTCTTCCAAGTTGCTATACAAACACTCTATTCAATGTCCTTTCGAATGATATAGTTGGCTAGTAATGAGGAAAATTGATAAGAGGCCTGTATAAATAGCTCAATTTCAGGTCTCTCAACTAGGAACAGTCAGGAATACAAGTGTGTTGCTCTAAAAACGACTGTAATAATGTTTTTCATACTCGCCATATTAACTCCCTTTTAAATATCCTTTTGTATGTAATTATTGTTTTCAAGTCAATAACTGAGTATGCCAACTTTTGGCAAAAGTCGGTATCTCAAAAACGGCTCTAATGATTTTCTTGTAAATTGTTACATAAATCCATTTTAGATATCCGTTCTTATGTATAACGCGGTTATTAAAGGTAAATTAGCAGTCATCCTGATTAGGTAGATTAGTTTTAGATATCGGAAATTATTTCGTAAAACGGCGAAGCCTATTTTTCTCTTCTTGCTATTTTTAAATTCGTTATGTAAATCTATTTTATATATCTTTACATGTGTATAAGCTTTATCTTCCCAGAAAATTTTTAGGTGTCTAATTTTTTAGGTCAATTTTATGTCTTCTGATTATATTATCTCCAAAAAATGCATATAATACATGCAACAGTAAGTAATGAAAGTCGTGTAGTTGTTTCACTCCAGATTTTTTTTTTTTTTTTTTTATCTAGAACTTACTGTTCTATCTGGAATTCGTGTACACGGACACACCAAATTTTTCTTTATCACTATGGCCTATGGACAGAATGTACATGTACCGCAATAACGGCTGCAAAAATTCTTCAAATAACTTGCAAATTGGTAGACACTTTCAAGCTCTGTATAAAATAGCTGTATAATTTTTTATGTGTATATTTTTCATGTTCTATGTACAGGGACACTCCAAAGTTTTTCTTATCATTAAGGCCTACGGGGTGAATTTTGTTTAAACAAATTTTAACGTCGTTACTCTGCATTCAACAAAGTGAAATTACAGTAAAAAAAAAAGCGCATTTTAAAACGTTTATGCTGCATTCAACACAGTGGAATTAACATATACATTATAAAGATATATAAAAACATGTTTGCTCTAATAAAAGGGATATGTATGGACTATATGATTTATTTGCGGGATCACACAAATGAATTCGGATGGCATCCTGTAATCATCCAAATGATTCAAATTACATTGAAATATTCATGAGTTACAATTAATTAAATAGGTGTATTCTAATTTTTTTAGTGTATATAATTACTGTGGCTGCTTTTCCGAGTTACATAAAAGAATTACGTTCTATAGTTCATATTTCAACACTGGTATTGAATTTTAACATGGTTACACCCCACGAAATATGATGAAATTTTATTAGAATTTTAAAAGTATATTTTTTTTGTGGGAAAATGTGCCATAGAATCAGTATTTAAATTACAGGGTTGCACAAAATAATTCTAGTATGTTATGTAATCAATTTGCAGGAATTTTGGTAGAAGTACTTATGAATTACAGGGAATTAGTGCAAGGACAAGATAGTCAGTTATTAGGAATACATACATACAGAGATAGTTATAGAAAGAGAAAAGCAGAGGGGGTTGAGGAGCAACCCCCTCAGAAACGTTTCTGTTTATACAAAAAGTCAATAGAATCAATATATATATATTATATATAATAAGGAACAAGTAAAAATAATCTGTTGAATAATGCGTGATGCAAATAGGACGGTGAGGTTCCTGATCTGCATATCCACTAGCTATATATAGAACTTGTTATCTTACTCGTCAATCTGCAATCTATCTTAATAGAACTTTAATTTTATGTAAGAGAAAGTCGTATGGGTGCCATACCAGATTATTTACTTTGAATTCTATTATTGAAATTCTGTTTAATTCAACAAAATATTTTTTACGAATCGCTAAAATAGATGTTCGTATATTGCCACTCATTGCTTTATGAGTAACGACCATAGTTTACGTAGAACACATATTTACTTTTCAAACATAATTTTCAACATAAATACTGACGAAGGCAATACAAATAATCCGTGGATACAAACACACAACCATGGTAATAGAATATTCTCTTCTATCTCCATGCACAGAACCATGGAGATGCGTTGAGAGAGCAGCCCTCTGAACATTAAATAAATAAAATTTAAAATTGAATCGAAAAACTTTGAAGATAAACTTTCTTAAATTTGATTACTATACCATATATACATAAAGAAAATGGCGACCTTCAGGTGCAGTTTAGCTCGAGTATTTACATAAACAGGATTAGTTCAACTTGCATTCAGTTTATGTGCCTAAATTGACGTCCGTATTTTGTACGTTTTTCGAAGAAACTTTTGTGTCCAGAATTCCACATATACTGAACATATTTGAGCTTGAGGCCTATGTTCAAAATACGTCTATAGACGTAACTCAGGCATGATGGATGAAATATGAATGTAAAATGAACGTGTGTGTTATGTGGGTTACAACTTTGCTTGTGACATTTCAACCTAAAATCTACCAAAGCAGATAGCAAATTTCAACGTATTGCGACGTAATGTTCGATTCAGATTACGAAATATCAACGAAATCGGGATGAATTGTGTTGGGTAGGTAATTATACTCTGTTCGCCAAAAACTGATAGCGAAAGTAAATAAAGCAGCGTGATTCTTAGTGATACTGTTGAACGACTGGCGTTGGGTTGAAGACAAACGGCGTTTCTTTGACAAGCGAACGACTTATTTTTTCGTTTGCTTATTTCGTAGCGGTGTTTCCATTTCTTCAGGTGTTTAATTAGAATTATGGAAAATGAAAGCATAGAATGAAGTCCTGGGAAGAAAAGATAAATGTAGTGAACCCAGAGAATAGTTTTTATCCAGCTATCACAAAGTATACTCACATGGCAGAGAAAACTAACCATCAGTCAATATAAACAGAATTGTCCATTCAGCGAGCAAACGTAATTGTGGCCAACTTTAGTGATAAAACAGCAGCCATTTATGTTTACTTTCGCTATCAGTTCTCCTCGAACAGACTATAGGTATATGAATTGCCTGGCGTATAAGTGCGTAGATGACTTTTTAGGAAGCATTAATTTCTTTCTTTTTTTGATTCTCCCACGCTTTACTCCTTTTTCACCTGTATGAATGGATTTTTTTTTTTTTTTTAACTACTTATTTGAAGAAATAAATTTAAATATACTTCATACAAATAGAGTTTTAGTCCTGCACGAATGCGAAGAATTTTTAGATGGCTTAATTTAGAAAATTCTTTCTACACTATGGTTTTTCTCTTGTGTGAATTCGAAGATGCCTCTTGAGATCACTTATTTCTGAAAATCCTTTAGAGCATTCTTCACAAACATAAGATTTTTCTCCTGTATAAATGCGAAGATGTGTTCGTAAATTGCTACTATCAGAAAATCCTTTAGAACATTCTTCACACACATACGGTTTTTCTCCTGTATGAACGCGAAAATGTTTTCTTAAACCGCTACTGGAAGAAAATCCTTTAGAACATTCTGCACACACGTATAGTTTTTCTCCTGTATGAACGCGAAAATGTGTCGTTAAATGTATCTTACTTGAAAAATCCTTTGGAACATTGTTCACACACATAGGGTTTTTCTCCTGTATGAACGCGAAGATGTTTTTTTAAACCGCTACTGGCAGAAAATCCTTTAGAGTATTCTTCACACACGTAAGGTTTTTCTCCTGTATGGACGCGAAGATGACGCTTTAGATAACTTATTCGAGAAAATCCTTTAGAACAATCTTCACACACATATGGTTTTTCACTTGTATGAATGGGACGATCTGCCATTAAATTTCTTTTACGAGAACATCCTTTAGAACAGTCTTCATACACATGTGGTCCTTCTCCTGTATGAACGCGAAGATGTGTTCGTAAATATCGAGTATCAGAAAATCCTTTAGAACATTCTTCACACACATACGGTTTTTCTCCTATATGAACGCGAAGATGTGCTCGTAAATTGCTACTGTCAGAAAATCCTTTAGAACATTCTTACACACATACGGTTTTTCTCCTGTGTGAACGCGAAGATGTTTTTTAAATCGCTACTGGCAGAAAATCCTTTCGTACATTCTTCACACACGTACGTTTTTTCTCCTGTATGAACGCGAAAATGTGCCCTTAAATAGCTCTTACTAGAAAATCCTTTAGAACATTTTTCACACACATACGGTTTTTCTCCTGTCTCAACGTGAATATGACGCTTTAGATCACTTATTCGAGAAAATCCTTTAGAACATTCTTCACACACGTATGGTTTCTCTCCTGTATGAACGCGAAAATGTGTCGCTAAACTGCTCTTACGAGAAAATCCTTTAGAACATTCTTCACACACATACGGTTTTTCTCCTGTCTGATAGCGAAGATGACGTTTTAGATCACTTATTCGAGAAAATCCTTTAGAACATTCTTCACACACATACGGTTTTTCTTGTGTCTTAAAGCGAAGATGACGCTGTAGATCACTTATTCGAGAAAATCCTTTAGAACATTCTTCATACACAAATGGTTTTTTTTTCTGTATGAACGCAAAAATCAGCCATTTAATAGCTGTTATCAGAAAATCCCATAGAATGTTCTTTACACATATGGTTTTTCTATTGAATGAATATGCAAATGTCTCATGATTTTATCTTTATTAGAAAATCTTTTAGAGCATTTTTTACACACTTACAGCTTTTCTTTTGCATTTATGGGTAGATGTTGTATATTCATACTTATTCATTCAGGTTGGAATGTGCTTTACGGTCCTTCTTGGCGACTCGCGGATAAAGATGCCAACCTTAGTAACCACGGTGTTTATGCGCCGCTGAACGATCGATGTTTGAAATGTGGTAACCTCCCCATGATGTTTTGAAACTGATTTTCGCGTACGTTATTGTTGCCAAACGAATTTCGTGCATTTTAAAGACTCATGGAGTTTGTGTGAGACGTATTTAGTAATATTTTTTTTTTTTGGTTTTTATATACGGGTTACTGATCGATGCGAAACGAAATTTCCTACGTTTTAAAGATTCATGGAGTTTGTGTGAGACGTATTTAGTGATATTTCTTTGGTTTTTATGTACGCTTTACTGATCGATGCGAAACGAAATTTCGTATGTTTAAGAGATTCATGCAGAATGCGGGTGAGGTATAGAGTGATGTTTTGTTTGTGGTTTTCATGTACGCTCCGCGTACATACGTGCATATTACTGGTCGCTGCAAAACGACATTTCGTCCGGAGGACATCATTTGGATAAAATGTGCTTTTAAGGCAGTGATTTTTTTTTGTGTGTGTGGGGGGGAGGCAGTGATTTATTTTTTCTTTTCTAGAGGGGGGAGTGAATTTTTTTTTTTTTTGGGGGGGGGGGGGCAGTGAATTTTTTTTTTTTGTGGGGAGCAGGTTTTTTTTTTTTTTTTTTTTTTGTAAGGGGGGGGGGGTGAATTTTTTTTTTTTTTTTTGAGGGGGGGGTGAATTTTTTTTTTTGTGGGGGGGGCAGTGTTTTTTTTTTGGGGGGGGGAGGGAGGGGGCAGTGATTTTTTTTTTTTTTTTTTTTTGAGGGGGGGGGGGTGAATTTTTTTTTTGTGGGGGGGGGCAGTGTTTTTTTTTTTGTGGGGGGGCAGTGGGTTTTTTTGTGGGGGGGGCAGTGATTTTTTTTTTTTTTCTGGGGGGGGATTTTTTTTGTGGGGGGGGGGACAGTGGTTTTTTTTTGTGGGGGGGCAGTGGTTTTTTTTTGGGGGGGGGCAGTGGTTTTTTTTTTGTGGGGGGGCAGTGAATTTTTTTTTTTTTTTTTTTGTGGGGGGGGCAGTAGGTTTTTTTTTTGTGGGGGGGCTGTGATTTTTTTTTTTTTGTGGGGGGGCAGTGTTTTTTTGGGAGGGAGCAGTGTTTTTTTGGGGGGGGCAGTGTTTTTTTGGGGGGAGGGAGGGGGCAGTGATTTTTTTTTGTGGGGGGGGCAGTGTTTTTTTTTGTGGGGGGGCAGTGTTTTTTTTTTGTGGGGGGGCAGTGTTTTTTTTGTGGGGGGGCAGTGCTTTTTTTGTGGGGGGTGGGGGGTTCATGTACGCGGAGCGTACAGACGTGCATATTACTGTTCCCTGCAAAACGAATGCTTCGTTACTCATGTCATAAAGCTTTTTCGCCGGAGGGCCCTCCGGCGAAAAAGCTTTATGAAGCAGTAAATTTTGTTTTGCAGCAATCAGTAAAATTAAAAAAATCCCTTTATTTTGCTTCGTTACTCATGTCATAAAGCTTTTTCGCCGGAGGGCCCTCCGCGTCCTCGGTGCCTCCCGCTTGCAGTGGACGAGTAACGAAGCAAAATAAAGGGATTTTTTTAATTTTACTGATTGCTGCAAAACAAAATTTCGTAGGTTTTATACATTCATGCACAATGCGGGTGTGGTATCCAGTGTTTTTTTTCTTTTTTGGTTTCATATACGCGGACCGTACAAACGTGCATATTACTCATTCCTGCGAAAAGTCACGGAAGCACAGTGCTAGTGCGAAGTTAAATGCTACCTTACTGGCATATCTCCGAGATTGTCGCCGAAGCGCAGTGCTAGTGCGAAGTTAAATGCTACCTTACTGGCGTATCTCCGAGATTGTCGCCGAAGCGCAGTGCTAGTGCGAAGTTAAATGCTACCTTACTGGCGTATCTCCGAGATTGTCGCCGAAGCGCAGTGCTAGTGCGAAGTTAAATGCTACCTTACTGGCGTATCTCCGAGATTGTCGCCGAAGCGCAGTGCTAGTGCGAAGTTAAATGCTACCTTACTGTAAGGTGACCATACGTCCGCGAAATTCGAGGACTGTCCTCGAATTTTGGCCTTTTCTATTTTTTGTCCCCAAAAATTCTTTGACTACTCGGGGACGCTAAATGTCCCGAAATTTAAATATTTGCGTGTATTTTTTCAAAATCACAGTCCATTCCGTGGAGGATCAAAATTGTGATGGCATGTCTCCGGACTACCTGTGGGGTAAGTGCTAGACTGTCGCCAATTGCCCATTGTACAGCACTAATGAGACGTTAAACCCATCTATTCCAATCCAATCAAAATCACATTCTAATAATTGGATTATCTTGAAAATCAACGGAACTTTGAAATAAAGACCCTCATACTTCATGAGCAGAGAAAGAATCATGCACTACTAATCAGTATATAAATTCTATCTTGCCCGATTTATGTTAAGTGAAAAATAAAATTTGCTTAATGAAATTATTTCTTTAGTTATATAATCGGGAATAACTTCTGCATTTCAGGGAGTGGGGATTCTAAAGATTAAAATGAAATGGTGCTATTTTGTGTTTTCTCCTATCATCATAATCAGGGCCCGACTTAGGGTAGCTGGAGCCCCGGGGCAAGCCTATTCTGGGGGCCCCCCTTGCAGTGGCAAAAGAGCTTTTTAGGTTGCAGAATTTCTGCATACGTCTGTAGGGGGGCCCCTTCCAGAAGGGGGCCCAGGCCATTTGCCCCGTATGCCCTGCCGTTAGTCAGGGCCTGATCATAATAAAGTGTAAATGGGTTCTATAGACTTGATTATTTTAATAATGCTGGGATAGTTTAATTTGCATAAACTTACCTTAGGCTCAGCAATTTTTCATAGAAAAAAGTGATTCAAAGCATTTTGTAATGTATAAATCAGAGTTCTTTTTATTAATAATGCATATAGATATTGGTCTATCGTGTCCTCGAAAAAGTCCCCAAATACAGTTTTCAAGGTCCTCGACATTTACTTCGATTTGGGGACAAACGGTAATTTGTCCTCAAATCAGTGTTTGAAAATATGGTCACCTTACCTTACTGGCGTATCTCCGAGATTGTCGCCGAAGGGTAGTGCTAGTGCGATGTTAAATGCAACATTACTTGCGAATCTCCGAGATTATCGCCCATAACGCAGTAGTAGTGTGACGTTAAATGCACTGTGCTTATCTGGGTTATATTTAAGGTTATTGTTGTATTCTCTGTTTTTTTTTTTTTTTTTTTGGTCCTTTTAAGACTACTTATACAGTAGTCTTAGGTCCTTTCAGAAAGAGTCTGGTATTTCGATTTGTTTCTTTTGTTTTTTGAATTTTGGCAACAGTAGGCCGTTTCATTGCATCATATGTGAGGCATGGATGCACACGTTTGTTGTTTTTCTTCTGTGAAATTGCGATTTATTTTAAATTGATTATTTGTGTTGAATATCATAAGAAATACGTTGAGTACGGTTTGCAATTGTGTTGATGTGGTTGGTGTACATGATAAAATCGAAATCTCCAGAGATTATTTTCTTCGTTTTTCCAAGAGTTTCGTTTTTTAGTGTGCCGCTTTTCTTATTTAGGTAAAATTGTCATTTGTTGGTTTTGTAAAATTGAATATTTAGACTTTTAAGGAAATTATAAAACGGGTAAGTAAATAAACTTTCTTTTTTATTTAAATGCTTATTTATGTATATTAAGTTACTTGTGCTGTTTTTGTTTTGTAATATTTCTTAGATTTAATTGATAACAATTGTTAAAAATTTGTATTTTTCTTTACTCAAGTATTTGTAAGATATTTCTGACGCTTTATGTTCACATAATTGCTTTAAAGTACGTAAATCGGCCCTTTTCGAAAGGATGGGTATGAAAACCGTGCTTCCAGACCGGAAAAATTTGTATTTTTCTTTACTCAAGTATTTCTAAGATATTTCTGACGCTAAATTTGTATTTTTCTTTACTCAAGTATTTGTAAGATATTTCTGACGCTTTATGTTTACATAATCGCTTTAAATTGCGTAAATCGGCCTTCTTGGAACGGTTATAAAAACTGGGAAACCGTGCTTCCTGTCCGCCATTTTGGAAAGGACGGGAGAGAAAAAAAACACCGCGCAGACTCGGCGAGTTCGGAAAAAAATCGCCAAGAAGGACCGTAAAGCACATTTTTACCTTCATTCATTATTATTCATACAACGATTATATTAATTTTGAAATTTGTAACAAATATTTTGTGTTTCCTCTATGGCCGAATATTCCTTAGGATAATCGGACCTATGTTCGTTAACGCATGCGCAAATACCATCCGCGATCGTGGACTTTGAAAATTTTTGAACTCTACCTTAAGTAGTGATCCGTCTCACTGGCGCCATCTAGTAGCAAATAGATGGAGTAAACAATACTTTGCAGTTTTATATCATTTTGAATAATTCATTTTAGCGAAACATTAAATATCTAGTTAATTTATAATTGCATGTAAAAATTTAATTGTGTTATTGATATTCGGGAAAAACTTATTATATTAAAACTGTTATATTAGATGTGTAGTATGGATTTTTAAGTCTGTTTTTCTCAGAATGAAATTGTCAGTATTTTTTCAACTTTTACAGGTTATATCTCAACTTATAGTCAAGGTACAAGTCTGAAATTTTGCACACTATTTCTTTATAGTATTTTGAACAAATTGTCTTCGCGATTTTGCATTTCATAAATTTTCTTCTGAAATATTTGCTTACAAATAAAACTTACTCTAAAAAATTTGGATTTTTTCTTTTCTTTTTAAATTTGTAAGCAATATTTTTATAAACCCTGAACACAATTTAAAGTATATTCATTTCTGAATGTAAAACTAAGAAAAGTATGAAATTTTAGCAAGTATTTCAGAAATTATATCAATTTTAAAATATGCTTAAAAGTTTAATTTTGAATTTAAAATTATTTGACAGAGTTTTCATATGCAATGAATATTTCATACAGACATGTATTCTGGGGAAAAAATTCAGAATTAAATACTAATAAAAAAAAAATTGAAAAAAGTGTCCCAGACCCCCCCCCCCCCCCCCCCCCCTTAAGCACTTACAGTAAATAAGTTATAACATAATGCTTTTATAGCAGTTTTTTTCTTTTAGTTAATATAATTTAATTTTTCTGACAATAAAAGTTTTGTATGTAATAGAAATTATAACAAATTGAATATCTATTCAAGAATTAATAAAACAGAAAAAAAGCATTTCAAATAAAAGATTTTATTGAAAATAAAATTCAATTTATTTGTTTTGTGATATTCACAGAGTTTGACTTTAAAAAAAAATGTAATTTAATTTTTCTGATAAACATTTTGAATACTTTTTTTTAAAGCGATTCCTAATATTAAAGTACTTATAACTATAATGTTCACCTGCAAGTAGTGCAAAACCAC
>CAWVNO010002982.1:110391-289514 GCA_963930645.1 Salticus scenicus | reverse complement strand
AAAATTTAAAAATATATCTTTCTTTTTTTTTTTTTCTTTCTTTATCCATATGCTTGGTCTGAATATGAAAAATAATTTTAAACTAAGCAATGTTTAAACACATATTTCCTTTCCTATGCGGAAAACTCATTCTAATGTGAAATATGTTCAGAAGGATAACCAGAGATAAAACTTTTCAAAGATTGCTGTTTTAAACACACAAACAACAACAACAAAAATTAAACTGGTCTGATTGTAGATAACGATCAACACAGAATCCCTTAATGAGATAATATTTTGTGATGCAGCTCTACAATTTATGGTTATATGTAGGGATGAAACGGATAGTGATTTTGCCGGGTATCGGATATCCGGAGCTCTTCTGTCTGCCGGATACGGATATCCGGCATTAGTTTTTTTTTTTTGTTGTGTTGTATATTTCTTTTCTTTTTCGTTATTTTAAAACAATAAAATATAAACATATTTCATATACTATTCTTTAAAAAACACTTTAAATATAATTTATTTAAACATATTTAATATTCTATTTATTTGTGCAATATTGCCATGAAAAATAAAATTTTAAGCATAACATAATCATTCCTACATTTGTAATTTTTCGTGAAAAGCACTGTCACAAAAAGATAGGTTTTGTTAACTTATTATTTACATATTTTTTACAATACTGTTATTAAAAAAAAGGGTTGATTCCTAGATTAGAGGGGCACTTTCTGCTTGGCGAACTTTCGTAGCGATAAACTGCACTTCCTTGTACACATAACTTAAGAATTCTATTATGACGCAGTATGGAGAGATTTGATTGGTTCATTTGTTTTTTATTGATTTGAGTATATTTTACATTGCAGTAGAGCTACATTACGGGAAATTACGCGATATTTGATTGGTTCACTTGTTTTGAGCGTATTTTACGTTGCACTAGAGCTACATTACGGGAAATTAGGCGATATTTGATTGGATCACTTGTTTTGAGCGTATTTTACGTTGCACTAGAGCTACATTAACAGAAATTAGGCAATATTTGATTGGATCACTTGTTTTGAGCGTATTTTACGTTGCACTAGAGCTACATTACGGGAAATTAGGCGATATTTGATTGGATCACTTGTTTTGAGCGTATTTTACGTTGCACTAGAGCTACATTAACAGAAATTAGGCAATATTTGATTGGATCACTTGTTTGAGCGTATTTTACGTTGCACTAGAGCTACATTACAGGAAATTAGGCGATATTTGATTGGATCACTTGTTTTGAGCGTATTTTACGTTGCACTAGAGCTACATTACGGAAAATTAGGCGATATTTGATTGGTTCATTTGTTTTGAACGTATTTTACGTTGCACTAGAGCTACATTGCGGGAAATTAGTCGATATTTGATTGAATCATTTGTTTTGAACGTATTTTACGTTGCACTAGAGCTATATTACGGAAAATTAGGCGATATTTGATTGGATCATTTGTTTTGAACGTATTTTACGTTGCACTAGAGCTACATTGCGGGAAATTAGGCGATATTTGATTGGATCATTTGTTTTGAGCGTATTTCACGTTGCACTAGAGCTACATTATGGGAAATTTTGGTCTTAACATGCGTGATAGTGACTGCCGCGAAACCGAGTTACGTGCGTTTTCAGGTTCATGCACAGCCAGGTAGGGGTGTCCAGTGATGTTTTTTTGGTCTTAACGTGCGCGACAGTGACTGCCGCGGAGCCGAGTTACGTGCGTTTTCAGACTCATGCACAGCGCGGTAGGGGTGTCCAGTGATGTTTTTTTGGTTTTAACGTGCGCGACAGTGACTGCCGCGGAGCCGAGTTACGTGCGTTTTCAGACTCATGCACAGCGAGGTAGGGGTGTCCAGTGATGTTTTTTTGGTCTTAACGTGCGCGACAGTGACTGCCGCGGAGCCGAGTTACGTGCGTTTTCAGACTCATGCACAGCGAGGTAGGGGTGTCCAGTGATGTTTTTTTGGTCTTAACGTGCGCGACAGTGACTGCCGCGGAGCCGAGTTACGTGCGTTTTCAGGCTCATGCACAGCGAGGTAGGGGTGTCCAGTGATGTTTTTTTTGTCTTAACGTGCGTGACAGTGATTGCCGCGGAGCCGAGTTACGTGCGTTTTCAGGTTCATGCACAGCGAGGTAGGGGTGTCCAGTGATGTTTTTTTGGTTTTAACGTGCGCGACAGTGACTGCCGCGGAGCCGAGTTACGTGCGTTTTCAGGTTCATGCACAGCGAGGTAGGGGTGTCCAGTGATGTTTTTTTGGTTTTAACGTGCGCGACAGTGACTGCCGCGGAGCCGAGTTACGTGCGTTTTCAGGTTCATGCACAGCGAGGTAGGGGTGTCCAGCGATGTTTTTTTGGTTTTAACGTGCGCGACAGTGACTGCCGCGGAGCCGAGTTACGTGCGTTTTCAGGTTCATGCACAGCGAGGTAGGGGTGTCCAGTGATGTTTTTTTGGTTTTAACGTGCGCGACAGTGACTGCCGCGGAGCCGAGTTACGTGCGTTTTCAGATTCATAGTTTTATACAGCCATGTTTCTTTGTTGGTTCATATATCTTAGGGGTATGTCCCAATTCATCCTCCGTCGTTACAGTGGCCGGATCCGTGAACTTTTAAAACAGAGATGCTTTAAATTGCTAGAATTAACTAATTATGCATGTATTTTTTTTTTTTTTTTTTCAAATTTAATTAATAAGCACTAAAAATAAAATTTAAATATAAAATAGTTAATTTCTATAATTTAAAAAAAAATTATAATATTGCGAATAAAGTAAACGTTGTCTGTAGAAAATGGGGATATTTGGTTGCCGTAGTCATTGCCCACAACGTAGCACTAGTTCGACGTAAAACTCACTCACAGAATCACTTGTTGGTCAAGTTTATGAAAACTAGCTAATTTTCCCCTCCGCTGAAATGTAAGTGTTGCTGAAAAATTCGAAACGATATGTGTCTGGAGAAATGAAAGCGTATCATTTGATAACTTGAAAATATGTTTTTTATTTTATTTGTATATTCTCATACTTTTTATACCGATGTGTTTCGATTCATTTTAATGCGGTTTTAGAATCCTCGAATGTTACGAATTAAGGGGTACATACAAACGGAACGCTTGCAAATGAACCGCTTGCAACTTCGATGACGTAAATTTTGCAAGCGATTTGCAAATAGTCATACATTTGGAACGCTTGCAGGCGGTGACGTCAACTTGCAAGAATTATCGATTGCGATGAATGATAAACCAATAGGAAACAAGAATACACGAATCGAACAATATTCGACAGAAAATTCGGAAAATTCAGTGGGTTTTTGTTTTTGTTTATTTGTGACTTTTGAGGATCGCTATAATTTTTTAGACAATACTATTTTATATATCAGTGTATAAATTGTAACGATTTTAGATGCGGATAATAGTGTATAAATAGGCAGAATAATTTATTTAAATTTCAGAAATACTCTGATATACTACTAACAGGCCATGATACAACTTTGTATTAAACATTTTCATAATTTTCCTCTGATTATTCAAAAGGATTGGATATAAATATTTTTTCTAAAAACTATTTTTTAATACTAGTGGAATAATCTTGTGCACTGTCCTTTTTTGTCATAAGGCCATGTATTAGCTTATCCTTCTAAGTAAATATTACTAAGGAAAATAGTCTAATTCTGTGATTAAATATTACTTAGTCCTGAATTTTCTAAATTTCATTGTTAAGTAAACACATGGGCTATGGTTGTTCAGAGAATTACTTACTCTAGTATTAATTCATCTTACAGTCCATCAGGTAAGTTTGATTAAAATTATTATTTATTTGTTTATAACATTCAATATGTATTTTTCAATACTTGTAATGAAAATTATTAAAATCATATTCATTATGAATGCAACTTCAACATTTGCACTGAAGGGCAATCCAATGCATAGTATTATGTAAAAAGCGCTATAAGTATATCCCATCAGCTTATTGCCTTTATTTTATACATACATAAAATTTCAGGAGGGGCTGCAGTCCACCAGCCCTCCCCCCCCCCCCCTGGATACGCCACTGTTGCAGTGGTTAATATTCAGACGTATACTCACTTCACGAGCATTATAATAAAAAATAAATAATTACAAAATAAAAAGAACTTTTTATATAGCATGTTTTTAAATTTTCTGTTAAATCATATAAACGCTACCAAAGGCAGCGGGGACACAAAACAATTGGCTAAAAGTATTTAACACGTTCATGCTGGCGCATTTTGTTTACATGTACATAGTAGACTACTCAAAAGTATCTGAGCACTAGCCAATAATTCCTATATTAAAAAAGTACACTTAAAACTGTTTTGTTCAATAAATACTTGTCAAATTATGTTCTTAGACTGACTAAGAACATGACTCGACAAGGATTTATTTAACAAAGCAGTATTAAGTGTACTTTTTTTGGACAGGCATTATTGCTAGTGCTCAGATACTTTTCTGCCGACTGTAGCTGTGACACACCGGTGTGAACGTGCTAAAAAATGTCATCGTTTTATGAGTTATTATAAAAGATTCAAATATCTAGCTAATCAAGAAATTATATGATTGTTGAATCATATAAATGCTACCGAAGGCAGCAGGGACCAAAACAATTGGCTCAAAGTATTAAAAAAATGAAGTTTGTGTTCTGAGCTATTCTAACAGTATCAAATGTCTAGCGAGTCGGGAAGTAAATTAAATTAATTTTCTGTTGAATCATATACAACTGTTGAATTTTCTGTTGAATCAACACTAATGAAGGTAGCGGGGAGACAAAACAATTGGCTAAAGTTATTAAAAAAATACATTGTCATCGTGTTCTGAGCTATTCTAAAAGTTTCAAATGTCTAGCTAATCGGGAAGTTAATTAAAAATCGATTGCAAGATTTGTACTGGACAAACAAAAAAACAAGCAAACGAGAATAAGAGTTAATAAAAACATGGTAAAAAAGAAAAGAAAAAAATCACTGAATATCACTAATTCGTTGTGTATGAATATCTGTACTGCATCAATTACTGTCATACGCAATTTACTTTTCTAAATAATTTCAATTATTTAAAAAATAACTCAAAAAATAATTTTAAATCTGAAAAATGCATTAAAAAAAAAGCATCATTCAGCTGGGCTGCCAAGCAAAAAAACAATAAGAAAGTTCCGAGACATGTAAACGGCGTTCCAGTACAAAAAGGTTACTAGTAAAAAATGTCTATACACTTTTATGACACATAACTGTGTCACGAATTACCAATGGGTGCCTTATAGTAAAGCTTAGTCAAATGAAGGTCTAATTTTGTGATTAAATTGTAATTGAATATTTCAATAAAACTTTATAAATTTAGAATTTTTGACTAATTTAATAAACATTTTTATATTAAATATACAAAATAACACTACAGAACTGACATTTAAAAGTAATAAGTATAAATAAATGAATAAAATCCATAAAATGCAAGAACTCGCAACAAATTTTTCAGGCTGAAAGTAAGCACAACCTTCGCCTTAGAAAGGGTCGTGTTTCCTTTTGACTCAAAGGAATTTTTGAGAGTTCTTGCATTTTATGGTGTTAATTCAAAGTTTCATACTTTTTTATTTTTTACGTCACTTCTAAGGTGCTTTTTTTATAATCTTTGTTTCTTCTTGTACCAAGTAAGTAATTTTGTGAAAGTTTGTTTTCTTTTTATTGGTTTATTTGTTAAATCCCCCCCCCTCCCTTTTTTTCTCTCTCATTTTTTGTGTCTTTCATTTCAAATTTTTATTTTACATTTTTTTTTTTTATTGTTTAACCCTGCCTTTTTTTTATGTGGGTGAAGTGCCCCAACATGCATGCAAAGTATAACATCTGTCTCACAATTTATCCACGTGAGAGGCATTTGTGTCATTTTTTTAAAGTAACTTTGTTATTTGTAAGTTGATTTTTTTCAAATGCTGCATTTTTGTGTCATTTTTCAAACCCCGGCACAAGATACTGTTATTTAAAAAACTTATATGTTTATTAAGAAGACTAACAGTTAATAATTTTCTTCGCTGTGAATTCAGCATAGCACTGTATAGTAATATTTTCTAAGAATCTCCTTCATTGAAGTAAACCACTGTTTCTGAATAGTAATTTTTTATAATTTTCATAATTTGAAATAAATAAAAATTACTAAATATAAATGATGCTATTTAAAAAGTAAAAAATAAATAAAAATAAAAGCAGTCTTTGGGGACTGCCGATAGAAGTGAAAACTAAGTAACTTGTGAATTGTATCGTCGAGCTATTAGATTATTATTTTCGAATTATTTTTGTTTTGTAAACATGTGTTTATGATCTGTATTATATGATTCGGCACAATATTTGTAGCTACCCATATTAAATGAACTAAGCCTTATATTAGGTAAAAATATTGATTACTTATGAAATTATTTTAATTAGTAGCTGAGATACAAAAGAAAACCGATTCAGGACACCTCAAAACGTATAAATCAGGTGAAATCTCGAATTCCACTTTCAATAATATAATCATAATTAGAGTTTGAAATATGAAATTTTAAAATATAACAGCGCCATCTGGTGGTAGAAATTTCTGTAAGCTACTGTTTGATTCCAACTCAACAAAGCTTTCAAATGATGTATTACTTATTTTAATTAGTAGCTGAGATACACAAGAAAACCGATTCAGGAGACCTCAAAACGTGTAAATCAGCTGAAATCTCTAATTCCACTTTTGATAATATAAATTGGTAAAAAATATGTTTCTTCTCATGGGGAAAGCCTTCGCTGACGATGACGCGAGTTTCATGATTTTTGTTCACCCAAAAGTGCTCAACGCGCCTAAAGAAGTTTTCACTTCAATTGGAAAACCTTCGCTGACGATGACGCGAGTTTCATGATTTTTGTTCACCCAAAAGTGCTCAACGCGCCTAAAGAAGTTTTCACTTCAATTGGAAAACCTTCGCTGACGATGACGCGAGTTTCATGATTTTTGTTCACCCAAAAGTGCTCAACGCGCCTAAAGAAGTTTTCACTTCAATTGGAAAACCTTCGCTGACGATGACGCGAGTTTCATGATTTTTGTTCACCCAAAAGTGCTCAACGCGCCTAAAGAAGTTTTCACTTCAAAAATGTAGTTTGAAACAACCGCACGACTTCCATTACCCACTATTACATGTACTTTTGGGAAATAATATAATTAAAAGACATAAAACTGACCTAATAAAATCGACATCTGAAAATTTTCCAGTACGAGAAAACTGATACTCATATCTAAATGCATATAAAACAGAATTTACATAGCGAGTTAAAAAAATAAGAGAAAAAAAAATCAGTTTAAATTATTTTTATTTTTGAAACATTAATTTTAAGATCTAATACTGACCTACCTAATCAGTATATCTGTTAATTTTCCTGTAATAACTATGTAATACATGAGAAAGGATATCTAATGGGTTTATGCAACAATTTTCAAGAAAGTCATTAGAATCGCTTTTTAGATACCGACTTTTACCAATACTTGGCGTACTCAATTGTTGACCCAAAAGTAACAATTACATACAAAACCTACAGAAACTGCAGTTTGGTTTTAACATTTTTTTACATTGGCGTTTTTAACATTATGTAAAAAATTTATAGTAAATTGTTTATCATTCTTGATAATAAAAAAGTAAATCCATGAAATAAATGATATTTTTAACAGCAGTGTATTAAACTTCGGTATTTATGCATCATTAATTAATCTGAAAAAGAACTTGTTTTGTCAATATATTAAAACTGACACAACAGACAATTTCTAATTCAGATGTTTATTCGTAAAACTAAGAAAAAATGCATTCTCCATTGATCAGATCGACATTCACCTGCCAGATTCCGGTTCAAGACTGAAGTAAATTTATTCATATTTTAAAATACTCACTCAATTTCTCAATAATAAAAACTATAAAAATTTGAAAAGTATATTATACTTACAAAAAACATAATCCTTTATATGCCTTAGTATATTTTTCAAGTAGACGACTGCTTCACTTCAGAAGAAGCACTTTTCAAGATTTTGTGCTTCATTGAACAATCTGAAAGAGAATTTAGTACGTTATGCCAATATACTAAAACTGACATAACAGCCAAATTCTCATTCGGATAGTTGTTCGATAAACTGGAATATTCTTCATCAGGTCACACTGAGGTTCTTCATTTAGCGAGATTTTTAATTCAAGATTGAGGTGAATGAACCGATATTTAAAAATACTCATTCGATTGAAGAGTTACCATAATCTTGATCATAAAAAAAAAAGTCAAAAACAAAATACTTACAAAATAAAATTATAAGCCTTTATACTTCTTAATATTTTTTTCTATCAAATAAAATCAGAATTTTTATAATAGTCTTTATCGAATGGTATTCAAAATATAAATCATATAATATTAATAAAATAAAATAATTGAGGGGTGAATAAAAATTAATTATAAATAATTTTATAACATTACTTTAATATTTTGCTTATTCTTCAATACTTAAATTTAAATAAATAAAATAATACTTAGATGAATATAAACATCACATAAAATTGGTGTTGCTATCATGCATAACATAAAATGTAACATTCTTAGTTAAGTAAAAATATTTATCATTTGATAATAAAACTTTTAAGTTAAATCTTACCTTTAATAGAACTGCATTTGAACTTCAGCATTTATAACATTGTAGCATCATTATCCGAAAAAGAGCTTAATATGTTATGCCAAAATAGTAAAACTGACATAACACATAAATTCCCATTCAGATGTTAGTTCAATAAGCTACAAATGTTTTTCAATGTTTATCTCTTCAGACCTTCTTAACCACATATTTAAAAAATAAAATACATAATCATCAAATTTTAAAACTAAAATCAATACTCTCTATGTATTTTTATTGCCAATATTTAAAAATATAAATAGTTAATGAAAGATTTTAGTTATAATAAGCAAGACAATATAAAATAACTATATTGCAGTTCATTCTTTCAATGCAAATTTAAGTAGCATTTTAAATAATTTTATATTCATACATATTGGTTAAAAGTGCAGAAATAACTGGGAGAGAAAATAAAATAAGTATATCTAATACAATCAATACTAAATCAGTTGTATGCATTTGTAAGTAAAATATAATCTACTCTTACAGCTTATGAACTTTTAATGATTTTGATTTTTAATAATGAAAGTTGATATTTGGATATCGAGCTTACCACATACTGCATTTTTAATAGATGTATACACTCTTGTTAAAGCAACATTAACTCTTCCCTTCTACCTTTTGCAGTTTTAGTCATCTACTCACTCCAAACCATGTAATTATAAGGTAATAAATTTAAGAAATGTTTAGATTTCAATGAAGATTGAAAAAATATGTTTATAACACACACACTTGACTTTCATACAAAGTGTAGCCTCCAAAATATTGAAATTATACTTTATTAAATAATTGAAGTTTTATAGAAATCTCGAATTTAGCATAAATTCAATTCTATTTATTTTAGTGTTCTATGACCTCAATACAAAGTATAAAACAATATAGACTTAATTATAAAAGTGAACATTTGGATGATGATGCAAATGTTAAAATTGTTCATAGAAAAAACAATAACCGATTTTATCAAATTCTTCAAACAGATAATTCACTTGAAACTAAAAAGAATATTTGAAGTCAGTTGTCCAGTTAAGATGAACTGCAATAATATACTTCAGAAAACAAAACATATATGACATACGAAAATAAAAATAAACATACGAAAATAAAAAATTGAAATGTAGTTCGATTACGAATACATCCGATATCTGTAAATAAACTTCCGTTATCCCAAACTAAATAAATCTTATTTGTTTCTTAAAGAACTGATTTAATATCATATATATATGTATATATATAAAAAACTGATTAATTCTTCAAAATAATAATTCGCCATCTTTCACATTTGCAATTGCAAGTTGACTTACGAGAGGTGCAAAGCTCTTGCAGATTTGCAAGTGGGTTTGCTGTCAGTTTGCAAGCGATATGTTCCATTTGTATTGAAACTTCCGTTGCAAGCGGCTTTGCAACCGGAAGTGTTTCATTTGTATGTACCCCTATCTGAGCGCGAAGTGAAATATTTGATATGTGATTTACGTATTATGGAGTCAACAGAAATTTCAAAATGGAAAAAAATAAATAAATTAATAAATAAATAAATAAAATTCATGTTGCATTTATTGTAAGTTTTCATGCTTTTTTAATTACTTTTAAAGTTATATTTTTATTCTGAATTTTCATTTATTTAATTACATTTATTGTGTTGTTGAAATCAATTTGCTCTTAAAACTTCGATGAGAAAACGTGTATTTTGTTAGGTATTTGCTTATTTATTAAAATATTGTAGTTAAAAATTTAATTATTTATTTCATTTCGAACGTAAACAAACGTTTTGTAAGTTAAAAAGTTAATTAACCATCGCCATTTTATTAAAATTCTTCGATAATTTCATTTATTTTCGTTAAATAGTCGTCTGCATTAGTATTTATTTCATTTCGAACGTAAACAAACGTTTTGTAAGTTAAAAAGTTAATTAACCATCGCCATTTTATTAAAATTCTTCGATAATTTCATTTGTTTTCGTTAAATAGTCGTCTGCATTAGTATTTATTTCATTTCGAACGTAAACAAACGTTTTTTCAGGTTGCCATTAGATAAATTCATTACCTTGGTTCGTTGGCGCACGGATAATATCGCCAAAATGTAAACAAACGCCAATGCCCCTCTATTCTCATAATCTGCCAAAAAAAGAAATAAAATATTTTACTAATATAATCACAGTTGAAGGGTTATTTTCACATGAAAACTAATATGTTGTGGCCATCACAAAACTTTCTTCTACATAATTCTATATAACAGCACCACTTACGGTTTAAATCGTATAAAAGTTTAACCATAGCTTCTCACAATAAATATTTTACAAAAGGAGTTTATGCAATTTTAATCAACAGATGCTGAGATATACGCTTGTGAAAAATCATAATAGAAGCTCCACCTGTCAGCTGATATACACATAAATAAGGTCAACATTTGCTTTCATAATGGTTGTCTTATATATCAAGTTTCATGCACATATGTCATAGAAGTTTGAATTAACTTAGCCTATTCATTGGGTAAATTGTAGTGTAGTATTGCCACCTGTTGGCCGATATACACCTAAAATAAATCGCAATAGTGTTTCACAATGGCTGGTTCTCTCATATACCAAGTTCTATGCAATTATACACAATAGAATAAGAGATATAGCCTTCCCCTTTTGGGGGGAAATTTCTGTATTGCAGAGCCACCTACTGGCCAACATGCACCCAAACTGAACCAGCATAATTTCTCATAATGCCTTTCCAAAATGAAGTTTTGTGTAGTTACACGAAATAGAACCTAAAATATAGCCTTCCCTAAACTGCAGAAAGCACTGTGTAACAGCACCACCTGTAGAGCGATTGGCACAAAAACTTTATAGGCACTAATATATGCCAAGTTACATGTACATATATTTATATAAAATTCTGAGCAGTAGTTTCTGAGATATAGCCTTCCTCTAAGTTGCAGAAATCGCAGTATGGCAGCACCACCTGTTCAGCCATTTGCACCAAAAGTTGGTAGGCACTGATTTATGTCATGGTGCAACTACACATAAATTTATATGTAATTGTAGTACGCAGTAGTTCCGGAGATACAGTTGAACAGAATTTTTCTCACACACACACAGACATTTTTTTTAAATTGGTCAAACCAAGTTCTGGACTTCTTAAAATGTGTAAATCCATCAAAAACCAGAAGTTGAAAATTTTTATGAATCCAATGCTTTCTTTTGAGACATTTATAAGAAAACATAAAAGAAAGAAGAAAAAAAAAAAAAAAATAAACGAAAGCTTCAAACTAGTATGTTATGGCCATCACAAAACTTTCTTCCATATCTCTCTATATAACAACGCTACATGCTGTTTAACATGCAGAAGAAACATAATCATAGCTGCTTACAATAAAGATTTTAGATATTGAGTTTAGTGCAATTTTAATCAAAAAATTTTGAGATGAAGCCAAGTGGAGAATCACAGGTGAGGAACAGCTGCGCCACCTGTTGGTCGATATACATCCAAATTAAGCCAACTTTTATTCTCATATTATTTTTATCTTATCTGTTAAATTTTATAGATGTTGAGATTTAGCTTTCCTAGTCACAGAGTAAATTGCAACATAATATAGCCACCTATCGACCAATATGCACCAAAATTGAATGAACATGATGTTTTATAAAAATGATCCTTTTCCATACTAAATTTTTAGCAATTATACACGAATGAATCTGAGATATAACTTCCCCATTCACGGGAAAATTGCAGCATAGCAGCATCACCTATTGGCCGTTATGCACAGTAATTTTATGAACATGTTTCATAATAGCCCTCCGTGTGACACACTTAGTTTATTTTTTTTAATTATACACAGTATAAGCTGAGATATAGTCTTCCTTTAAATGGGAGAATTCACAGTAACAGCGCCATCTGTTGAGTGATTTGCACCAAAAGTTGATGGGCGCTTTTTTTTTTTTTTTTTTTGGTAAGATGCAACTATGTATAAATTTATATGAAATTCTGTGCATTAACTCTTGAACTGTACAAAATTTGTTTCAGATAGACATTTTCCAAAAATGGTCAAATTGTGTTTTGGTTCCCTCAAAATGCGTAAATCTACCAAAACTGGAAGTTTAAAATTTTCACGAATCCAATACGTCCTTCTATTTAATATAGAAGAAAGTAATAATTCAAAATGAATTTATACTTTTTACTTATTTTATATTTTTATATTCTGTGCAGAGAAGAAAGAAAATTTTACATTAGTTATTAAAATTCTTTAATTAAGTGAAGTTTTTAAGCAGTACAGAATCAAAAACCTTAAATAACTGACTTTTTTTTTTTTTTTTTTTTTTCTTATGAACAATATGAAAGTAAAAGTACAGACTTTCTGAAAATTTAAATATGTACTTTTATTTGAAGTAACGTCCACATCTTGAGTATGCCACCCCCATTTGGGCCCATACTTCAGCCAGAACACTCCACTACTTGGACGGCATCCAGGCTACAGCAGCCAAAATCATCTGCGGTGCAGTTTCCTCTACAAACAATGAAAAAGTGATACGAGAATGTGGCTTAGCATCACTCAATAACAGAAGGAAGTACCAAACCATAAACTTCACTAACAAAATATGAAGTCGGTACTCAGACCACATCTCACGAAGAACCTTTGAAAATTGGTCCAAGAAAACCAGACTTAAAAGATCGTCCAATCTACAATTTGATTCCGATATAAGACGAGAGATCGTTCTCGAGCACAGCACCCTTGATTTCCTCGAAGAGCCTGCATTCTCCAAGTGCTTACCCAAGAATACCACTATCAACACCAATCTTGTTGTTCCATGCTCCAAAAAGGAATTAACATCAGTTATCTTTGAAAAGGGTATGCAGACAATCAATGCAATGTCGGAAATAACCTTGTCCACGCATATACTGATGGCTCAGCTGACGAAACTTTTCAAAAAGGCGGTGCGGGCATACACTTTGTACTACCCAACGGCAGAAGTACGAACCATTCACTGGGCACTGGTTCCATTGCCTCAAATTTCACCAGTGAACTTAAAGCAATATACAATGCATTGCATGAATACATCTTACTCAACAACACTGACAAAGCTAACGGGCTAGTCATCTTTTGTGACTCCAAAGCTGCTTCAGAAGCATTAAATAAAGGTCAATCAAGGCTAACCCACAATATCCAACACCAATTAGAAGAAATTGACAAACTGCACAAGATATGTATTCTACAGTGGATCCCCGCGCATGTCGGCATCCGTGGAAACGAAGAGGCAGATCAACTTGCCAAGAAAGGGAGAAATCTCAATAATGAAAATATCGCCAAGGTCACTCTTGATGATGTTAATGCGATGGCAAGGTTCCGTTTGAGAGAAAACACCATTAAAAAAGACTCTCAGATTTGTGAAATAAACGCTAACAGAGACCTTACCAAAACTATCACCCGCCGTAGAACTGGTCATTATCGAGGTATGAAGATCCTGAGAGATGGCAATAGAACCTACCATCTCTGCAGCAACTGTAATGATGTTCCACTAACACCAAAACATATTTTTGACTGCCCAGCCATTTTAAGATCCCTGGCTCAGCTTGGGGGCGATTTATGAAAGACTTCCAGCAACGAAGATTAAGCAAATAGAGAGCAGCAATTGGTCAGACGTAACTACTGTAGGAGGAGCCAAAGCTCACTCAATGAATCGTTCTTTTTATGAATCTATCAAATCAACATAACATGGCTTCGTCTTGTCTTCGTAATCGTAGATCATCGCTAACACTTACAAATACAAAATAAAACGTTAATTTGCGTACAGTGGTTTTATTGTATTTACTTAAAATTTTTTATTTCCATAGCACAAAGTAGTTCACATTTACTGTATTAAATTTTTATGATATTTAGTTATTATTGCACTGTAATTATCAAATATATTACTTGAAACTATATTTTTCATTAAACATAAATATACCTTATTTTAATCTTGTATTTCGGTTGGCTTACTTATTTATTTGCATTTATTTAGTCACTTACATAAATAAAATGATTCATTAATATACCAGATTAAAAATGATTGTTATAAAAAAAACTTTCATGCTTTTTATGATAATGTTAAAAAAGCCAGCTTTAGCCACCCTCCTTTTTTTTTAATCTGCGTTTTAATATTTTATCTTGTCATGCATTAACCCTTATACCGGAACATCGGTCTCTCAAACCGCTAAAAGTTAGGCTTAGTGTAGGGACTTGCGGATTCATATTCCTAGAATAGAGTACTGGCACGTTTGGCGATAAACGTCGAAGACGCCAAGTCTATCTAACTGAAGCACTAGTGCGACGTAAAATACACGCAACCTGTAGAGGATGGCATGTCTGTCTAAGAACAACCCTAGGGATGAGTCCCGAACCGTCGCCAATTGTCCACAGCGTGACACTAGTACAACGTAAAATCCGTTCAAACAAGGAAGCTACCCATTGGGGTTGGAAGAGTGAGCAGGGCCCGGAGGCGCTTAGTGTTGACGGTTGTTTTGTTGGTTCGATTGGTTTTACGTCGCACTAGTGCTGCGCACTGGGCAATCATCTTAGGGTATCATACAAACGCAACTTCGATGACGTAAATTTTGCAAGTTTTTTGCAAATATAGCGCAGCAAAAGTATCCGAGCTCTAGCAAAAATTTCTATACAAGGAAAGTACACTTGATGCAGTTTTGTTAAATAAATCCTTGTCAATCCTGTTCTTAGTGACAAATGCCAAAAGTGGTGATTGTCCGAAATAAATTGAGATATTCAATCACTTTAGTTCACTACCTAATTTAAGGACATTTAGTCACCCTAGTTTAAATATCACATGATAGCTACGTAATAAGCAATTGGTGGAAATCTAGAATCCACCTCTAGAAGTGGTCCAGGACGAGGCATGTCATTACCATTGTGTGTACCAGCAAAAGTATCCGAGCACTAGCAATAATCCCTCTCAAAAGAAAAATACACTTAATACTGCATTGTTAAATAAACCCTGTCGAGTTATGTTCTTAGTCAGTCTAACAGCATGATTCGATAATGATTTATTTAACAAAACAGTATTAAGTGTAATTTTTTGGCATCGGAATTATTAGCTAGTGCTCGGATATTTTTGCTGCCGGTTGTGCAAGAAAGCTCAGCAATCACTTAGAGACACGAATGTATTCTTTGCACACATGAAAAAAAAAATGTCTCGGTACCCCTCATCGAGCAGATATACTAGTAAAGTACGGATTCCCTATACTGTCTATGGAGAAAAATTCCAGGAACATCACTGCGGTTTTGCGCCTTCTTTTGGTATTAATAGCTATCTTGGAACGGGTTCTTGGGATTTTGCACGTTTTAAATGATTTGTTCCTCTTACCACCAAAACTTCAAACAAAAGTCAAAGGGAAAAGCTTTCAAACCATAAGAGGGATTAGGTTACTTGCTTTCCATTTCAGCTATGGTAGGTTTTGGTATATGTTTAATGTACACCCAATCGAAATATAAAACAGCGATAACAAAGGTGGAGGAAACTTGCCTTGGTGGAATTTTCATGTCGGTTTGGTGGATGATTTGACTGAATGGTGGAGATCTGATGTTGGAAAGCAAAAAGGTTACTTGTCCGGGGTCTACTCTAATATCTTGTCGATAGTACAGCTCGTGAATGCATCTCAAACTGCACGATATTCGATAACTCAATTGTCGAAATAGGGTGACAAAATTTCTTCAAATCCGAGCCCAGACTCATTTCCTACAGTTCGAAAAATAATAAGAAATTGTTTATTTATAAATTTTATTAGTGTGGTTATTTAGAATTAAAAAATCAACGCCGTAATTACATTCTTCTAATAATTTTAATGCTTCGTATTTATAAAAGTACTCTAAACTGGTCACTATAATCATATTAAAAAAGAATAATTTCAGAAACCAGATGATTCAATCATATAATATACCAAGTTATAACTCTGGGGGTCACCTAAGCCAGGGAGGATCAAAATTATGATGGCATGTCTCCGGACCATCCTTAGGGGTGCGTCCCAGGCCGTCGCCAATTACCCATTGCGCAGTACTAATGCGGCATTAAATCCAATCAACCATATAATATACCCTGTCGTCCCTATAATACGTCATGATTGAGAAAAGAAAATTATGCTACAAGAATTCATAATTTATCGCCATGAAATTTCGCTAAATACATTCAGTACCTTTTTCTAAAAATAGTGGTCTGCGAGACCGATGTTCCCGATAAGCATGATGAAAACATGTTCCGGGCAAAGGGTTAATCTTATCTGGTATCTTGTGGAAAAATATGTACACCAAGTTTCATAATGAAAGTTCTATATCAATTTCATTAGTAAATATTTATTTTTCATAATATTATGATGATTTTACTTTTGTGAAATATACAGCATATTATTAAAAACAAAAATTATTTTATTTATGAGACAAAATTTTAATTAAAATACATTTACAAACAAAATAATTTGCATGCAAATTATGTTGTAGTGGTATTGATGAGGAAACCCGGACGGGTTTTGAAATGTCTAAATTTTAATTGTTTTAAAATAAGATACATTTACAAACAAAATAATTTGCATGCAAATTATGTTGTAGTGATACTGATGAGGAAACCCGGACGGGTTTTGAAACATCTAAATTTTAATTGTTTTAAAATATATTTTACCTAAAATTTTGTCTCGTAAATAATTTTTTTTAAATATTTATAATTGAGGCGATTTGATGTTTGTGCACAATACAGCATATTATTATTACAAAGAGATTTTACTGACAACAATTTTGCAGTTTGGAAGCTTTTAAAAAATGCTTATTCTTCCAAAAATATTTTCTTTTTTCCTGATAAAGTAGTGTATTGCATGAGTTACTTGTTGTGATTTTTTTTAAATTTCTGAAAAATTCTAATTATGATAAGTGGTCTTAAATTTTTGTTGTAGCTGTTGTGCTATTTAATGTCATTTAAACAACCCAAATTAAGCAAACTCATTTTGTAATGCTGTGCTGTGTTCACTATTTAATAAATAAAAAAAATAATCTGGTGTGTCACTCACACGACTTTCTCTTACCCTGAAATTTAAATACAGGTTGCAGATTAAGAGGTAAGATAACGAGTACTGTTATGTAAACCTGTGTTAAACAATTCAAATTAGGCTTCGGAAGAGTGTTATATGATAAGTAGTTCTGTGCGAGGGGGGGGGGCTACTGCCCCCTCAACCCCAGGTTTCAATTATACACCTACATTTATATAGAATTTAATCTGGTTATTAAAAAATAATTCTGTTTTTAAACCTTAATTTATTAAAATTATTTTAAAAATATATCTTTTATGATAATGCAGACGATTTCCATATTAGAGAAGTAGTATAACACTAAATATATAAAAAAAAACTTAAATTTATTCTCAGTATTACATAAAAAAAAAAAAAAAAAAAAAAAAAAAAAATTGTAAAAAATGAAAAAAAATTATAACTTTATTTTAAATTATCGCAGATCGATGGTTCAACCATTCGTTTTAAAGGTATTGGGGAATTCTTTTGAAAGATACCCATCATGAAAATTTATTCCCCTCAAGGTGCGACTTTCCCCCCAGGGGAGAGGCGAGGCTCCTACATATACAAAAAATTTTCCCAGTTGACTCTCTATTACAAAAAATATATATTCATTTCATTTTGTTTAGTGCAGTCTATAGATGTTAAACTCTACTTACCTGTAATTTCCCCCATAGACGTAATGTATTTGAATACTTTTGACTGTCCCTGTGCCTGTACACGAACCATTTGCTTCACCTCAACGAAAAGCTTATTGTAGCATCCCTATATGATACACATTTAGAATACCGAGTTTCGAATTTCTGCTACTATTTGTTCTTGATATATACTGAAAACAGACACACAGACCATTTGGAGCTGATTTAAGCTTTAAAATGTGTTTTTTACATTCCTACAGGGAAGTTAAAAAATAATTTTGTGAAATCTCTGTATTATAGCATCAGTGTGTGTAATCAATCATTTGGGTTTCTTCCAGGACAGTGGAAGAAAGTGGATAAAAACAAACAGAACACAAAACAGGTGTTCCAGATTAACAGGTGTTCGACTAATTTGCCGAGTACTCGGTACACAGCCAAATTTGGACTAAGTATTTGGCCAATAAAGAGTCGTTGTAAGAATTTCATTATTTTTATGTATTATTGAAAGAAATGTATTCATAACAGTTGTTTATTAATAGCTAAACTAAAAAAATCTGGAAATATATATAGAGAGTCATTAAACTTTTGCTGCAAACAGCTTTCTGCAGTTAAAACGGGCAAGTAGATTGCCACCAAACTCGGTATAGAGATGATTCATGATATGATCTTATCCATTTAGTTACAAGAATTTAAGTATAACCATATGCAATTCTTTTTATAAAAACTTAGTACATAAAATTGTATCTATAAAACAGACAAAAATAAAATATTTTAGAAAAAAGAACCCTTATGCCTTATATAATACTCGATAAAACTTTAGTTACATATTTGTGCAAATAAAAATAAGACACTTTTAAAACTGTAAGGAAAGATTGATTTTTAATTTAAATAACTATGAAAAAGGTAAACACTAAAATGTTATTAAAAATATATTTGAATAATCAAATTTGTTGTTTTGCAAATTATGGCCCAAAACCACCTATCTTTTTTAATCTTCTAGAATTTGATGATTAATGAAATCTATCATGTTTGAAATGATAAAATATTTATTTTAATGTTCTTATTTCATATGTAAATTTCATGCATCTTAAATTAAGCCCGAGTGTATAGGAACTTTTATATTTTCTCTAAGAATTAGCTGAGAATGATTCACATCTGAGAAAGACTATATAATAAAGAATGAAGTTATCAGTTATTATGGTTTTAATAATTCACTAAGCTGAAAGTATCAAATGTAACAATGAACCTAATTGTGTATATACACTACAAAAGTTCTGAAACGTTTCATGAAAACATGCTGTTTGCCATTTAACTTAATTTTGTATTCAAAAGGCCTTTTTTTAATATCAAAATGTGCAAAATTCTTCATATGTACATCAATTATTCATTCTTACAACTACTCGGTATTCGGTACTCGACCGAGTAGTAAGGCCAAGTACTCGGTACTCAGCCAAAGTGCTACTCGGTGCAGCACTACTCCCAATGTAGGCTAACTCTCGCCGTTCAGATTCCCACTCCTCTCATCATCACATTTTGACTGACAAGGAAACATTCAAAAGGTGTCGTCTTCAAAAGATATTGAAAAAATATATATGTGATTCTATTCCTAAAACACCAGAAAGTGAAAAAATTATCGGCTGAAATGAATTACGGCGAGCAAAAAAAATTATCAAAATTAAGCATTTTTGGCAATTCAGCACTGTTAGGCGATAAGTTTGCTAGCACCAAGGTTGCCATGTACGAACAAAACCATGGTTTGCTTCTCCGCCAAGTACTCAAAATCAATCGACTAACAATGTGAATCGCCAAATATGCTTAATTTTGATAATTTTTTCTGGTCGCTGTAATTCATTTCAGCCAATAATTTTTTCACTTTCTGGTGTTTTATGGAGAGTAGAATCACATATATTTTTTTCAATATTTTTTTGAAGAAACCACTTTTTGAATGTTTCCTTGTAAGACATTGTGTTGAATCAATACACCATTAGGGGATTTACACAATTTTTCTCTGTGCATGTTTCTGAACATGGTGTTCAATTAATACACTCTTTTAGGGGATTGGTATCCACTGCTTGTTTGTTCATGATTTGTGAACTTGTGCTGAATCTGAATCTTTGCATATCATCTTTAAAATTGATGATAGTTAACAATTCTACTCTTTATAGATTTCACAATTTAATAAAGCATGCTTAAAAAGAATATTGACATTTATGTTGCATATAAAAAAAAAAAAAAAAAAAAAAAAAAAAAGAAAGAAAGAAATTGTAAGGATTCCATAAGGTGTTTGGTTGCCGATCGTTAGCTTAAGATTAGGGCATCTCAAAAATTATATCAGTATAAGGTAATAAACAATTCTACTTCTTTATAGCTGTGAGAATCTAATAAAGTGTGTTTAAAGAGAACACTGACATTTATATTGCAGATGGAGAAAGATTGGAAATCGCATGACTTCTGCAGTGCATTTGATCAACGAGTGTTAGAGCAGAGGGAAAGGGGGGTGGTCCTAAAAAAGTATATGATGAGTGAAAGATATTTAACTATTCTATTTCTTTATAGATTATAGAATCTATTAAAGTAAGTTGAAAAAGAAATCAACATATATGTTGAGGATGGAGAAAGATTAGAAATCCCAACATTCCTGCAAAGCATTTTATTGTCGTTTGTTGGCAGAGGGGAATGGTGGATGGGTTAAAAAATGTATGAGATATATTGAACACTTCTACATATTTATAGGTTCTGGAATTTAAGTTAAAAAAGAACATTGACATTTATGTTGTGTATGGAAGAAGATTGGAAATTGGCAAGGATTTAATGAGGTGTTAATCGTCGATTGCTAACAAGAGGGGGGGGGAATCATTAAAAATTTCATAAATAAAAGATATTAAACAATTCTACCTTTATAGGTTCTAGAAAGTGTCTTTAAAATGAACTTTCGCATTTATGCTGTGGAAGGAAAAATATTGGAAAATTAAGAGACCTGAAATTTCTACACTATATTGTTTTCAAAAAATAATCTGCAGTATATAAAAAAAAAAAAAAAAAAAAAAAAAAACTGTGGTGTATGTTTTGTGTCTCGCATTTTCTGCCATGGGGGCTCCCTTGTGAGTCAAGAGTTAGAACAGAAGCAGGGTTGTTCAGTTTTTTCCGAATTGGAAAAAAACTGGTTAAAACCATCCCGGACAAAATACTATTTTGTCCATTATTAATTATTTGCGAGTACTAAATTAAAAATTATCTTTATTCTTTCCATATACATAAAACAATTCTTTATTAATATGCGTATGTGCAGGACTTGTGAAATACAGTCACCTGGTCACCAATGTCGACCAATATTTTTTAACTGGCAACAATTTTTTCAACTCTAAGGAAACTTTTTTAAATTTTGATATTTTGTTAAAAGAATTGGACTCTGATTCTCACTTCTCTAATTACTTTTTGAAACACTGTGTGGTATGAATACACCATTAGGAAATTTACACATCTCCATGCATGTTTCACAAATCAGTGTTAAATTATTACACTGCTCCTATTTGCACATGCTATCAACCTGGTGCTGAATTGTTGTGCCGGTGAAATGATGTAACAATGCCGTTTGTATATTGGTTTAAGGGGTTACATCCAGTTGTAATTTTCAAAAAATCGATTTTTTTTTTTTTTTACATATTTTGAATGTACATATATTTGATAATATTATCTGAAAATTTCATATCGATCCGGCAATTAGTTTCGGAGAAATTTGCATATTTGTAAAGACGTCTTCGAGCGTTTTAAAGTAGGCGGAGCGTAAACCAGAGTAGCAGCTGTTTTTCATTATCCCTATGCCCTTGTCCATGCTTTTCATAATGTTTTGCTTCTTAGAATAAGAATATAAAAGGTTTATCTTATATCTGAGAGCTATATTTAGAAATTTTAGGTATACAGTAAGTAAATATCGTCAGTTTAAAGTGAACTGCCTCGTTGTCAAGTCGTGCCAGTATTCTGTTTAGATGGTTCCCAAAACTTTAAATGCGTTTATCTCGAAACGGTGTTTTCAAAGTCGGTGAGCAAAATTTCTCCGAAACGGCTGGACCGATTGACTTGAAATTTTGACACGATTTTCTTAGATATTTTTGTCAGGTAATGATCGTAGGAATAAGGTTTCTGATAATAATTTCGATTTTTTCAGCCACTTTCAAGTGTAAATTTTCATGAAAAAAACGATTTTTTTTTTGGGGAAGCCGCCATTTTGTCAAAAATCAAAATTTTGACTATTCCTACGATCATTACCTGTATTCATCTATCCTAAAAATAAATCTTTTGGTTTTTTTCATTTCAGATAATTTGGATCAGAGATATCTTGCTCACCGCCAGACACCTTTTTGTGGAAGTCCTCTAAGAGATCTACTACAGGAACAGCAGAACCCAATATTTTTGTAAACTCATCACGGATTCTTAACATACATTAAATTTGCTATATGTATATGTATTGTATATATTTTTTTAATAAAAGGCCTCTTCACAAAAAATTCACAAAAAAACACGTTTTTTCGTGCATACAACTGGATGTAACCCCTTAATGAAAATAACAGAATTGGTTTCATGATGTTAAATTAACAGGTGTTTCCTGATGTATCAGTCTAGCCTAATAAATAATTGTTTTTTTATACACAGAATTTCAATTTCTATATTTAAGTAAATTAAATTTTAAAATTGAAAGAAAGAAAGAAAACGGTGGAGGATACTTTTTATGGGCTACCAGAAATTTTTGTTGGCAACCATTTTTTTTACAAATTCCTGGAGCCCTGTGTATGTGTATATAATCAGTTTAAATATTTCAAAATAGACATGCAAAGTTAATAATATTTAATAAATAAATATATCTGTATTTTTCTAAAGATTGATTGGATGCAAAAGTGATAGTTTATATGTAGTTATAATTTTAATTTCCCCACTGCTTTCAACAACATTGTCATTTCCTATCTCATAATCATAAATTCCGTTTAAAAATATTTTATTAAGCATGATGAAATTGAATGGTTCACACATCTTTCATGGAATTTTTTAATTTCTGAAAATACACAGTAAGGGAAGTATTGTAATCATAACAAAAACTTGATTTTGGGATGTTAGTGTATCTGTGTGTTTTAAGGTCCCATGAGTTCATTTTTGCTATTTTTATGATTATGTATATGCAGACCTAGATAAAATGCAATACTGTTTGCAAACTCAAAAAATTTCTTACAAATTTTCTGTAAAAAAAAAAAGAATACTGTGCACCTTCTGAGTTTTATATCACTGCCACATCTTGACATCTGTTAAATATATAATGAAAAAAAAAAGTTATTAGTCCATGAATGGAAGAGTCATTCATCATTTTGTTTACTGTTTTTTAAATAAACCATTCCTTAATATTATGGCTCTTTCTTAAAAAATGCTACTCACTCTGCTTGATAAAGAATTGATTCAAAGCAGCATTACAGAGTCACACTTTTGAATAAAGGTCCATTCACAGAAATAATTCATTTCATGGTGATCTGTTTCTTCTCTAATAGGTCGCCCATTATTACTGTGATACTCATATTTTAATGTTAGTGACTTGCACACAGATTACACAGACGTAATAGTTACAGTTACAGCATGTAAAACTGTTTCAATGTCTTTGAAAAGTGCTGTTTTACTGGACAGAATTTTTTAAAATTATGCTGGAACTTATAAAATCTTTGGGAGGCATAGGTTTTATCAGTTTCTGACACATTTTGACAAGCTGTCGCGGTTTAGAGTGCAAATATGCGATTCCAGAATTGAGATTTCGCTAGATAACTTTTTTTTTTTTTTTTTTTAGGAAATTGTTTTAAAAAAAAGAAAGAAAGAAAATGTCAAAACTGTCTGCAAACTTTGAAGATTTTCTGCGAACAACGTTCGCACATTCGTCTATATTCACAGGTCCATTTCGCCAGCCCGCACACTTTTGAAATTACAAAATTCAATTATGTTATTCGATAATACTCCGTTAGTACGACAAAATTTTTGTTAGTAACGACACCAGTACCAAGTACTGACAAGAACAAAAATTTGGGCTGATGAAATGGGAGCCCGCACACTTTTGAAATATCAAATTTCAACGATGCCATTCGAAAGTGCTTTGTTAGTACTGCAAAAACTTTCATTAGTACCTATACCAGCACCAAGTACTGAAGAATACAAAATTTCAGAAACATCTCACCAGCCAGCACACTTTTGAAATTATAAAATTCAATTATGTCATCCGAAAGTACTCCGTTAGTACCGACACTAGTACCAAGCGCTGAAAAGTAGAAAAAATCGGGCTGGTGAATGGTAACCTGCACACTTTTGAAACATCAAATTTCAACAAAGCCATTCAAAGGTATTTTGTTAGTACTGCAACAATTTTCGGTATTTAACGAAGTACTTTCGAATGACATCATTGAAATTAAATATTTCAAAAGTGTGCAGGTTACCATTTCACTAGCCCAATTTTTTGCACTCTTCAATACTTGATACTAACTGGTATTGGTACTAATGAAAGTTTTTGCAGTACTAACGGAGTACTTTCGATTGACATAATTGAATTTTGTAATTTGGAAAGTTTGCGGACTGGTGAAATGCTTCTGAAAACTCTTCAGTACAGTCGGTAACAAAAGTGCCTGAACACTAGCAAAAATTCCTATGTAAAAAAGTAGAGTTAATACTGTTTTGTTCAATAAATCCTTGTCGAATCATGTTCTTAGTCAGTCTAAGAATGTGATTCGACAAGAATTTATTGAAAAAACAGTATTAACTCTACTTATTTTTATATAGGAATTTTTACTAGTGTTCGGACACTTTTGTTACTGACTGTACTTGGTACTGATGTTGGTACTAACAAAAATTTTTGCTGTACTAACCAGGTACTTTTGAATGGTATCGTTGACATTTGATATTTCAAAAGTGTGCGGGCTGCCATTTCATCAGCCTGAATCTTTGTACTCTTCAGTACTTGGTACTGATGTTGGTACTAATGAAACTTTTTTCGGTACTAACGGAGTACTTTTGAATGACATAATATAATTTTGTAATTTCAAAAGTGTGTGGGCTAGTGAAATGCACTTTATATTCTCTGGGTCTGTGTATATGAGTGAATACAATATTGTCTAAATGCTATATTCAAACAAGCTAAAAGTCGATGCATATTGCATCGTATCATAGGTTATCATAGCACAAACTGTATACATTCTCAAGAATCTAGCACTTTTTTTTTTTTTTTTTTTTAACCAGGACACAGGTAAATTCTTTATCATTGTAGCCTATGAGCTCAAATAATAAAGTGTGATAGCATCTGAATTACTTATTTGATTCAGCTGAAACTTTATATACATGTTATAGGCCACCATCGAATGAATTGTATAGACTTATTTTGGTAAATCTAGAATTTATAGTTTTTTTTTTTTTTTTTTTTTTTTACAGAGACACAACGAAAAATTTTGCAACATTATGGTCTGTAGTGTAAAATTATTTAAAGTGTGATAGCGTCTAAATGCCTCATTTGATTGAGCTTTAAATTTATACACATGTTATAGGTCTATGTCACACAAACTGTATGCATTTTGGTGAATCTAGCACTATCAGTTCTTTTACAGATACAGACAAAAGAATTTGGATACATTCCATTCTGTTAACCAATATACTATTGGGAGAAAATAAGCAATCACTTATTATAATTTTCTCATTTGTTTATTTAATAACTTCTCTTACTATATTTTATTTAAACAACAGTGAATTGCTTAATGTTCAGAAATTCAAGTGGAGTCATTTGACATTTTTATTATTTCTCTTAAAGTTTCTGCATGTTTACCAAATTGATAATAAATAAATAAATAAATATATATATATATATATATATACAGTCATATACATATATGTCACATTTATATTATTATTGGCATTACTTTTGTGAAAAACAAACAAATTAAGTAAATAACTTTTATTGTTTTTTAAAATAAAATTTAATTTTGTATTTTTTTTCATCTGGAATTTCTATTACCAAGTAATAATTTTTTTACAAAATTAAAATAAGAATATAAAATTGACAGGTGATTAAATATGTAAATCTGATTTTTTAAATTCTTGGATTAAAAAAAAAAAAAAAAAAATATATGACATGTTGGTATTGCAAATAAGATGTTATATAGAAATGAAAGCTTTGCTTTGAAAGGACTTGCTGACATAAATTGATAAAAACATTCAATCTACATTTATGAGATTTTTTTTTTTTTTTTTTTTAAACCTAGTATAGAAATGTTAAATAAGATATTCCCACGCTAAGTACAAAATGACAAAGAAACAAATTATTTTTAAGATTATAATCATCTATGTATTAATCAATCATGTTGATTGTGAAAATTTTTAATAATGAAAATAGTCTTTTGAAGGGGTAGGGGTGTTGGGGGGTTAAGTTATTCTTTATTTTTAACTGTCAACATTATGTATGAAATATTTTTCTGGCTACGACCTTGTCTATTTCTTTTGTTTTTAAAGATTTAGATATAGTATTAAATAACTTTTTATTTATTTATTTTTTCTCTTGATATCCAATAAGACAATGCTATAATAGTCCACAACAGATTTACTTTGTTACATTTTCAAACTATACATAACTAATGTAATTAGCATTTTCTTTTTGGTTTTTTTTATTGATCACAAGCAGGCTACGCCCGCTTCACTGGTCACTATATTTAAATGAATTTGCAAAAGAGATGGATCAGTATTTATTTTTTACATCACATTATAAATAAAAACTTAATAAAAAGAAATAATAATATCGCTCTGCTCACCAACCCCCGAGGAAAACTTCACCACCCCCCGTCTCGCTTCGCTCATTAATCCCTGTGGGATTCTACACGACTATTCGCCACTTTGCCTTTCATTGAATTGGAATATTAATAATACATGACACAAGAAAAAAGTTGAACAATATTATAAAAATCCACCATATTTGGTATCGCATTGAAATACACAATATTTAATATTATATCGTTTATAATATGTAAAAAATCTGTTATAACGTTTGACAATTTAATAACAATTTGCCATTATTTTGAGAAAAAACATATGCTAGACAGCTAGACACACAAAATAAATAACCATAACACTAATTATTTAGAACAGAGAGAAATTCTTAACATCTAAACCATTTAGCACTACAGCTTTAGTATATGATCGATTTGTTAAATTTTTGTCACTGTTTGATGATGAATTTTTTGGGTGTTATTGCCTGATTAAAGAAATTATGAACTTATTTTTCTAATGCCTATATATTTCTTTTTTCTATTAAATATTTTTAGTTAATTTATGACAATATGTAATACTCTGCATTTATTTCCAATGTACAGTAAGGTTTAAAATGGTACTTCCAACAGTAAAGATGTAACTTTTTAAAGTGCATTTTTTCTAGAATATGAGTTAGTCAGGTTGATTGTGTGATTTATGTGATTATTGCAATTGTTTTTAACATCTCATTAGTAGTAGTAGTACGACAGGACAATTTCTTTCAGATAGCGATTTTGCATTGTCGCCACTTACTGAATCACACTACGAATTTGTCAAGATGCCTGTCAATATCTGATTTTACTATTTAATTTCTTAAACTGTATTAAATACTAAGTCAAATCGAAAAAAAATAAATAAATAAACAAATAAATAAAAATAAAAATCACATTTTTCGAAACCTACTGATAAGTGAAAAATTCATTCTTGATTGTATTGTGAAAACGAATTGCCGGTTTGAAGCATTCGAGATAGACCATCACCATTCATAAATTGGATGGCTTTTGAATATTTGTTGACAATATTTTCTGAATAAGTATTGATGATAGCTCCTGAATACTTGTCGGCGATATCTTCTGAATAGTTATTATTGTTGGCGATATCTCTTGAACATGTGTTGATGATGGTTCTGAATATTTGTTGGCTACATCTTCTGATTACATCTTGATTTTTTTACTTATATAATATGTAATGTTAAATTTAAAAAATAAAAAATGAGCGTGGAGAATGAAATATAATGATCACTGGATAATTTAATTTAATTTATTAAAGACATCAATGGTACAGGAAAAACTACTTCAGCCATTTTCTTTCTAATAATGAACAGAAACGAAAAACGGATAATATTTTGGAGATATTTTGTACATATAAACCAAATAAAAAATGTTCTTTTTTTCCCCTCTTTAATTAAGTTAAAAAAAAAAATAAATAAAATTGAAAAAAAAAAAAAATTGTGCTAAAGCAATGGTACAGTTTAACCTCTTGGCGAAATTTTAAATTTGGCACCGAAGTAGCTTAGACGTTTCTCGCGAGAATCTTGACATGCATTATTGTGATAGATAATTTAAGTCATCGTTGAAATAAATGAAAAATTTAAAATCAGCCAGTGAGGTCCTGTGTCCTGTTGTATTAAATTCTGTTTTCTGCAAAGTTTTATATGTACGCTTAAAAAACAGAAGTAGGTTGCGGATTTTATTATTATCATTATTATTGCACCATTTTATAATTTATCTCTATATTTAAGGCATGGCTAGAGTTAAAATGCTATTATGGTTGCGTAAATGAATTCCTTGGCGAAAAACGTACGAGCTTCTTCATTTCCAAATTTAAAAAATCTCTAAATTGGTCATAGTAAAGATCTATCCTTTTAAACATGTTTTGAGTTAAAAAACTAAATCTTTCTATAAACTAATATAAGTTTTTATCTCATAAATTTCATTTTAAAAATTTCTGCGCTTAACCTCTAACTCTATACCAATAGTTGTTTAACATAATCATGGTATTCATTACTAAATATTTTTCGCCTAACGTTAAAATAAAAACTAATAATAAAAACTAAACTAACTGTATAAACTTAACTAATAATATAAAATAAAAACTAATTTTCGTTTCATCTTGATTAAATTTTTACTTAATATTTTAAAAATATCGGTTATTTATAAATGTTTTGCTATTCTAAATAATTTTTTTCTTCTCTCGAGCATCTCAAAGATGCCAATTACTCAATTTTTCTTATTTACATCATTGATCACATTTTAATTTTCCTGAGGAAAGTGACGTCAGAGACACAGAAGAAAACGTCATAAGAGAAACATTTCTCTGGTGGCAAATAGAGTACCTTTATAAACCCAACATTTTTAGCTAATAACTTCGTTAATTAAAATGATAGAAATTTCTAAGCAGCTGAAATGCCTTCCTTGAAGCAGTCGGAATACACTGATATATCTCATGACGCGGAGAACCCTGCCCTCTGCGAGAAGTTGCTGCCGCAGGCAAAAAATAATGACGCCAGCGACAGTTTTTTTTTTAATATATAGAGAAATAAATAAATAAACATTGAAATTGCTCTAAACCTTGCTTCGAGTACCCACTGCCTACGACAGGTATTTTTTTCTGCCCGTGCTGCATTGGGGGGTCCATGTTCCCTCTGTCTGAAAAAAGGTCTTTCCCGGGCACTTCAATCTGGGTATTTAACGACGACATCTGGATCTTCTGTTATTTAAGAACTACGATTTTAAAGATGACTATCTCAGCATCTATTATATGCTTTTGTTTTTGAACCATGTGTTTTATAGCTCTCGTTATTTACACTGCATTACGATTTGATCCCGACCAGTATAACAAAATAAAACAAAAAGTAGATTTTCTTTTAAAAGGAATTAAATACATGAAAAACAAATAAATTTTAATCAGTGTAATCCTTTTCTACTATATACTATCATTTTTCTCCCAATAAATATTATAAATAAAAAAAAAAAAAAAAAAAAAAAAAGGATTTTTATTTTAAAAGAATTAATTTAAAAGGAAAAATAAAAAGTTGTTATGCTATAAAAATTATGCATAAACATAACAATTTATTTATATTGCATTGCCATTTGATTTTCAATTAATATAATAAATAAAAAATGTATTGCGTAATAGCTGTTGCTAAGATACGCAGACGATTAGAATCGAAGAAGAAATTCATGAAAAATGAAACATAAATGCCAATGTTTAAAATCGAAAAAATACGAATTTAATAAGTTTAAATAATTCGAAATTCAAAAAAAAATCTTGATGAAGTACACACCTGCAGGGTCCCAGGTATCTATATGCAAATTTGGAAGCTCTGCGATCAATAGTGTGAGTACCAGAGCGCAGACAGACACACACAGACACTTCTCTTTATTTATATAGATGATTAAAATGAAATTACACTTTTCATTAATCAAGTTATTAAATTTTAATAAAATATTTCTACTGCTAAAATTGCTAATTCGAATTCAAAAGCACAATTCATTGTTTTGACAGAATAACTTTATGCATTGAACATGTACAGTTGAATGGATTTTATTTTGTCCAGTTTCATGTGGGGTTTTTTCAGTGTCCTGGCTTTTGACAAAAAAGTGGACAAAATAACAACCCTGCACAGAAGCAATAGTAAACTTACAAAATAATAGTTTAACCTAGCATAGGCAAGTTACACTTTAGCCAAAACACTAAATTATACATCATATTATTATTAATAGCAGATGGTTGCTTACTGTCTCTGGTAAAAAAAACATATGATGCATTATTAAACGAAACAAAAGTTACATATTAAGATAGTGATTACTAAAATTTATAATCAGTATATTAAATTGATAACTTACAGAAATAAATATTTCATTGAAATCAGTAGAAAATTTTGAAATCTTCAAAATAAAGTGTTAAAGTTTGTATTTAAATTCAGAAAAAATCATTAAATATTTTGTTATTTAAGTGTCAGGATTATAAAATCCAATGCCAGGTTGCCATGTTACGCATGATTTTAAATCAAAATTTTAATGAAAAACAAATACACTAGAAAGTGTTGAGAATTCAACTTTGCTTGAAGACTTTTTAACAATTGGTTTGCTATAAAAAAAAGGTTCAAATGATAATAAAAAATAATACTGCAGTACAAATAATAAATAACGTTTAGACTAACAAAACTAACACAATTAATTATTTAATTGAAATAAATTCTGTTTTCAAATTTCAGCAGTTTATGTATACAAAACAGAGAAGTGTCCCCCCCCCCCCCCCTGCACATCAAAAATCCAATGAAAAGTAAAAGTTGATTAATCAAATGCTGATAAATCGCAAATTTTTTTTAATATAAATTTATTAAAAATAATTTAATTCTAATAAAACTTTTGATCTCTAATATCATCTAAAACCAAGAATCAATTCAATAAATAAAACTTTTTTACATTAAACATCATTCAAGCAAAAAGTCAGAAAAGGAGCGCAAAATAGTTTTAAAGAATAAATTTACACATTTTTTTTTTTTTTTTTTTTTTTTTTTTTTTTTTTTTTACAAAACAGTGACTAAGATATAACCTTTGAATATAATGAATAAGTTATTATGAAAATAATATATAATTAAATAGATCAAATTTTATAATCCACCTTTGTCTAAGGGGCATCAGTTGTAACACTATTAACAATGTTTATAAAAATCTACCATTGAAAATTTTTGGACTTTAAATGCTTAAATAACAAATTTCACTTAAATAACAATTTTCACTATTTGTATAAAATAACGATACAACAGAAATGGAATTTCCATCTTAGATTACTGTTTATTGTTAGAATCAAAGAGTAAATATGGTGATAAATGAAATACAAACATGTTTTAAGTATGATAAATCGATAAAACATGTAAAACAATATTATAAGAGCAATATATTTACAGTGTTTTTAAATATATATAAAGTAGGAATACATAGATTTTCTTTAAACCTGAATGGCTGTTTTACTTTTTCTGTATGTTTTTTGTCACAAATTTTTCATAACTTAAAAAATAAAATAAAATGGAGTTTAACATATCAGTGTAAAGCATGCATACATATTTATTACTTTTAAATTTGTTACAATCATTTTAAAGTTGCTCCTATTAATTAAATGTTATTATTATTATTATTATTATTATTTATGTTTTATTGTGGGGGCTATGAAATAAACACTCAAAATTGTGAAGTAACTGCACTTATTCAGATTTTGTAAAGATACCCATTTGTGCAAAATTCGGTGGATCTTTGTCACCTTTTTTTACAAAAACTTTATGTCAAAATGACTTGCACACACATACACAAGTAATTCATTATTAACGCAGATTCTAATACATTTTAAATGCTCCAAAATTTTTAATCTGTTTTCCAACTATGCTAATTCAGAGTTTTACTTATTTGTATTTTAAGTAATAAAGTATTACTTTCCAATATTAATCAATGTATAACATTGAAACCTTTGGACAGCCCCTGCCTGCCTGGACTCGCCAAGCTTAACGGGTTGGATGCTGTCCGCCGGAGCGAATAAATCGCCGGATCACTGCATGATAACCACCTACTGCCAGACAGTAATCTAGACGCAACAGAGAATGAGCTGTGTCCGATTGCTCGTTCAGACTTCTAACTTCAGTCGGGAGAGGACCACTCTTCTGCTAAGGACTGGGTGACATCAGAAGACAGCTCTGGTACGGCAGGGTTGCGACATCTTCTTCTGGACACATTATGCTCGACTGACACACCACACCTCCAGATCGCACAAGGTAGCAAGCGCACAGTCACGCTACCTGGAATCAGGAATTTAGAATATGTGCACATTATCGGAAAGCCAGAAGGGGAGAAAAAAAAAAAAAAAAAAAAAAAAAGAGGATTTTGAATTTTGGAATGGGGGGGAAACTCGGGGGGAGCCAAAATGATAAGTTGTGCACTCAGAATTATGCCAAAGATTGGAGGCTAAAAAGTAATGGGGGGGGAGCTAAACACCAAAACTGCTGAACGACAAACGTGAGAAAGAGAAAAAAAAAAAAAAAAAAAAAAAAAAAAAATTAATTTAATACTTGCCACTGGAGGGGGAAAGGAAAACTTTGGTAGCGCATAGTCTAGAGATTTGAAGTGGCTGATCGAGAGAAAAGAAAAAAAAAAGGGGGAGTGGGACCATGCGCTTAAGGACTAATAAGAGAGGAAAGAGGGACCATCGCAATTTTGATCCACCACGGGGGGATGGTGCCCCGCGTTGGTAGCCCGACGACTGCTTAACGACCCCATCGAGCACTTGACGGTGCAGCACATTTTTACGAGGACCAGACACCGCCACACCCTCGGAGAGAAAAAAAGAAAAATAAAAAGAAAAAAAATAAAAATAAAAATAAAAAAATAAAAGAAAAAAATAAAATAAAATAAAATAAAAATAAAATAAAATAAAATAAAATAAAGTTAATAAATAAATAATAAAGTAAATTAATAAGTATTAATAAAAAAAAAAAAAAAAAAGAATAAACTATTTAATAATTATTATTACGGATAGTTGATTGTTAACCAGACCTTCCGGGCTTCGGAGAACTGCAGGGAGGCGAAAAGAAATCAGCGGAGCTTCAAGGAGCCGGAAAAAAAAAAAAAAAAAAAAAAAAAAAAAAACGGGGAGATAGCCGCTCTAGCTTGGCTCCCGGTCACCTTACCCACTCAAGGGTCCGGTTCAGGAAAACCAAGGGGCTAAAAAAAAAAAAAAAAAAAAAAAAATTGGGAGATAGCCGCACTAGCTTGGCTCCCGGTCACCTTACCCACTCAAGGGTCCGGTTCGGGAAAACCAAGGGGCTAAAAAAAAAAAAAAAAAAAAAAAAAAAATGGGTGAGCTAGCCGCTCTAGCTTGGCTCCCGGTCACCTTACCCACTCAAGGGTCCGGTTCAGGAAAACCAAGGGGCTAAAAAAAAAAAATAGGGGGATAGCCGCTCTAGCTTGGCTCCCGGTCACCTTACCCACTCAAGGGTCCGGTTCGGGAAAACCAAGGGGCTAAAAAAAAAAAAAAAAAAAAAAAAAATGGGTGAGCTAGCCGCTCTAGCTTGGCTCCCGGTCACCTTACCCACTCAAGGGTCCGGTTCAGGAAAACCAAGGGGCTAAAAAAAAAAAAAAGAAAAGAAAACGGGGAGATAGCCGCTCTAGCTTGGCTCCCGGTCACCTTACCCACTCAAGGGTCCGGTTCGGGAAAACCAAGGGGCTAAAAAAAAAAAAAAAAAAAAAAAAGGAAAAGGGGGAAGAGCCGCTCAAGCTTGGCTCCCGGTCGCCTTACCCACTAAGGGGTCCGGTTCAGGAATACCAAGGGGCTCCAAAAAAAAAAAAAAAAGAGAGAAAAAAAAAAAAAAAAAAAAAGAGGGGAGAAAGCCGCTCTAGCTTGGCTCCCGGTCACCTTACCCACTCAAGGGTCCGGTTCAGGAATACCAAGGGGCTTAAAAAAAAAAAAAAAAAGGGGGGGCACCCACAAGGGGGCAAGCCCGGGGACCTGAGCTGGAGACTAAAGCTCTGACTCCTCCCTGCACTAATCCAAACTAACCCGCCGAAGGGGGGGAGGAGAGGAGGAAAAAAAAAAAAATTATTGTTGGTACATAACAGTTTTTTAATTAGTTTAATCAGTTAAAATTGTTTTATGGAGAGGAAGGAAAAAAAAAAGGTGCATGATCAAGATTCGAATGAGGCACTACGGACGTAAGGTGGCTTGCGAGGCCCGATGCGAGGATTCAACCTTTGGGTCCCTTCCTGGGATTCTGGAGTTTAGTGTTTCTTCTGTTCGGACCTAAGAATGCTGATAGGTGAATCCAAAGCGGTGTGCTGAGCGGTAGTGCCTAGCTTCTTGATCACGCCATTCATTCGGCTCAAGAAGAGTAAAAAAAAAAAAAAAAAAAATGAAAATTGGGTTTTTATACTTAACTGAGATTAATTAAATTCTTAATTTATTAAATTTATGAGATGAGTGAGAGGAGAAAAAAAAAAAAAAAAAAAAAAGGTTGGTTCCATAACCCATTCATGCGCGGTCATGAGCGTGGTGCGGACTTACAGACCAGATAAAACCGAGGACCGTTTACATTTTATGCACATTTTTTATACAATTTTTATTTATACATTTTTTTATACATTTTTATATTATAGTAGTTTTTTATACATTTTTTTTATTTTTTTAATAATTTTTATTTTACAAATATTTTTTTAATTTTTACATTTTTACTTTTACCGGGCCTCAGGTAATATTGATGCTGGCCGCTTTAACAACAGGGGCCTCGTTCATGACCTAAAATAAACAAAAAGTGGCGGTAGCGGTGGATGCCTCATTGGCTGGTAGGTCCTCTTCTTCCGGTGTTCTACTCCTTTTGCTGCTGAAGAGTGGAGGTTTCTTGCTGATGCTGACACTGCTTATTATTACTGGGAAATGTCGTCTATGTTGTTTGTGAGCCATCTGACTATGTGTTTTGCCTTGTTTTGTACATGTGTGTTTTGTGCTAGCTGTTTGTACCATAGAGTTTCGTTTGCTTGTGTAATTTGAGCCAGATGGTGGTGGTCCGTTAGAGGGCAGGCTGTTAAGTAGTGAATTGATGTGCCTAGTGCACCACAGGCGCAGTCTGGGCTACTCTTCTTCTTAACCCGATTGAGATAAGCAGGGAATGCCCCGTGTCCTGTGTAAATTTGTGTCAAGAGCTTGCAGCTAACGAGTGTCTTAGTGTCCACTGTTGGGAAGTATCTATGTGTTAGCCTGCCCGTGTCCCCATAGTCCCACTCGAATTGCCATTGTTCGGTGGTGATCCCTCTAAGTTTTTTCTTTAAATAGGAAATCGGCTTTTCCAGGTAGAAATGCTCGCGGTTAGTTTCGTTTTCCGCTGCGTATTTAGCCAGTTTGTCTGCTTCTTCGTTTCCTTGGATCCCTACATGTGCTTTAACCCATTCAATTTTAAAATTATTATTTGACCTTTGGATTTCCGAGTGGATTTTAATTACCATGTTTTCTGTCGTGAATGGTTTAGAGAGTGCTTGGATGGCTGACATGCAATCCGAGTGGATGCTATATGATATTCCCTTTGTATTTCCCCACTCAGCAGCTTTGAGTATTGCCAGTAGTTCGGCCTGAAAGACACTGTTGCACTTCCTTAGGGGCACTGACCATTCGTGTATTTTGGAAACATTTTCGAAGGCTACAAAGGCCGAACCTGTAGCTCCTGATTCCAGCTTCGAACCATCCGTGTAAATTTGTATATCTTTAGTTGATGAGCCTATTTGTGGTTCAGGTGTGTCTGCTGGGTGCTTGCGCCAAATATTTTGTTTTTTGACATAATCTGTGTGGTTAAACATATGGTCGTGTAGTTTGTAATTCTTGTGGAGTCTTGTAATTGTGCCATAAGCTGCTTCGTATTGTACTTGGAGGTGTACTGGAATCAGGCCTGAGAGAACCAGAAGAGCTGATGTTGGGGCCGTTCTATATGCCCTCACGATGGCCAGCGCGAAGTGCCTTTGGCAGCTAAGCAGTTTGTCTTTATTCTGCTTTGTTAGGTCGTTCCCCCAGATTGGGGATGCGTAGATCAGTGTCTTTTCCACTACTGTTTTGTACCATGTTTTTACCAAGTTTGGTTTTAGTCCCCAACCCCTTGAGACCATACGCCCGAACAGGTTGAAGGCCTTATAAATTTTTTTCGTTTGGTGTTCTATGTGTGGTTGCCATCTTAAATTTTTGTGTAGGATAACTCCGAGATATTTCATTTTTTCTGAGGTTTCTAGCTCAATCCCTTCATAATGGATCCCGTCTAATTTATGGGTGCAGGAAGTCGGGAGGTTTCCCAGGCGTGGTCTGATGTATAACATGCCTTTTACATTGAAATGCAAAAATGAATTTGGAGTTAAATGTCAAACTTTCAGATGGAATTTAGAGAAGAAACTTGTGATGTATGCCTATTTAAAGTATTTTCATTTTTAACTAAGTCCAAGATTTAACATAAAAAAACAAGTAAAGACTTTAAAATGGGGGTTAGTAGCAATTATTATTAATAACCAAAAGTGTTGTAAAAATACCTTTAAAATGTGTATTTAAGAAACATTTAAAATTGCTACTTACATATTCCTTTATTTATTTACACACACAATATATATATATATTTATTATTATTATTTTACATTCCTTTTAAAAGAAAATAAAATCTGTGGATATATTTATCTTTAGCAAAAAAGGCCTTTAACCATATATTTTTCTAAATATAATATAAATATCATCAATATACACACTATTTTATTACATCTATTCCAGTCTGTTTTGTACAAGTTGAAATAATAGTTACAAATTGATGCACTTCTGCATAATTACACAATGATGATCTGGGTATTTTTTAAATCTTTTTTTTTTTTTTTTTTTTTTTAGAAATTTTACTTTAAATTAAACGTTTTTCTATTTCACTGATTATTTCTGCTTCGCGTTTCGTCGTTTCGTGAATCGTGATTCTTCTAAAGGTGATTCATTCAACATAAGCTCCTCCTTCATCAGTGACGTCAGTAAACCACACCCCAAATCTTCAAAGCTGGAAGTGTTTCATAAATCGCTCCCCAGAAGCCTCAAAAATCCCCAAAATAGGGACAAAATCCCCAATCTGGCATCACTGGGTGTAGCCCTGACGCGGAATGAGTAAAGCCAAGTTCCACTCCCTCTATCTGTCTCAAAACATTGCCTCTTGTAGTATGAATAAATGCATTTCTGCATGCTAAAAAGTGTTTGATAAAAGATATAATTTTTAATTTCGGCACTTGGACGAAAGTAAATTTAAAATTTATGTGTAAGAGATAATTCTGACCATGATTTCGTGTTTTATTTCACCTTTTACTATTAGGCGTGTTTAGAAGAGCGCCCAATCCACGACCGGTCGAAAGATTCCGAGCCAAAGCGTTCAGTGGTGTCGACCGATCCGCGATTGTAATGAAATACTCGCCCTCTGGTGGGCTAAGGTGAAATTATCATACCACTGATAGCTTACACGCTGAAACAATGATAGAACAACAAGAAACCACAATAATAAATACACGTAGCAATATTTACTAACAACTGCAGTTGAGAAAGTGCCATTTATCGATCATTACAAACGCGGATTCAGAGTCACATCGTTCAGTGGAATGGACCGATCTCGACCGGTCGTGGATCAGATAGCCCAGAAAATTTTCTTGATCCATTGGGTCACGTGGTTGATCCAATGCGCATCAGAATGAAAATTTGACTGACCTTGCGCAACATAAACCAAAACTAAACAATCAATTTCAAAATCCACTCGTCTCCCAGGTAGCACAGTATGGTATTTTCAACGTTGAACAAACGGCAATGCATTCCGTTGAATTATAGTTTTTCCGTAACGTTAATAATCTGAAAATATGTCTCGTTGATTTCCTCATCTTTCAACGGTTGTTTTAATACATTTTACAACGTAAAAAAAACCGTTGTAAAAGGGTTGTACGAAAACGCAATACTGTCGTTTTTTTATAACCTAAAAAAAAAAAGTTGTAAAATGGTTGTTCAGAATCGCAATACTGTCGTGCTTTTTATATCAGTTTTAAACGGCTTTTCTTATGTCTTATAAACGTTGAAATCCAAGAAAAATAGCTATATCCATATATCCATTGAATTTTTGTTTCTAAAATATTGCTAACAATTTTAAAAAGAAAAAATTAATTAAAAAAAAAAAAAAAAAAAGGAACATTCTTTTTTACTTAATTTTTAGACTTTTTTTATTACTAATTTTATTACTTTTTTAATACTCAATATACGAAAATATTAGATTCGTAAAAATTTTCAACTTCCGTTTTTCGAGGAAAGCTAAATTTCATAGTACATACAACTGCACAAAATGTAATATGTGAGACAACCAATGTAAAAACGAATGCTGAATTAGTTAAGAGTGTGTATCAGCAGACAGGTGATGCTCTCATTACTCACTTTCAGAGATTTTTACATGACATCTCAACATCAGTTAATTAAAATTGCTGCAAATTCTGTATATAAAATCTTTATTCTGAGAAGCTGTATAAAACTTTAGTGCATGTTAAATAACATTATATATAGATTATTTTTTCAGTAAATATGAAAAAAGTAAAATTTTACAAAAGTACAGTTTTAAAAACGAGTATTAAATATTTAAAGTTAGATCGACCCCTGAAAATTTAAGACAAGAAATCAAACATAAAATTAAAGAAGGGAAAAAGAAACACTCACTTCATTACTTGAAAAATCTTGTTTAAATAAATACAGCATCCACAATTAGACGAGAACTCTGTAATTTTTAATATTATGCTAGCAGGTAAACACACCCAAAACCAAAGAATATTATAACTTTGAGATTTTAAGGGAATTTACCAGCTAGCAAGTTGTTTGGAAATTACGTAAAATGTCAGAAAACTTTCGTACCATTTTAACAGGAAAGCGATATTCATCTTCTTTCACATCACATTCACTTTCAAAATGGCACGCGTCGTATCGTAAGACGCTTTTAAGGTTTGCCACAATATACTTGGCGATTTCGCATGTAGAACGGGAGGGAGAAAGCGTACATTAGAACACCTTGGTTAGCTACGGTTTCCGAAAGCCAAAGAACATTCTACTATACTTGTTAATATAATTTGCTGAAAGCGTCCCTTCCTATCATGTTAGAAGTTCTTTCGCAGCACACCATATCTTCTAAAACTCTAAAGAAAATTATAACACGCACATCCCGCCAATTCATAATCGTGTATCGATATCAAGTTGAAGAGATTCAACGTCATTTGACAGAAATAATGACTTATAAAAAGCACCTATTAATTCGTTGAAAAAACATATTTTTTATTAGAATCAAAAAGGAAAACAAAAACTAATAAAATACCTATTTTAAAACGTCGAAAAAATAACAGAAACAGTACAACCATAAAATAACGTTTGTTATAGGTTTTCTTTATTACTGTGTAAATATTCGAAATTGTTCAATGAGAATATTGCGAAATAAAAACTATTTTTCAACGGACATAAAATAACGTAACCAATTTTTCACTGTTCAGACTTATTTGCAACGCTATAACAACGTTATGTGTTACCTGGGCTCATAGTTGTTTTGTTTGATTGAAACAAGAAACTCACAATAATGGATACATCATCAATAATTTATCAGTGTCAATATTGCGGGGGAAATTTTGAGGGAGAAGGGGAATTAGCACTTAACGGATGCAGTGCCATGACAAATGATGAAGAAAATCTAAAATCCTGGGGTAGACCGATGGTTATGGCTCTTTTGTCCATATACACCTAAGAAGAAAAGAAACTTTTTAGAGGGATACACAAATCCAAAAAGAAAGTAATAATATTTTTTTACATAAATCTTATTGGAATATACATTATTCCACTTTTTCCTAAATGAAAAAATGTTACTTAATTAAAATCTAAAGTATTTTTACATGTATAATAAGTATAATTCTTTTACACCACTGCACATTGCAGTGTACTGGCTATTTTAAAAAAATCATAGAAATTTAACTGCATTTAAAAGATGTTACAAAAAGTGGTGGTTGTATAATTGTGTTCTTTTCATACTTACTTTATTGATTTCAAGTAACACTTTACACCCAAAGATTTTTTATGCAACATATTTTTATATAAAGTTATTTATAGTAGTGTAATTAATTACATTTGAAATTCAATTTGGAAGTAAATTTTTTCTCCCTGCTTTCTCAAGTTATTTATAACTCTAATGAGAAAAGTATTAAGTTTGTAAATTGCTTAATAAAAATGCAAACATTATTACACTCTTTAGGTTCAATAGACAGAGTATTACTCTCTTTATCATAGTAAACCTAATTTTTTATCCATGACATTACTGGATACTCTGATTCATTAAACAATTCTCTGTACCATTGTCATTGTGAATCTAATTTTAATTATATGAAGCCGTTACTTTAAAAAAGTACGCATTCAAAATATTGAACCCCTCCACATTACCATTACAGGGTTTGTATTTTTATAGTTCTACCATTGCCCATATTGAATGAGTAAAGAATTAACAGTCCACATTTGAGGCTTACAAATATTATACGCTTTGTACTTTACTACTATATAGGTCATATTTGTGTGTCTCCCCCCCCCCTCCCCATTCGTTGGTAGGTACTTTTAAAAGCTCTAAGAATTCATTTTGGAAGGGGGGGGGGGATTGTGAAAGGTCTATTTTAAGACAAATTAATTTTTGTAAAAATTCCAATTGTAAATAATTTTTATGAGAAAGGGTCATTAAAAGAGAACATTCTAAGAAGATTATCTACAAGAACTAGCTTATTACTGTGACTGTTATTATTTTTTGTAGGTCTTTGAAAGAACTGCTGAAAGAATGCAGGTGTTAGGATACCCAATGGTAACTGGCACTATGTGCGATAATAAGTGGAGGAGCCTAAAGAAGACCTACATGCGAAACAAACAAGCCCTGAAAACATCTGGAATGAATAGGGTCACATTTCCGTACCTCAATGAGATGGATGAAATTCTGGGCAAAAAGCCAAATGTAGTTCCTTTGGCTACATATGAAAGCTCAGATGCTGGCCCCTCTACTAGAGGTTTGTGTGCTACCTAATTTGATTTTAATAATTTGCATTCTTTAGTATAGGTTTTCACTTTGCATAGAAAGGGTATGTTTTTAAAATATTATTTATTTTAAAATTAAATATAAAATTAAAGACAATACATGGCAGTTCATTATTAAAATTTAAAAACATCTTAGCTGATTTTTACTTTCTAAACATACATATGTAAGGAAAGTATTGTAATCATGTCAAAAGTCCGACATTCAGATTTTGGTGTTTTTATAAGTTTTGTGGCCCCCTGAAATCATTTTTACAATGACGTGTGTGAGTGAGTATGATAGCGCCTAAGCACTTTGCTCAAATAAGCAAAAATTTGGTACGTATGTTGCAATGTCGCCATAGCATGAACCTTATTGATTTTGGTAGATTTGGTGATTTTGGCTTTTATTTTATTTTTATTTATTTATTTATTTTTACAGGGACAAAAAAAAAAAAAAAAACTTTTTCATTGTGCTCTATGGAGCAAAATTTTTCAAAGTGTGATATCATCTAAACATCTTATTTGTCTGAGTTAAAAATTTATACATAAATCACCATCGCACAAAGTGTGTAGATTTGGGTGAATCTAGCGTTTGTAATTTTTTTACATGAACACAAAGAACAATACTTTATAATTATGTTCTATGGCCTAAATATTTTAAAGTGTGATAGTGTTTGAATGCCCTATTCATCTGAGTTAAAAATTTATAAATCTTATAAATCACAGTCACACAAAATGTATAAATTTTGGTGAATCTAGCACATATAGTTTTTTTACAGGGACACAAAGAGAAATTATCGTTATGGTCTGTAGGATCAAATATTTTAAAGTGCGATAGCATCTAAATGCCTTATTTGATTGAACGAAAATTTATACACATGTTAGATCACCGTCGCATTAATTGTATAGATTTTGCTAGAGCCCCTTAAATAAATAATAGGCCGGCGCATCACCGCCATTTTTTTGCCTCGTAAGAAGACAGCATTTCTGCTTGGCGATTTTATCGCTTCACTGGCGGTTTTAAGAAATTTTCATCTAAAAATAAAATCGGCCAAAAATGATAAGCAACACAAGTAATCTGTTTCTGTTTCTTAAATAATTCATAACATTTAAAAGGGGAAAAAAAAAAAGAGCGTACCAATTAAAATTGGAAAGTTTTTTTTTAATTAATTTTCTTTTTCTCTTCCTCGTATATATATGATGGAGAAAGTATTATTTTTAAGTTAAATTTTTTAAATTAATTTTTTGTCACATTTACACGTTTTAAAGTCATGTTTTTAGCGGTTAGTCTGTGTGAAGAACAAGTAGTAGCAGAAAGTCTAAAATCGGTATTCTCAATGTCTATCATATAGGGATGATACATATACTTTTCGTTGAGATCAAGGAAATAGTTCGTGTACAGTAACATCCTAGAGAATTCCAATACATTACGTCTATGGAGTAATTTCTGATAAGCGCATTAGAGGTCTGTACGGGTCAGATTTCGGGCCGAATTTTTTAATTTGCTGTCGGGCCGGGCCGGGCTCGGATTCATTTTTTTTTTTTGTGTGTGTGTGTGTATACTCGGGCCGTGCCATGAGGAAATTTTTTTTGGGCCGTTTCGACCCGAATCTTTTTCTAGCTTCCTCGTTAATCAACGAAAAAGGAAAATGATAAAATCTTCAGTCATTTATTTAACATAATTTTACAGGCTGGTATGTCACATATATATATATATATATTTTTTTTTTATGTCTGTAACTTCAATTTAATTCTCTATCTGATTCGCGATCTGATTTTCTGCAAATATTTTTAGCATGTCTCGAAATTAATATATTTTATTTAAAGTAATATTAGATGGTTTCCTATTCAAAATAGAATGCTTGCCACTACTAGTTTGGCACATGTACAAACAAAAGAAATTAAATACGTTACTATGTGCCCTTACTGTGTATGTTACTTTATGTCCTATAGTCTGTAGAGTTTAGGTGGTATGAAGCGATGGAGGCTATAAAGATCATTCCGCTTTAACTTTTTCTCTAAAAATCCTTTTTCTTTTCTCCAGGTCAATGGGTAAAAGTATCATCATTTTTAGTATGTGCAAAAGCATCTTTTTAATTGAATATGGTTAGATTAGCATTAAAGTTTTGTTTACTGGATCACATGAAAGATTCAGATACATTACAGTATATAAGAGGAAATGCTTGAAAGTGCATTTTTAGTAGTATTAATCATTTTAAACACCTTCCTATATTTTTTGGTGAATGCTAATATTTTTTATTTGACTTTCTGTCAGTCTTTCTGCCTTCTGTATGTCTGTAATAATGAACTTATGTTTTTTTATAATTATTTTGTAAGTATTGAACAGTTGTGTTAAAGAACATTATATTGCTTAGCTATATAAAACCTCTACAAAACACATAATAAAATTATTTTTCATAAAAAAGCATGATTTTTTTTTCTTTTTGTTATTTTACATATTTATGAATCGGGCCGGGTCGGGCCAGATTTTATCGTTTTTTGTCCGGCCCGGGTCAGACCGTGCGCTGGTAAAAATAAACGGCCCGGATTTTTCGATTTCGTATTGGGCCGGGCCTGAAACAGGCCTCTAAAGCACAGTGTAACATCTCTAAGCTGTCTTAAACAAAACGAAATGAATAAATAAATAAATAAAAATAGAAAAAACATGCATAAAACCGTGTTTTTTTTTTTTTTTTTAATTGTGATATGGAAATGCTTCATCATTCGTTTAGAGGGCTACCAAAAGTATTTGGATATATTGGGGTTATACTTGGAAATTGCTAGAATTGTAATTCATTTTGTGTTAGATGTTTTTCATATAAAACTAAATATAAATACACAATATTGTTTATAGTTCTTATTATATTGTTCATAGACAATATACAGGGCTACCCAAAATTGAGCTAAACGTTCTATTGAATGTAATTTATGGAAGTACTTTGCTACATTAACAATGTCAGCGAACTGCCCAGCAAGATAAATTAATTTTTCATACCCATACTGTAAAGTTCTATTTTCATTTTTATTTATTTACTTATTTTTTTTTTAAGTATAGTAACACGATTTGAGTTGCCCTGGTGACGAAAGTCCAATTTTTAGCGGTTCATGTGTATTCATATTTGTTATCAGCATAACTTAAAAACAAATAACTGAAAAAAAAAATCATTTTTTTAATAATAATTTTGAATAAGGAAATAAAAAGTGCGCATGAAAAAAGAAAAAAAAAGAAAGAAACAACATAATTAAGTTTATATTTGAGTTAGTAATTTAAGGATGCCATTGATATAGTAATTAAAAAAAAAAAAAAAAAAAAAAAACTATGTTCTAATAAATGCCTACTCATACACAGACGATTTTTTACATTCTAAAGTGGTTCAGCGACTTCTAACTGTTGCCGGCATTTTCGTTGGAAGAAATAGTTTGTTTCATTGGTGCAACTTGCACATTAGTCCCGTCAGGTAAAACTTTTTTTTTTTTTTTTCATACTACTGTTTTATATCGCTTTCATAAGAAAACTTAAAAAAAAAATAAGTTGCAGTTTTAAAGGAATTAAGTTAGCAGTCATTATTAATATGAATTTATGTACAGTTACGTGATGTATATGTAATATTAATATAGAGACGTTTATTTCAATTTAATGCATTTTTTTTTTTTTTTTTTTTTTTAAGTAAAAAAAAAGTATGAATTTTTTAATTCCCCCCCCCCCCTAGAAAGTAGACATAAATTGTAATATGAAATAAATATCTCAAGAAAAATAAATCTAAAAATAGAACAAAATAGTTAATTAATCAAAAGTTCAATTAAAAAAATATATTAGGTGTTTGCATCAATTCGTGCGGTTTTTATTGCTTTATTTCATAAAAATACATAAAATCAAATGACAATTTTTAATCAAAATATTCTCCATTACTTTCTACAACCTTTGCCCATTTTTCGGGTAACAAATGTATATTACGGCGATAGAAGCTCTCGTCTTTGGAGGCAATAAAATGACCCGCATCCGCACGAACTTTTGCAACGACTTAATACTATCAGTACACGGAAACAAGACAACTTTGGCGAACCAAAAAAAACGTCGCCAAGACTCTACAAACACACAGTAAAAAAGCGTTTCTTAAAATAATTTATGGTTATTAGAATACATATTTAGATTTAAATAATACCTTTTTTTTTATTTTTTCTTTATAAATGTCAGAAATGCAAAGAAAAGTATAAGTGAATAAGAATAAAACTTACTATGCAAAGCTGTGCATTAGGTACCGGGATTTAAGAATGTGGACGACAATTCGCTGCCCATTTTCTCCTTCTTGCATTATCTGAAGGAAACCTAAACATTTTGTATCCTTTTCTCGAGTGTTTACAGCAGTTTATCGCTGAACAACCTCTCATATTGCAGTTTATTTCACTAAAATTACGAGCAAGACGGTAGAAACAATGGCTGCCGTTTGTTTATCACGCTGGGTACATGCGGCAACCCTAAGGCAAAAAAATGTCGGATGCGCCAGCTCGTATATATAGGAGCCTTAGATTTTGCTGAATAAACCTTTACAGATTTTTGCTGGGACACAACGAAAAAATGTATATTATTATGATGTATGGACTAAAATTATATGAAGTGCAATTTAGCATAAAATTAAACAATGGGGGAAAATATTTAAATCTCCTATTAGTCAACTATTATATGTAAACTTGAATAATTGCAAGCAGCCTTAATTTCATGTATAATTGTTTATAAAAATTTAATACATTTCACCTGAAGCAACCCAGTGGTTACACACAAATATGCAACAACTGAATTACAGTATAACATTCAATGGTAAAATATGCCACCAAACTTTGAAAAGATGTAACAGTGGATCTTAGATATATATATATATAATTTCTTGGTTAAAATAAAATAATTAACTTATTAAGAAAATGTGGAATCCCAATTCCATGTGGTTTAATTTTGAAAGATGAAAGTGATAATGAAAATGAGACATTAAATATATCTAATATTGAGGGTATATATATAGATATACATACCTAGAGAGAGAGTAATGCAACAGGTAATTAATGTATGAAAGTTTTTTGCTTCCCTTTAAAACTCAGTAGAATTACTTTTAATGTTCTTATGAGTTTTTTAAATAATCCTGAAAGTTGTAAACAAAATAATAATACCAACAAACTCTAAAAACAAATTCTGACTGCAGTTTTAACTAGTAATATCAATTAGTTATATCAATTAGTAATATCAATTAGTTATTATATTATAATTATTTTAAAAGGAATAATTTCTTTAACAATTTTTAAGTTTTTCTTCCAAGAAAATTTAATGTCAGTTAGTGCATAAAAGATAATCCATGTTTTATACACCCCCTACTTACATATAGCACTAAAGAAACGAAAGAAAAGTGCTCAAAATATATGAATAAATATGATTTTCCTTAACATTAAAGATATTAAATCAAATGAATGTTTAACGTTTTTATTTTTTACAGTTTTTGTTGTGCTAGGAGTTCTGGCTGTGGATTCTGCTTTCTTAGTTTGCCAGCTGGATCTGTTTGCAGGCAGTGTTTTAATTTGCTGTCTGTAAACAGAATCTTGCTAGACCTTTGAATTCTTCATAGGAGCCATAGAGGGTTGCGCCCCTCATTATTTCATCGGTGCCATCATCACTATCGATGCACTTGCTATTTGTTTATTTATTTATTTATTTATATCGTCGAAAAGAAAACAATATTGTTCAGGATTAACCATTTCTTTCTAAATTTCATGACAGAGGATAAAATTAATTCATAGTAAGTGACTTTTCATATTAAGGTTTTTTTTTATAAATAGTTTATTTAAATATCATGGTTTTAGATAGATTTATTATGAGAATTACAATATATATTTTCCATTGTTAGAAATATTTTTATTTTGTATTAGTCTTAAACTAATTATATAATATTAAATTTGTTACATATATAAAGAAAGTTAACAGTCAAAGTAAGTAATCTTTAAGTTTACTTTATTTTTAATAAATTATTTGTGTTTTTGTAATTAATTTTATATGTCGAGAATTACATGGAATTACGTTTGAGACTTTTTAAGAAAATTTTCTGATGCCCTAAAATTAGATGACATTGTCCTTGAATCTGGGCCTTACAATCAACCTGGAGCTGTTATGCAAGAGGCGGGGAACCAGTCTACTGCAGGAGATACAAATGTTGTACCTCCTCCTCCAAGAAACCCTGAAACTGAAATCCCGCCTAAAAAGAGTTCTTTCCCTGCATGGTATAACGATTGGGTTCAAAGACAGGAAGAGAAACAAAAAGAAAAACAGAAAAGACACGAAGAAAACCTACAAATCAAGAAAGAAGCATTAGCCATATTAAAAGAAATATCAAAAAAATAATTGTCAGTTTTAATTGTCCCTTTACTTAGCAGTGTTGTTTTATTAAAGGTTTCAGAATTTTTTTTTTTTTTAATTTTTATTTATTTATATTATTTTTCATTCTTTGAATCCTACATTTTTCTTTTTATTGATAAACAACTTTGTTTCATCTTATTTTTATTATACATATATATATAAACTTATATATAACTTATTTTGTTTTAATAAGATATTAAATTTTTCCAGGATTTTGTTCTGTAGTGCAATTTGAGCCCCTACAATATTCCTGAAAACTTTTTGTTAATATTCTAATAATGAGTGTGACATCTGTTTTATATTTATATGTTTAGTGTAAAACTGTAACTTTATACAAGGATTTAAAAATTTTTTGTTTTTCACTTGTGATTCTTCAAGTGGGTTTTAATAATAGTAATAATTAGAAAAAACCAAACACTTGGGTTTTTTCGGGTCAAGCAATATCAAGCCAACCCTAGATTGTATTATTGTAATATTATATAGTGTTAGTATTAAGTGATTTCAAAAGATCATGCTTGATTTGAAAGCAGACTAACATGTAAAATGTTATACAGTATAGGATACGTTATTTAGAAACACGTTATCCAGAATGCAAAATGTCAACTACCAAAATTTTTAATTATCATAAAATTTAAGAATTAAAGTTATACAATAACAGCAGTCAGAATTATAGTTTTATAACCTACTTTATTTAATGCTATGGTGCTATTCTGAAGAAATAGGGTGAGCACAAAATTGTCCAAATAATTACTGAAAATTTTGCAAATTTAGGTTAGAAAATGAATTTTTATTGTATTTTTTAATAGATAAACATTAATAACACATACTTCTTAAAGAGCCCAATAGAAGATGAATTTTATCCTTGAACTCAGGTCGCATGCATGAAGTTCTAATTGTTATAAAATTTTTAAATAATTTTTATTAATTTCCATTCTTTTTAGAATTCATGTTATAAAATATTTAGCATTATGTGCTAAAAATATTTGAAACATTTATGAACTATTAGTATCAGAGCAGAGACACACTACAAGCAAAAAAATATCATAGAAATTTTTGCAAAATCCAAATAAAAGGATATTACTCTCAGGTCCAAAATTAAATTTTATGTACGTTTTTTTATTTTTCATTTATTATTACTATTGTTATTTATAGTTGGAAGTTCTAATTAAGAATGTTTTTTATTTTTTATTTTGTGGAAATAATTTATTAAACGAATTTATTATTAATAGGTAAAATGTTTACATATGTATTATTCATGTTTATCACTGTTATTCATGAAATTATTTTGTACCATTTTTTTACGAATAATAAAGTGTTCTGAATTACGGAAAAACCCCTTATCCAGAATATCCCAGGTCCCAAGCTTTCTGGATAACAGATCCTATACTGTATATACCTTTATAACTTTTTAGAGTACTGTCGACTCGTAGTCACAGTCATCATCAGTATGGGTAATGGCTAGGTTAACCTGCTGCCATAACATGTACTGATGATGATCATGATTAAAGGTCAAAAGTACTCTAAACAGCTGTACAGGTATTAATATAATACTAACATACCTGTGGGAAATTCTCACACTTTATTTATTTTTAAAATTTGAAACTCGTAAATATTATACCAATTTCACCACCAAATTAAAAGTTTAATTTTCCAGAAACCAAATTATTATTAGAACCAAATTAATATTGTGAAATAGTAAAACCAAAATCATTCAAAGAAAGGTTTTTAAATGAAATTCATGGTTGACGACCCAGTTTTCATACTTCGCAAGCAGTACAGTTTTAGTATAGGACCCCCGTGAATCCTTTTAATTTTTTCTCGCCATATTGGCAATGGTATTTTAATTATTTGTTTTGCCGTAATTTTTTGTTTAAAAAAAAAATAAAAAAATAACCATGCTTCCTATTTCGATTATACTTTTTATGAATGCGTTTTTTTTGTCAATTTATGATAATAATTCATATTCTGTATATATCTTTAAAGTATTGCTAGGTTTAAGGTTTAAATGATGCAAAGATATTGAAAAAGTAACTTTTAAAAATACATTTTTCCTTGAATTGATCTCATAAGACAAATGTCATTTTTTCGTATTAGATCATTAAGCTGAAACCGCGTGCTTAAATATTGTCCACTTATAAATATTATTTATGTATCCTTGTGTATTTTATTAATTGCATCACTACTGTATTGTTTTGTAAAAATGTAATCGTAACTGGTCCACGTTAGAGAAATATATAGATTTTATATTAAAATTTGGCTTTATTAAAATGCTTACCTTTTATAAATACAACATATTTTTATGAGAAAACGTATAATATATTACTTTTAATAATTTTCTAGAACAATTTCCCAACATTTTACAAATTTATTACTTCATTTTCATTTTAACTTCCTAAGTTTCTATAGCATCTGATTAGCAACATGTGGTTATAGTCTTGTCATAATGAAAGATGATGCCTTTCGATTGATCAAATTTGGTGGTTATACTGGAATTACAGCATTGATTTCGGTCAAACAGTAATGAGTATTACTCTGAACAACCCACCCGAATTAATGCAGAAATCCAAGCAAAAAATGTAATTTTGGTCAACCAAAAAGTATTTATTTTCATCATGACAATGCTGAAAAATTATCTAGCACCTGCCATTTTTTTTAAATATTTTTTTTTACCATTAACCTTCAGATTTAGATTGCTTTCATTTTCTGCAAAATCATTTGACTGATAAAATATTTTATTCTATAGACGTTCAAAGGTACCATATAACACAGTTTGAAGTGAAAGTATGCAGTTTCTGCAAAGAGGGAAATCAAAAATTTGTTAAATATTGGCAAATTATCAAGAGCATGGTCTTGATTAATAAATATGATTTGCAGTCAACTCTTTTTAACTGCAGACCTGTAATTTGTAAATAATATAATTTGTATATACTATAATAGAGAATTTGCACGTTTTCTGATTTTATTCTTATATAATAGAATATGAAAAGGTAAGAAAATAAATACAAACATTTTCTTAATTTGAAATTTAATTACTGATTTATAACAATTTTAACATCGCACTATTTACTCTATCGAGAAAACGCAGTATAAAATATCGTGACGTCACTCTTTATGACAACAAACGGGAGTAATTGTTGTTTACATTCGATTTTGCGCTTTGCTTTGCTTCTTGAATCAGTGAAATATGTTTTGTATTTTGTAATAATGACGCATATTAAAAAATCCATAGTATAAATATTGTATTGTACCACTCTGCCCTAATACAACGGCTAAATGCTTCTCAAAAGCTATTCTTTAGCATTCCGCAGGATCCTATGAAACGAAAACATTGGACAACCGCCATGAAAAGAAAACAGTTGAAAATAATGATAAGGAAAAATGATGATAATGGTATTAAATGATTATAAAATGAAAAAGAAATGCTCAGAAATGACATAAATGATTAATAATAATGAAAGTTAAAACGAATTGCTGCTTTCTAACTAGGCTAACAAGATGTAAACTTTGAAGCATCATAAAGTGTGACGTCAGACAGCGTTTTGAAGTCACATGATTTTTGGTTAATTTTAAAGTTATTTTTGAAGTTAATGAGAACTTATTTTGCATTTTTAATAAACTTTTTGAAATGTATGAGCCTAAAACTACCAGAAAAATAAGATTTTGTTCAAATACCCCATGTGTGCAAATTGTCCATTGTAAATATAAGGGTTTGTATTTTATATTGATTGAGCATTACAAAAATCTACAGGCTCTGTGAAGCAATTTCTTTTTAGTACTCTAAAATGTTTTACATTATAACTTATTATTAACTTATTTTATTGACTTTCCAGAGTGCATGCATATATCAGAGATATGCTGTAGGTAAATTTCATTCTATATCACAAAGCCAAAGAGAATTTGTAACTCTTATTCTATGCTGTTCTCTCAGTATATATTGATCTGTTTTCACTTTTATTTTTAATCTTGTAACAATTATATTAAACTGTATATTTGCTGTTAGATATTTGAGAACTTGTCCATTCAAGTGAGTTTTTGTTATATAAATATATATAATATAGAAATCTGATACAGTCTTCTGATAATAGTAGTCGTTTCTGAAGTAAAATAGACAATAATGAAAAATGAAACTGTAATGAAGATGTACATTTTAATGTATTATAGAAAAGGCTGGAGTTTTCCCTCGTAGAGAGGAGCCAGTATAGTATTTTAAAGAGATTACATTTTAACAGTTTTAAATGCAGTCATAATATTGACAAGATATTACATAGTCTTCTATAGCAATACTAGTCGGAAAAAAGGCAATATTTTAACGATGCAAGCACTTTTATATGAGGGGAAAACGAAGAAAATATGGAAGAATTTTTCCCCTACTGATGTAACTTAGTGCTTTTTAATACTTCTACTAGTACGTTGGGTACACGACAAAAAAAGCCAAAAAGCTGTACTTTTTGTTTGGAATATGCCACCTTCTGTGGTCAAAGTTCATGCCAAAATATAAATACTGGGAATTGGTCGAGAATTCTCTCACGTAACCGAGTAGAGTGTGTATTTGGAAGGTCTTTACTTTCCATGTCCAGAAGATTTGCTAAGTTATTTGTATAAAGAGTGTTAAGATGAGACATTTTGAAAACAATTTCAGTGTTTCCAGCTTCAGATGCCTGGATTTTCTCTCTTACGAATCCTGCAACAGAAGCAAAAGCCATACTTTTACAGATAGAGCTGACCTCTTCTTTTTTTACTTCACTTGATGGGCGTAGAGAATTCGTTAAGTTTGTGTACCATTTTGAGTGATACTTTGCTTCTTTAGCAACTAAATCTCCACCCTCGAAGAATGCTTTAATTTCAACATTATTCGTAATTTCGGCACATTTCTTAAGTTTATCGTCTTGTAAAGAAGCAACTTTATACAAAGACCTCCGAGCAGTGCCCTTTCCATTGCATATGAAACAAATTTCATCTTTCATCTTAAAAGATAATGTTATACGGACACCAGACCTTGTCTTTTTTTCATTTGGTTATATTAAAGACTGTGGACTACCCTGAGATGACATTCTGGGCACGGACGAAGAATGTTTGCGTTTCTTTGCCCTGTCAAGTTTTGTTTTGTTAAAGTTAAGGGCAAACATTTTGTGCCACTTTGCTTTATTTTTTCTAAATGTTTCTTCTATTCCTTCTCCTTCATTTAAATTGTTTAAATTCAAACCAAGGGGCACTGAACCGATATTCTGAAATTCCATTAAATTTTCTGCAAGCGTCCTGTAGCCAGCACCAACAAGTGATTTAGAAGTATGTGTGGCAGGGCAAATCAATTCTTCATCTCTATGTTTTTGACATAAACAACATTTGGTCCAATCTATGCCACAGAGAAGAAATTCGGATTTAAAATCTGCCAGCCGCAAATGTACTGAAGCCATTTAAAAAAAAATTCAAAAGAGTTCAATCTGAAACAAAGAAAGTTCAGTGTTTAAAGTGAGAATAACGTTATAATGGAATAAAAAAATTTCAAGAGTACGTCAGAAATCAATAAATTATAAAAATATCTCCTGAAAAATTGATTTTTAAAAAATTGCGTGGAATTTTAAGCATGTAGAGGTAAATGTAATAAGACAAAATGTGCCCTCTGCATGCAAACTAAAAAAAAAAAAAAATCAAAATCCGATCATTAAAAGTTGAAATACAAAGAAAAATTGGTGCGCCTATACGGCGGATGATGGTGTCCAACTATGGCCACCATCGGGGTGTTCTGCACGGATTTTCAAGTGGCTCCCTATCTAGAAAGTTATCCTTTGGCATCTACTATTACCACAGAAAGTGGCATATTCCAATCAAAAAGTGCAGCTTTTTGAAATTTTTTGTCGTGTGCCCAACGTACTATAAGTAGTGTGAGTGTCACACCATATAATATACATAGATAAATGTATAGAATTTAAAAAGTATTTTATTCACAAGGAATTAAAAAAAAGAAAATTGAAATCGGATCATTAGGAGTTCAGATACAAAACAATTAGCGCCCCTATATGGCAGTTGACGGCAGCCATCTTTAATGGCTACCATCGGGGTGTTCTACACGGATTTTCAAGTGGCTCCCTATCCAGAAAATTATCTTTTGGCATCTACTATGGCCACAGAAAGTGGCATATTCCAATCAAAAAGTGCAGGTTTTTTTTGTGTACCCAACCCTTTCAGACAGGACGTTCACAAAGTCTAAAGGGATATTTTTAGTCTTGGGGAGGGAGGGAGAATTGTGTTAAGAAAAAAAAATTCCTAACGATTATATTTAATAAAGCGAAAATGAAAGTTTCGATTTACAAAGAACAAATCTGAATCGTTGTTAACTTTTTACACGCCGCATTCAGATCCAGGTGTAATTTAAATTCATTTTTTACATATTTTGCATTCTAATGCGTTAGTTTAAAGAATCTATCATTAAAATGCGTAAAAAAAAAATAAAGTTATATAATTTCATATTATATTCAAATTATTAATTTAATATTATTATATTTTAATGTTATTGTATTTTATTTTAATTTAATACTGTAAGTTATTTTAAACAAGCCTTTGCTTATTTTTCTAAATTATGTGAATTTTTAAACTGTGGGGTAAAAGGGAAAATGGTAAAATAGGTCATTTTTATAATTTTCTGTACATTTTCCCTTTTATGATTGAACTGTAATTTCTATTTTAAAAAATCAAGTCATCTTTCTATTATATCTGATAATTTTTTTCAAATCAGTATTCATGATATTTAATTTTTAAATGAATGTTTTAATTCCATATTTCATTTATGGAACATTGGCGTGTAAGTATATATATATATATTCACTGTTTAAAATGATTGTTTATTGGTTTTGTTTTAAACATTATTATTTTAAATATTTTGTTAATTAATTAACTTTTAACGTTACTATTTTTATTAAAAATTACAAAATATCAGGTATATGCTTCATTTTATTTTCAGACATTTCTGATCTTTCTTTGATTTATTTACATTGATTTTGTACTTCAAGTTTCATTTTATCATTATTATTATTATTATTTAATGAATAAACATTCCATTCAAATGTTCTTAGTAATAGTTAAACGATATTATATGATTTTTCATCTTTATATAAATAGTACACTCGCTGGAAGGTTAATATGTTTATTTTATTTAAGATTTCTTTTACTTTGTTGGTCGTGTGTGATGTAATAAGATAGTATTTTAATTTACAATATAATTGTAACATACTGTAAATTGTAAATAATTCATTATATTTATACTTTTTTTTTTTTATATAAAAACTTCTTTGTATTGACATGCTTATTTTATTAATATTGTGAGGATATTATATTGTAAACTTCTATGGTTTGGGTGAATTGTTTTAGTTGTTTAAGAAAGGGAAACTAGATTTTAAAAATCAAATATTTGTTTAGTAATTTTGATTCAGTAAACTTAGTTGCCTAATAAAATATTTTTGTAATAAAATAGAACTGACTCAAAAAAGCAACTACTATTCAAACAATTATATTCAAAAATTTAAAGAAAAAAAAAGGGTATACAATGAAACTGTAAATTGCACCTAAAAGTATAAAATGAAATAAAATATTTTACTAATATAATCTTGGTTGAAGGGTTATTTTCATAGTAAATCTAATATGGTGTGGCAATCACAAATGCTGCTATGCCATTCTATATAACAGTACCACTTACTGTTTAAATTGTAGAAAAGTTTAACCATAGCTTCTCACAATATATATTTTGCATATGGAGTTCGATGCAATTTTAAACAACTGATGCTGAGATATAGACTTGTGAAAAAATTAGAATAGCAGCTCCACCTGTCAGCTGATATACACCTAGACAAGGTCGACAATCGTTTTCATAATGTTATCTTACATATCAAGTTTTATGCACTTATGTCATAGAAATTGAGACTGCCTATTCATGAGATAAATTGCAGTGTAGTAGTGCCACCTGTTGGCCGATATATAACTAAAATAAATCACAATAGTGTTTCATAATGGCTGGCTCTCTCACATACCAAGTTTTGTGCAACTATACAAAATAGAATCTGAGGTATAGCCTTCCCGTTTTGGGGAGAAATTTCCGTAAAGCAACGTTACATATTGGCCAACATGCATCCAGGTTAAATCAGCATAATTTCTTATAATGCTCTTCTAACATAAAGTTTCATGCAATTATATGCAATAGAATCTAAGATATGGCCTTCCCTAAAATTGAAGAAACTACTGAATAACAGCATCCCCTGCTGAATGATTGACAAAAAAAGTCGATAGGCACTGACATGTCATGGAGCAACTATATATGAATTTATATCTAATTATACGCAGTAGTTTCAGAGGTACAGTTGGACAGAATTTCTGTCACATCCACAAGAGAGACATTTTTTAAAAATGATCAAACCAGGTTCTGAACTTCTTAAAATGTGTAAATAAATCGAAAGCCAGATGTTGAAAATTTTTATGAATCCAATGCTTTCTTTTGAGACATTTATAAGAAAACATAAAAGAAAGAAAGAAAGAAAAAAAAAAACTAAAAGCTTTAAACTAGTGTGTTATGCCTATCACAAAACTTTCTTCTGTTTCACTCTGTATAACAATGCTACATGCTATTTAACGTGCACAAAAGACACTTCATCATAGCTTATCTCAATAAAGATGTTAGATATGGAGTTTAGTGCGATTTTAATCAAAAGATTTTGAGATGTAACCCTGAGGAGAATCATAGAATGTGAGGAACAGCTCTGCTACCTGTCGGTCGATATACACCCAACAGGCCCATATTATCGCATGGGCAACTCGGGACTTTGCCCAGGGGCCCCGCACCTGGAGGGGCCCCCAAATCAATAATAACAAATTGCAAATTTTGTTTTTTTTTATACCATTCAATCAAAATTTAAAATTGAAAAAAAAAAAAAAAAACCCTCATAATAATAATTTTATCTTTAAAAGTTCCCAGACCGTCGCCAATTGCCCTTTGCGCAGTACTAGTGTGACGTTAAATCCAACGAAACAAACATATCTTGTGGGTAGTAGATAGAAGAAACGAGTTTTCTCAAGTCTAAACTAGATCTGCCACCTGCAATTTGGGTGTCACCCAAATTAAGCCAGCTTTCGTTCTCATATTACTTGATAAGTGGCTACATGTTATATAGATGTTGTGATTTAGCCTTCCTATTCGCACAGTAAATTGCAGCAAAGTATATCCATCTATTGACCAATATGCACCAAAATTGAATCAACATGATGTTCTGTAAAAATCGCTCTCCCAAATTTCAAATTTTGTGCAATTACACACAAATGAGCCTGAGATTTAACTTCCCCATTCTCAGGAAAATTGCAGCATAGCAGCACTACCTATTGGCCGATATGCACAGAAGTGAAATAAAGATGTTTCATAATAACCCTGTGACATAGTGTTTTTTTAATTATACACAGTAGAAGCTGAGATATGGTCTTCATTTAAATAGGATAAATCACAGTATAGCAGCAGCACCTGTCGAGTGATTTGCACCAAAAGTTGATGGATTTTTTTTTTTTTGTTGTTGTTGTTAAGGTGTAACTATGTATAATTTTTTATGAAATTCTGTGTATTAACTCTTGAACTAGAGCTGCTACACCAAATTTTTTCAGACAGGCATTTTCTAAAAAGGGTCAAATTGCGTTATGATTCCATCAAAATGTGTAAATCCATCAAAAATTAGAAGTTGAAAATTTTGTCGAATCCAATATTTCCTTCTATTTAATAAAGAAGAAAGTTATAATTCAAAATGAATTTGTGTTTTTTTTTCTTTGTATACTTTTTACTTATTTTATATTTTTATATTCTTTACAAATAAGAAAGAAAATTTTAGATTATTTATCAAAATTCTTTAATTAAAATTAAGTTTTTCTAATGTACAAAATCAAAAACTTTAAATAATTGAACTTTTAAAAAAGAATTTTTTTTTCCTTCTTCTTTAACAATCTGAAAGTGAAAGTACATACTTTCTGAAAATTTAAATATTTGAAGTAATTTTAGTTTTTGTGAATGGACCTATACGGGGAGATTCGAAAATCAGGTGCTTTAGCAGGATATTCCATTAAAAGCATAAACTTATGTATATATACATATATATATATATACTTTTTAAATACAAATCAAATAGGTAGATGGAACATTTAATCGAATAGGTAGATGGTGCCGGCAATGTAGATGCTTTGCTAGTATCAATATACGATTAAAAAAAAAAAAAAAACTTTATTTGCAATCCAGTTTTCCACACACAAGAAACAGGCAGGCTCTAGTCAATAAAAGCACATTGTTTGACTGATTTTTGAAACAATCTAACAACTTTTATTTCAAATACTAAAAATATTACTAAACAATCTAACAACATACTAAACAAAAGTCATGAAATCAGAATTATATGCACTGCAGAGAATGAGTATTATTTGTTTAGTATGAACAATGAACAGCTCTTTTTATTGTTATGGGGAAGATTAGGGGAAATGTTATAGATCACTCTGTAAAAACCTAGCTAACTCTGTATAAAATTAAAATAAGGCTTCTACATTTCTTAGAACTAAAACTACTTTTGCCTAAATTTGTTTGCTAAATTGGCTAATTTAAACTTTCACAAAGGTTAACTTTTATTTTAATTATTACCTTTATGCAACAACTGCTCTAAACAAATAAAAAAATTGTTGGAAAATTTTTATTTGAGGGGAGTTTAAACTTGAATTTTTACTTTGGATATCGGGCTTGAAACTGCCAGATAACCGTATCCGGAGTGATACGGTAAACCTTCGGATAGGCCGGATATACGTTTCATTCATATTTCCAAAGACAATAGAAAAAAAATCCATATTTTATTTGTAGGAATAGAGGAAACATGAGTGGGTTGGACTACTCTAAGTCAAAGTAATTTTACACTTCATCAGGCATAAAGGTAAAACATAGAAGTGCAGCTTTAAAAAGCTTTTATAAAACTGAAATACAAAAAGCAAGGGAAAAAAATGTATTTTTTGTCAATAAAAATATTTAATGACTAAAGAGTTGAAAGTGCATGTTATTACGCACTTTCTAACAAATAAATCTGATTAAAATGATGTCTTCTAAAAAAAAAATTAATAAGTGTTTAGATTTTTTTTTTTTTTTTAAGTTAAATGAAAGTGAAACAGTTTGTTCTAATGAATTGTGAAAACATTAATTGAATTAATATTTCTACTGCATTATTCTAATTAAAACAAGACTTAGGAGATTTTGGAATGGTAAATACAGATTTATATATATATATAATGAATATTTATAATAAAATAATACTTTATAAAGTTTTTATGAAGGTTAAATGATAGTCTAAATATTAACGAAATTATTCATTAAATAAGAAGAGTGACGCTATTCTCTTGTTTGTCTAATATATGATTCTTTATTTAATTATAACATACAGTTATTTAAAATAAGATTAAACTATTCCGATGAGATTTTACAATGTTAAGAAAGCAATAATATAAAATTTTAAGCATTCAGAAATAAGCAAAGCACATTAGTCCAAGCTGTATAAAGTTTTTACTGTATTTACATATTGTTTCGTAATCAGAGTTTGTGAATTGTCTGAAAATGAAAGGCAAATCTTGCAGAGGCTTAAAAGTTTATTTGCAGAATAATCTAGAGTACTACAGTTCTATAAACCAAGTATCAACTTATGTTTTACCAGAAAACACAGCTTAAGTAACAGCTGACATCATCAAATTTACAGAATAAACTGTACCATAGCATTAACACACAGCAATAAGCTGTAATTGAACAGTAATAAGAGGCTTAGTTAGGAGCTCTTTACAGTAAGTTGATTGGTGAGAAACTGATTGATTTGGCTATGATACAGTTTCCTTGTATATACCCACCAATGAAAAATTTCCAGTACCTTCTTAACCCTTTCATTCCCCGTGATGCCAATTGGAATCATAACATTTCAGATTTTCTTTCTTACCTTCGTAACATCCCCGCTGATTCAAAATGAACAATATTAAAATCTACATACATTTTCCCTCAAAAAAATATATATTTTAGATGATTTCACTATCCTTGTTGATAAATGAAAGTATATTTTACTCTATTCTGATAGTAATATCAGAATCAGTTTTCTGTTTTGGCCATTTTAAGTAAATTAACTGTTTGAAATATTTTTTATTTTATTTCTTAATGTTTATAATTTTTATTTTAATTAACTGCAATTGTATTTCTATTCAACATTTTGATATTTTTATTTATTGAAATGTTATGATTTTAAATGGCATCAGTGGTTATATTAAACATAACATCAGTGGTTATATTATACACAACACCTCTCAGTTGCTTTATTAGCTATATTAATTCATACTCTGCTATTACTCCTATTTAAAAAAATATTTCTGCAAGGGTTAATGAATCAAGTTGGAGTTAATTAATTGAAATGTCCATAGTAAGAATTTTCTTGCTAAGGTCGCAAAAAAAAAAAATTCATTAAGAAGTGAAAAGTTGCCAAATTTGGCACCAAGGCCATTACCTGCCTTGGTGAAGCTTTCTACTGGAAAATTGGATATTTTAAGGTGAAAACAAAGTAGAAATGTAGAAAATCAACAATCTATAACCTGACTAAGCCTCTTTAAGTGAAATTATATAAAAATAAATACTATTATTTACAAGTTTATAATTTTGCTCTAATTATAAAATAATATTGTTACAAAAATAATAATTGAAAGCTGATTACATAAATACAGAAATAATACATAAATACATAATAATACAGAAATTAATAATAAAGAAAATAAATATTTACAGACATTATGAAGTAACACTAGTATAGAATTAACTCTTCCCCAGACACCACCAGAAAAAAAAAAAAAAAAAAAAAAAAAACTGTCAACAATTTAATTTTTACTTCATGATGCCTCAAGGAAAGAGATAAAATATTTATCTATGATAGTGTTAACCTTCTAGGAATTTATTTCTTAATTTCCAACACAATTTTATATCTTTTTTTGGCAGCTGTGTTCTGCGAAATTGGTATTTTGCTCTGACTCTCATCATCATCAACAACAACAACAACAACATCCTCGATCAACAAATCGATGATTTCATCATCACTGTTTAGTGAGAGATTATGCAGAACACAGGCTGCCATAATCAAAGTAGGTATAAATTTTGTTTTCAGAAAGTCAACAAATTTCAGTCTCCTGAATCGGCCCGAATGCTCTTTCAATTGAGTTTCTCGTTTTTGACAATTTGACATTGAACTCTGTTTGTTCATTAGTTAAATGCCCATTATCTCTGAAAGGCGTCATGAGATTATTTGAAATATGGTAGGCTCGATCACCTAATAGATGAAAAATTTCAGGGATTCTATTCTGTAAATTCTGCCCAATTTTAGAAGCCCTGAAAACTGTGGCATCGTAGACAGAGCCTACTTGACCTATAAAGCAGTCAATGAACTCCAACCTGAAAAAGAAATATTATTTTAAATATCTAGTCTTTATACAAATATTTACATTAAGACTTCTATAAGGAATTTTGCTTTAAGTGAAAATAATTTATAGATGCAAGAAAAACTTATATGACACACTTAACTTCAGAAAGTTGAATACAACACACACACAAAATTTCTATGTACAAAACTAGGGCTCACTGCTTACTCCAGTCACCAACCCCCAAAGGCTTTGCCTCTCCCAGATTTGTTTATTCCATGGATCTCTGCGAGACTTTGCCCATCTATTCAATGCTTTGCATAGATAACTGAATAGGAATACTAATACAAGACAAAAGCAGAAAAATGTTAAAGAAATATCAATAATTTAATTTTTATTGGAATTAAACGTATAATTTATAATAAAAGTTTGGTTATATAGATAAAAATGATTTCACACTGAAAATTATTAAAGCGGAGCTAAATTAAACGATTTTAAATCATAAGATTACATTGCATTATTAAAATTATAACAAATTAATTAAATGTAATATTTGTTTTTACTCGTAAATATGGAAACTAAATTACACCTAAGATTTATTTCTTTTCAAAAGAAATCATTGCAAATTAGTTAAAAGCAAACAACTAAATCTTATCTTCAATTTTAAAACATGCATGGCTCTTGATGATATTTTAGGGATTTTGTTGAGAGTCAATGGGCTCTTCTCATCTGACGTCAGAGGTCACATGATAGAGGAAAAACAAATAGCAGACGAATTAAATTTAATGAAAACATTTTAAAATTTCAAATTATAATCCATAAACATTCCACAAGAACAAGCTATTATTTACTGAAAGATCAGTTAATGTAACAGTTACAATTGAACTTACAAAAATCGATTCCTACAGTTGAAAATAAATAAACACAAAGTGTTTTTAAAACATTATTAAATTTACAAATACAACTATTCTACTGTTTACAAATGCACAATATTACTTTTATTTTATTTTAAATATTAACATTTTTGTTCTTAAGAACAATATTTTTTTTTAAATCAATTTTCAGAATTCAATTATTCGTTATCCTGTATCACGGGATTGAGCAGACGAAATTGGAAAGAGTCCATTGCATTTGTTCGAAAACTGTGTTTTCCTGTTCAGTCCACACGTCAATCACTATGTCACATTCACAGAAACACTTCTTTTATTTATATAGTTAATTGCAACTTTACACATTTATAAAAATTTGCTACCAATTTTACCTCTGCCTTTTTTTAAAGTTGTTATTTCCTGCTGCTATTATTTCCGTTGCCATTTTTACTGAGCACCCAATAGGAAGATCGTGCATTTTTAAACTGTCCTCATTAGAAAATACTTTAGAACATTCTTCACACACACATTTTTTTAATGTATGAGTGTCTAGATGTGTACTTCAATGCTCACTTTTAGGAAATATTTTCATAAACGTGGGGTTTTCCCCCTGCGTGATTGCAAAGAACACTTTTTAGACTACATTTATGAGAAAATTTTGTAACCACCCATACCACATATATGGCTTTTCTCCTGTATGGATTCGAAAATGAGCCATTAGACTGTTCTTATGAGAAAATCCTTTAAAACATTCTTCACGCACATATGTTTTTCCTCCTGTATAAATTCGAAGATGTTTTTGTAAACCCCTTGCTTGAGAGAATGCCTTACAGCATTCTTCAGACATATGGTTTTTCCCCTGTATGAATGCGAAGATGTCTTTTTAGATCATTTGTTTGGGAAATTTTTTTTAAACATTTTTCGCACACATATTTCTCAGTATGTATTCGAAGATGATCTTTTAAATTGCCCCTGGCAGAAAATTCTTTACACACACATGTTTTTTCTCCTGTATGAATGCGTAGATGTAACATTAGACTTTTTTTTTAGTAGAACATTTTTCACAAACATGTGGTTTTTCTTCTGTATGAACGCGAAGAGTATGCCTCTTTAGATTGGTTACTCTAGAAAACAGTTTAGAACATTCTTCACATACATACGGCTTTTCTCTTCTATGTATGCGAAGATGTCTTTTTATACTACTGTTTTCAGAAAATTCTTCATACACATACGATTTTCAATCGGTATGGATCCGAATATGTTTTTTCAAATTAATGTGATTGGAAAACCCTTTAAAGCATTCTTTACACTCATATGATTTTCCTCCTGTATGAATGCGAAGATGATTTTTTAAACTGCTCCTGGCAGAAAATCCTTTAGAACATTTTTCACACACATACGGTCTTTCTCCTGTATGAATGCGAAGATGATTTTTTAAACTGCTCCTGGCAGAAAATCCTTTAGAACATTTTTCACACACATACGGTTTTTCTCCTGTATGCACGCGAAGATGCCTCTTGAGAACACTTAATAGAGAAAATTCTTTAGAACATTCTTCACACACATACGATTTTGCTTCGGCATGAATGCGAATATGTTTTTTTAAATTACTCTTATCGGAAAACCCTTTAGAGCATTCTTTACATTCATATGGTTTTTCGCCTGTATGAATGCGTAGATGTAACATTAGACTTGTTTTAGTAGAAAATTTTTTAGAACATTTTTCACAAACATGGGGTTTTTCTCCTGTATGAACGCGAAGATGCCTCTTTAGATTAGTTACTCCAGAAAATCCTTTAGAACATTCGTTACACACATATGGTTTTTCTCCTGTATGAATGCGAAGATGCCTCTTTAGACCACTTGTTCTAGTAAATATCTTAGAACAATGTTCACACACGTACGGTTTTTCTCTATTATGAATGCGCAGATGTTTCATGAGATCACCTTTAGTAGGAAATCCTTTAAAGCATTCTTTACACACATACGGCTTTTCTTCCATGTTTATGGGCAGTTGTATATTAATATTGTCAATAATTAAAATTAATTAAGAAATTTGAACAATAATTTATGTTTCGAAAATGAATGTAAAACTATCTATAATTCTCTTAAAATAAATTGATAACAGAAGTAAGCATACGGATGTTTGCTCGCAATCACACCACCCCAAATCATAAATTTGTGATAACGAAGAAAGTTTCATTACATAAATGCATAAATGAAAGCAATATTTCTATATCCCACCAATGACTAAGGAATCACCATGGGCGTGTTCAGTAGAGCGCCCGATCCACGACCGGTCGAAAGATTCCGAGCCAAAGCGTTCAGTGGTGTCGACCGATCCAGAGTCACATCGTTCAGTGGCATGGACCGGTCTCGACCGGTCGTGGATCAGAAAGCCCAGAAAAATTTCTTGATCCATTGGGTCACGTGATGGATCAAATGCGCAATAGGTTGAAAATCAGGCTCTGATTGACATTACGCAGTGAAAACCTGAACAATGAACATCAGTTTTTGACAATGATTGTTTATTTGTTTGATTAGCTGAGGATTAATACAGATGTACCTGTTTATATGCATTGTTTGTGCTGTAGAAAATAAGGTAAGTAATTCCATAAAATGCTAAACTATATTATGTTTATTTATTTATTGTGTAAAAAAGATTTTTTACGTAATAACGATTTTCGATACGTAATTTTTTTTATTGATGATCATTCAAACATAAAATTAAAACAAAAATTTACACAATTTTAATTAAAACAAAAAAATATTTTTTTTTTTTAATTCGGACGCTCTCATATTTTGTTAATTTAATATATAAAAATAAGCTGGGAAGAATTATATTTCTTTTTTTTTTTTTCAGACAAAGCTTTTCATTCATGCGATTGTTTTTTGTTTACAAATAGAAAAGTTTGTAAATGATTGTATTTTTTACTTTTAAAACAATAAGTTAACTAAGTAAATAAATTAAAATCCTTCCACATATTTTTAATTTAGGTAAAAATAAGTTTAAGATGTCAATTATTAAATTTAATAAACCAAACAGACTGTAAAAAAAGTAGCTATAAAATTATGCAGTGTTGTTTACATTGCTAGTTTATTTTAATATTCAGTCGGTAATAAGAGAAAAAGCTCTTGATATTGATTCATAAATCGAAGAAGAAAATAAGATTATTTTTTATATAAATCCATTATATTAACTGAACAGCATATTTCATATTTTATATAATTTATTTATTTTTTTTTTTTTTCAAAAACGTTTTTGTTGTACAATTCTGTTCATAATAAAATTCGAAGAGAAAGAAAGGTGTTTTAAGTGCTCATTTAAGATAAATCTACTCTGCTCCTTTAAAAATAAATGTAACGTAACATTCTTAACATTTTCATGATTAAAATTTATACGTGAATTTAGAAAAATCATAACCAAAGTAATGTATATTAGTAATTTGTCAGTACAATCAATTAATAGCTTCTTATTTTTTGTTAGCAGAGTACAGAATTCTACATTAATAAGAAAGAAGTAAAACTGTTATTACATAAAAGATCTTTTTTTTTTTTTTTTTTTTTTTTTTTTTAAGAAAAAACGTAATATAGTTTAGCATTTTATGGAATTACGTATTAAAAGTCCAGACAAAATAAACAACAGAAATACAATAACTTGCTAATTGCTAATACAGGTTAAATTAGATAGATGGCGCTGCTCCTATCACGTCAAAATTGTTCCAAAGCGTTCAGTAGATTCCTGGCCCGATCCAAGACCGGTCGAGGATCAGTGACGTCATCGCCCGGTCGAATTGATCCATCTCGCGCGCTCTACTGAACACGCTCAATGGTAATAATGGGAATCACCACGGATTAGGATATAGGATGGCAAACTAGATAGGGCGGTCAGCGTGGGGAACGGAGCTTTATTTTCCGCATTATTTCAGCCGAACAGAGTAAGCGATCCTATCGCCGCCAATCACTTAGACCCGGAGACGCTGTTCTAAAAGCGAAGCCTCAACTGTAACCGAGCGAGTCAGCTACATTTTAGGCACGGACACAGTGAGCGTGTTCAGAGAGCGCCCGAGATGAATCTAAGGGGTCAATTCTGAGTACGTCCGAATGCGATAAAATGGGCGATACGTTCGTTAGTGACGTCATTTTGACGTCATCCACCTATCCCAAAAGCCCAAAGCAATTCTGGGACCAATTTTATCGCATCCGATTATTCCGCCAGTTACGATATATTCGCAAGTGAATATCACCGTTCAAAAAAGCGTGATAAACCTGATATCGCATTCTAAAATTGATCCATCGTCCATTACATTACATGCGTTAGCTCATTTTTTTATTTTCTAAAGTTTCTTGTGTTTTGAATGTTGGTTTTTCACTATATAGAATCAAAATGTTAAGGATTTCCTATTAAAACTGCAGATAAGTAATTAATTTATTTTTGTTAAGTATGAATGTATATACAATATAAATCTTTCAATTCAGTGTAGAGTGTTTATTACTTAATTTTTCAATTTGTGGAAGTTCTATGACTAATTTTGTTTTCTGATGATGACGACGAAGATACTTTTTTTTGTAGTTTCTCTATATCCAGAAACATTTCGGAAAGAACAGACTTTTTTTCTCTATATGGTGAAAAAAAAATTTAAATGTCGTTTTTGCCTTTCAAGAATTTGTGTATTGGATATATTTTCAGAGATTGAGTATCGTCTTTCACACGAGACTGATAGGTGAGTTTATTTTTACACTTCTCTTCTATTATTTCGTAAAAAATGAATTCTTAATTAGATACTTTGGATCTAAAGTATGTTTGAATGCCTTATTAAATGTAAACAAATGATGAACATATGCTAAAAGCCTGGTAAAAGTACTTATATTCCGTTGTTCTTACATACAAATAATATTTATGTATATGTATATATATTCCCCGTGCATATAATGCATATTGTTAGTGTTTTTACCTGAACATATTTCTTATTCCAATATCTCTTCATAACATATGTGTATGCTTAATTACAGCATATGGTTAATTACAGCATTTCAGTTTAAAATTTTTATTACAATTCGTTTTATTCTTAACAACATTTTAAACATTCATGTCGTAGAAACAAACACTAACTATTTAGAATGATTACTGATTTAACTATATTCAGTTAATTTTTAAATGTTATATTATTATTAACATTGCTTTTTATTTGTTTTTGTTCCCTTAAAAATTTAAAATTCAATTACAAAAAAGTGGTAGAATTCTGTATCAGCCATTAAATTACCGAAATATTTATAATGTGCATTTAGCACAAAATTGCGATAAAAAAATATCTAAAGAGCACAAAGAAAATGCTTTTGTCTTTGTGCATCTACCCAATGGAAAATGCAATTGATGCAGCTATGCCCATATATCATATTTCTGCTTTAAGTAACCATGATTATTTAGAAGAAAATAGAATGGGGAATTATAATTTTGAGGGGGAAATTATACAATACTAAGGGCTCGCAATTATTGGGCCTAACAGATTATTATAGCAAGCATGTATTAAATCTTACCTATAAATGTGGATGAAATGATGATTATATCACAATTTATTACCTGTAGAAAGTCATGTGAAAGATTGTGTTTTACGTGAAAGGATGCTCGGTGGTTGATACACAATGCTATCTGCACACTGTAAGTAATTTTATTACCAGGGTTTAAACTGCCATTAGTTTTTTTTAGCATTTTGCTAAAACATGTTGGTCAGAATTTCGCTAAAAAGCTAAAACTGGATAACTGTATAAAATATCTCTATATAATAACTCGGATTTTTTTTTTTTAAATATTTGCAGGCAAAAACTATGAAAGGACTGAAATTTTTGGGAATGATTATTTATGTAGTAATTTTTATTTATTTTTAATGATTGAATTTAAATGCAAAAACATTTAAAAGTATGTCAGAATTCAGAATTTGATTCATAGAAGCATTCTTAGCACTAGTATTTCACGATTATCTACCACTACACTTTACTTAATTTTTCAATTGCTTTTTCATTTTATACATATGATAAGAGTACCTCTTTTTCTATTGTTAAAATCAAAACATAGTTTCCCAGATTCATATTTTTAAAGTCACAAATATGGATGCTTGATTAAAATCATCAATAAACAAAAGAATAGAAAATAAAACTGAGGATAACAAAGCTAAGAAAAGAAATCAATGGTATCCAAAGAATTAACTTTTGAAAAAGCTAATATAGTGCTTGTCTATTTTCGCTAAAATGCTAAAGTAATTTTTTTGCCAGCTTAAACCCTGTTTATTACATATTATTATTATTACATTATTATTTTTTTTTACAATTATATTTCTTAATATATATTTATACAAAAAGATGCTCTATAGACTGCACTGTAAGTACTATTATTTGAAATCTTTTAATTATTTACATAATGCATGAGCCGGATTTGAACCAGGCACCTCACTGAAACGTCAAGTCTGGCAAAAATGCTTACTAGATAGGACAGAAGAACACGATTTTACTGTAAACAATTTTATTTTACTTAATCATTTTTATTTTTAGTTGGATATTTACTTTTGTTTTCTTTATTTTAAAATTTTAGATGGACATTCAATACATGGATAGCCAAGGTTAGTCTGAATCGGCCTTTTAGTGAGACACCACCAACAGAAGTCAAGTGCAAAAAAATTGGACCAGAAAGAAGAGGAAAGTGTCCGCTTAGAAAATATGGAAGATCTCAAGAAGTAGGAGTACAACCCGGATGATCCTCTATACTCAGTTGTCACGTTCTCACTTCAGATTGTTCAAATTTGTGAATAAGAAAGGCAAAAGCCTGGTGAGTGTTTCATATTGGGTGGTGTTTATTAAAAAGCCACCTGATTGAGGCACCTCTCCCTGGCAGTCAATGCTTTGGAAATGAAGTGTGGACATCACTAATATAGACGTGGCTTGCTGTACAGGTAATAATAATGTTTTTTTCTTTTTAACTAAAATAAAGTTCAAATTGAATTATATTTTAATTGAAAATAATTTTAACTTATTTTCTATATAAATGAAATAAAGAGAAGTATCTGTGTGTATTTATATGCCTGTACTCTGGTGCTTACAGTTCTGATCACAGCGCTACAAAACTTCTCAGATGGATGTCTGAGAACTTATAGGTGCACACCTCATTGAGATTTTTTTTAATTTGAATTTTTAAAATTTTAAGTATTGGCTTCTCTGTTTCTCTGAAATTTATTATTTTATTTTAGTTGAACCTCGTTAACGAGAACACTGTTTGTTAACATGAATTACTTTTAATATGAACTGTTTCCACAATGGCACAATCCCGATCAATTTGAAGATTAGTTACTGATAGCATGAACTACTGATAATACAAACAAATTTTTTATCCCCTTGAGATTCACATTAATGAGGTTCGACTGTATATATGAATATTCATAATATTATATTGAAGTAATTTTGTTGTAAATAAGTAATTTATGGATACTTACTTTTAAAAAACAGTTCACATGAATATAAGCAAGTTTTAATACAATTCCATTGGAAGTAGAATTTATTTCATTTCATCGATTTAATTTTTTTTTCAAAAGATGATAATTTATTTGAAAAATATTGCATTTATATAATGAATATGACACTGATCACCAGCACTGAGTACTATGTTTACATAATTTTATATATATGATCATTGAATACGGCTTATAATAATTCTGATAAAGCTTATATTGCTTTTAAATTTGCATTTCTCGCTGCAATTAAGTTAGAGGTGTGCTGTACTTGATTCATTTGCATATTTCACATTTGTGTGAGTGCGCTAGATTGCCAGCTTCAATATAGGGCTCCTATTGCTTGGGCAATTTCATTTAAAAATGAAAAGTGAAGATTCTTGATGCATTGACACTTTTTGCATATTGGAATTTAATTTTTGCAGTGGCCATTCGTGTATGTTTTATGGTAATAGAGAGAGAGATTTTTTTTTTTAAATTCATGTAAAGAATATATATTTGTAATAATTTTCCAAATTTCATAGTTCATGCATAATAGAGGTAAGTGCATCGAGTTTTTTATTCTTTTTTAGTAATACCGATTTTCAAGGCTTTACCTCTATTTTTAAAAATTTGCCCCTCCTTGCTCTTCTTCCACATAACTTTACATGTACGAGAATATCTGCAATTGCTTCCTCCCACTCAAAAACATAATAATACTATGGTGCTACCATTCTGCATATTTGACCATTTAAATGGAGGCTGTACCTCATCTTCTGTTGAAAATTACAGTATTAACAAAATGTATCACTTGCTCTGTTTTTGCTATTCAATGTTTAAATTTGTGTGGATGATGTCTGAAAGGTTGAGCTGTTATGTTGTAATTTTCCTTATTTGTAAATAAAGCTGTATCTCAAAATCTAATGTACTCAACTATACAATTTTTAATTTGTATGTTTAGTGAGTGAACATTTGTTTAATTTACACTTTTGAAAGTATCCACAATTGTTTTCTCACATAACAAAACCTAATAATACCATGACGATACTATTCTGCATATACTATCCTCCAATATTTAGGTAGAGGCTATATCTCAACTTCTATTGAACATTACAGTATTAATAAAATGTATCTCTTGCTTTATTTTTGTTACTCAGTGTTTAAATTCATGTGGATGTTGTCTGAATAGTGGTGTTGCCATGCTGTAATTTTCCTTGTTTCTGAAAATGCTAATTTAAACAAGAGTAATGAAAAAATGGTGTGGTTCTGCACATTAGATTTTGAGATAATCAAAATTTAATGTGCAGAACCACACTATTTTTTCATTACTCTTGTTTAAATTTATGTGAATATTGGTCAATAGGTGCTGCTGCTGTGTTATAATTTTCTTTTTTTCTGAAAAGCTTTATCTCAAACTTTAATGTACACAACTACATCCTCCCCCCCCCTATTCTTGTTAAAATTTGTGTGTATATTTGCCAAGAGGTATTGCTGTTATACTACAATTTTCCTTGTTTCGGAAGAAGCTTTATCTCTAAGTCTAATGTTACTAATTACACTATATTTTTTGTAAGTCATGCTTAAATTTGTCAGTATATCCCTATCGCCTGAAAGGTGACACAGCTTTTATGAAAAAGCTACAGCATAGAACCTAATGTGCATAAATACACATTTTTTTAATTTGTGTATATAGTGAGTGTAAGGTATCTGTATTAATAAAATCACACTTTTGTCTGTAAATTTGTCAGAATTGAAAAATTTTGCAATATCTTCACGTTTCACACACCATGAAAGCCGAAAATGACTTCAGAAAATTTTGCCTGTGTGTATGGCATTGTGTCTGTATGTCGTTTCTTCTGACGGCATCACTTGAGAACGGCTGGACAGAATTCAACGGCGCTTGGCAGAAACTTAGATCTTTACCTAACTTAAAATTATATCTATCAATTTTTCAGAAATTCCCCCACGTCCCCCCCCTGCAGGGGGCAAAGGACAAAAACACGTTTGTCCGGGTATCAATTAAGAACGGCTGGGCAGAATTCAATGGCATTTCGCAGGAATTTAGGTCTTTATCCAATTTAAAATTATAGCTATCAACTTTTCAGAAATTCCCCCCCTGGGGGGCAAAAGACTAAAACACGTTTGTCTGGGTATCACTTAAGAACGGCTGGACGCAATTTAATGGAGCTCAAATTTAGGTCTTTATTCAACTTAAAATTATATCTATCAACTTTTCAGAAATTACTCCCCTTTCCCCCCTGGGGGAGGCGAAAGGCAAAAACACATTTATAAGCATAACTCGGCTCCTAATTACTTCACAGTAAAGAAATTGCACAATGGGGAGACTAGACATGAGAACAAATAATATATTATCTGCATTTAGGAATTTTCGATTTTTAAGGGAAAAGAGGGCAGAAATATTGAAAATTCCTGATTTTTGAGTAGACCTCTGCCAAAAATGGAACAAATATATTGAAAAAAGGCTATGCAACTTCCTTAGGATATTTTCAAAAACACATTTTTGCTTTTTTTTGGACGGGGGGGGGGTTACGAGGGGCAAACTCGAGACACACCTTTCAGCGCTAAATTTGTCCTGAGAAATCTATGGGATCTGCGGTCACGAAATTTGGTACGTAAATTGTTCATATGTATCTGACCCTTATTGTAACAGGATTTTACGAAATCCACTCTTACCCCCCTTAGTGTCGAGAGGGCTATAAATACGTGTAAAAACACGTTTTCCTGTTTGAATTCCCCTTAAATTATCTAAGATTGGTGAACTTTGGTGTGTGAATGTTGTTTAGGTGTACGCATTATGTACTTTGTAAAGATTTCGCAAAACTTCGAACTTACCCACTGGGTAAGAATTGGGTAAGTTGCTGCCGAAAGCAGTGAGAACATGGACTCTTCACGTTGCGAGCGAGAAAAATCTCTACCGAGCACAGCGGGAACTTTAACTCAGGTTAGTTAATAATGACATGGCATTTTGGCAACTCATTTCAGTATTGTGTCCAGCGAAGCGGGCAAAACCTGCTAGTTTTATTATAAATAATATAAAAAAAGAATGACTATCACAGGCGAAAAAGAAAAAAAAAATTAAATCATCACCAGCGACAAAGGGTGCATGTATTAATGAATAACTTTGATAAAATTTAGACTCAAAATAGTTAATCCATCATAGAAAATTACCAATTTCTTTTGCAATTCATCTAAAATTGGCAAAAATTCATCTAAAATTGCTTTTTCTTAAACTTATAGTCAGAACGAACTTTTTAATTTTTGTTACTAGAAAGTTTAGGTGGCGGCCAAATACTTTTAATTTTGTTGAGGCCTGCTTCTGGTATTTTTAAATATTATTAGAAAATTAGTTTAACATTTATGCATTTTTTACAGATATTCAATTACTATTCATAACATAGTAGAATAACTTTTTCAATTCTGGAGGTAATTATGAATCACCCTGTACAACATATCTATTCATCATAAAATTATAAGTGTGCATGAAATTGTTGGTTTATGATAACATATACTCGAAGATTCAATTTATACATTGAACACAGAATTTATGTTATGGCAGGGGTTATTTTATTAAGGCCATTTAGTTGTGTCTTTATAAAGTAGAAATTCTTAAGAAGGGCACTTTCACAAAATTTTACTTTATAAAAAGGATCCCACTATAAATTTCTTCCTCCTCCCAAAACTGTTTTCAGCACTTATACTAAATGTCTATATAATTGGGATTTGAATGAAATGTTATTTTGGTAATAAAGGAACATTTTCATTGTTAATTATAAAATATGAAAGGTAAATATTAGAAAAATACTAAAGGCAAGAACCCTACACAATTCACTTTGGTTGTTTTTCTAATTTTCCTCCCCTGACCACACCACCACGTATTTGGATTCTAAGTCATGCTTATGAGTAAAGCCACTTGACTTTCTGCCAGTGGCGTACCTAGCACATGTGGAGCCCGGGGCGGATGTTTATTTTGCCGCCCCTCAAAATTTCTAAAAACACTTGGAAATGTTGAGAACAGAAAAATACAGATACAGATAGATGCAAAATAAAAGAAACTAGCTACTTTTTTATTTTCTTCTCCAGATTTATTTTTGTGACATTTATACATAGAAAATAATAAAAATTGTGACAATAAAAATAAGTAAAACAATCTAATTTACAAATGAATTTTACGCGCCTTTCTCTTCGCGAATTCTTGAATAACATCATCAAAATCAATTTTATCTGCAAGATCACGCTCTATTGATAATATGGCCAAATCAGTCAACCTTGTTTGATTCATGTTAGACCTGAGGTAGTTTTTAATGAGCTTAAGTTTGGAAAAAGAGCGTTCACAACTAGCAACACTAATTGCACGAGTTAGAAAGACTCTTAATATTATTACGATATTCGGTAATGAATCATTCAGATTAAATTGGTGGATAAACTGAAGGATTTGCAATTTCCTTCCATGTTTTTAGCGTCAGCAGCTGCTAAATAATTTTGAAGCCTTAATCGCTCAAGTAGAAAGCCTTCTCTCTTAATATCTTCATCAAAATCATCTACATCGCAATTGTAATCTTTATTTAATAAATTGGATGGTGTTAGATAAGTGTATTTTTTTGCAATATCGTGAAGTTTTTGAATCTGGTGTCAATTTCTTCAACCAGTCTGTCTATGACTAAATACATTTCTCTCTTTATCTCAGCCTCGTAACTGAGAGCGGCATCGATAGATTCTTCATCACTCATTTTTTTCTTTCTTCGAATTCGACGTTCAGTACTGATGCCCATATCTGAGCAAATTTTTGTAGAATAGGTCAAAGCGTCATAAGCTATTTTATCTCGATTTTGAAATAGGAAAGTTTTTAAGGCTGATAGTTTAATGGCGCATTGTTGCATCTCCAAACCTTTCAGTTGAAGGTAATTTTGAGTGTCATTGATTTCAAATAGTATGTCTTTCCAAAGGGAAAGAAATGACAGGAAAGAAAACGACAGCATTGCGTGAAAAATTAAACCAGCATCCGATCTCGTATTCGTGTTTTCTGAATCTTCCATCAATCGTTCTAACGCAGTGATGATATCCGTAAATTTTATATATACAACTTTCTCTGCATCTGCTCGACTACTCCATCTCGTTTCCACAGCTCGTTTTAGAGTTGCACCAGCTATCTCAATCAAGATATCCCATCGATGAGTTGAAGCTGAGAAGAATGAAAATAAACGATCCAACGTGCCAAAAAATGTAACTGAATCTGTAGCCACTGAAGCTGCATGCAAAGCTGCTAAATTTAAGGAATGATTAGTGCATGGCACAAATACAATCTTTTGATTAATGTCTGTGATGCGCTCTTGAACGCCCGATCGATGACCTGCCATTACAGCCGCGTTATCAAATGCTTGTCCACAACAGTCTTGAATGTTTAAATCCGAAATTTCTAACTGTTTCAAAATCATCAGTGTAATTTCCTCAGCATTTTTGCCTTTCATCTCAATAAAACGGAGAAAAGATTCCTCTACTTTTACTTCTTTTTCATCTATTTTAACATATCGTAAAACCATACTAATTTGATTTATATGAGAAATGTCTGGTGTACTATCGAAAATAATACAGTAGTATTTACTCAGTTTTACTTCATCGATAACTTTCTTTCTCATTTGATCTCCTAGGATGTTCACAAATTCATTCTGAATTGTTGGCGAGAGATAGGATGTTGTAAACTTGTTCATTTTTACTTTCACTAAATGTTCACATAGTACAGGGTCGAATTTTCCAATCAGTTTAACAAGCTCCAGAAAATTCCCTTTATTTTCATTTTCCTCTTCAACACGAATGTCTTCTCTATGGCCTCGTAAAGCTAAGTTTTGTTTAGCAAGAAATAATATTATATCCAAGAATCTAGTCAGGATTTGCTTCCATTTCTTTACTTCATTTTCGACAAGGGTTTGTTGTTCTTTGTCTATTGCTTTACCTTTGGAAAGGCGAATCTCCAGCTCTTTCCACAGTAGGAACGCTTTTTCATGAACAGGACTAGATTCATGCTCTTGTATTTTGGGGTTCAACTTCCACCAAGATTTAAAACCATCAACTGAGCAAAACTTTGAGCTTTTACTTGAAAACAGTTTACAACAAAAGCAAAACACAGCTGCTTTCGATGGAGAGTAAATCATCCAAGCTCTCAAGACTTTTTCTCCATTTGATAAAGTTCTAAAAAACCAGTTTCTTGATAGTTTTCTAGTCTCCCCTTTCAGTTTTGTTTTTTCTCCTGGACGTACGACTTCTTTGAATTCATAGTCAATATTTTGTATAGCTTTCGACCCTTGCTGTACAAGCATTTCTCGAATATTATCACCTTCCATAAATTTAGTAGGCCACATCCCAATGTCTTTGAAATTAATATTAGAGTTTTGTTCTTCGGTAGCTTGTGGTAGATCAGCCTGATTCACTTCATCCTTTGTCTTTCCTTCTAATTGCGATTCATTTTCATCATCTTCAGGAGTTTCTACAGCAATATCAGTCCCTTCTAGACGATCGGGTTTGACAAGAAATTTTATAAGGGCTCCTTGATTCCGGCTTTCATCTTCTTCTCTTGCTTTTTTCTTTTTTCGAAATGCTGCACCGCTCTCCTTAATTCGTTTCATTTCTTAAAAAAAAAGAAAAGAAAATATATGTGTGTGTGTGTGTGTGTAATAAAATGAGAAAATTAAAATATGTCAATGATACCGTAATTTTAGATGAATAAGATCTGTTAGACTATTAGCTAATTTAATGTAATCAATTTTTTGATATTTTGATCATCATCGTCACACTGTTTCATCCTTTAGGGAATATGGAATAGTCGGATAATGGAATACCGTTATATCTTACCTGTATGGTATTGAAATCTATCGAAAGCGCGTCAAACGTCTTCGCTGGGTCTCAAATAAGAACGGTAGTTCACCATGTGTCAGTGAAAAGAGCAGTTTTTGTGTCATACTTCTTCTTTGGTTTACCAAGATTCAGACTTTTTTTCGGTAATAACTATTGAGAATTCTGTAATCTACTTACGAAGTAGAAAAATTAACGATAACATAGTGCTATTTGCGGTAGGCGAGTCGAGTTATTTAGTAGTCCGATTCCCATGAACTTATCTATACCAACAGGTAGTTGAGTTTGATTTATTCTCCAAGATGGCGATTCGTGTAATACGGAATATTCATTTTATTTGCAATTTTTGTAAAACTTGAATGTTGATATTTTTTCAATACTGTTTATTTTCAAGAATAATTTCAAAATAAATTGACGATTGCAATTATTAATGATTTTCAGTAAAAATACTACCCAATTCTATATTACCTTTTAAGAAAGTGATATTTCATATTTCCCTTCATAACAATTCCATATTACCTGCTTGGTCCGTATTACCCCAAAATAGCTTTTCTTTTTTTTTTCCTGAATTTAAAATTTTGCATGTAAACCCAATTTTTTTGTAACATAAAACCATCAAAATCCATTAACAACACCTGATAGTTTGCAATAGTCGAATCCATAATTATTCAATATACTTCAATTTATTATGGTGAGTTCAAATACAAATAATATTTCACATATACCTAATTTCCTCTATTAAAGTGTAAACAATATTATATTCATAATGTGCATTATATTGCTAAATTTTAACAACACAATAAAAGTTTACAAATATCAGGGGTGTTTGCGTTCCGAAATTTTTATTTTATTTTATTTTTTTAATAGATATATAATTAGCAGTTTTCTAGTAATGTTTAGCAATTAAATATAGCCAAAAATACAATTCGCAATTTCTGGAGGGAAATAAAATAAAAAATCCGGAACGCAAACACCCCTGAAATATGCATGATGGGTGGGCAAAATGGCTGTCTATGGAAAAATAATTCTTTCATAAAATAAATAAATAAATAATAAAAAATAAAAATAAAAAAAATTAATATAGAAAATAAAAAATTTGCATGAATAAATTTGATCCTTTCAAACAAAATCATAAGTTTCATCATTTCAAACAAATTGGTTTACAAAAATAAAATTATTTTGACTTTTTTTGGTTACTTAAATAGAAAAAAATAAATCAGCAACCGCACCATATAAACTAGTAATTTTTAGAACGTAAACAAACTATAGTTAAATGAAAAAAAAAAATAATAATAATAAATAAAAAATAAAAAATTCAAGCATACTATCGATTGTTCATCGATATTGGAAACCAGATTAGCGAAATGTATTTATATCTCGCATAGCTCAAAAACGAATAATTGTAGAATGTTGCAAATTTATACGTGTGAATGTCATGATGTCTAGTTACACACCTGCAAATTTCGTCTTAATACGAGCTCTCGTTTTAGAGATATCAGCGACTTTACACGATTTTTCGTGGCGTCTGTATGTGTGCGCGCGCGTGTGTGTGTGTGATAGAGAGAGAGTATGTATCTCGCATAACTCAAAAAACGGTTGGACGTAGAACATTGCAATTTGGTATATAGGTTTGTTATAACATCTAGTTGTGCACCTCTCTTTTTGGTCTTTCTATGGCTATCCGTTTTGGAGATATTTAAGAAAATTATATTCATAATGACAAATATACAAAGGTTTTGGCCATTATATATGACCTACCAGCATAGAGATTTCAAAATAAGCTAATTGTAGAGCCCATAATGATATTATTATATTATTGCCGATACTTTTGCGTGTAGAAAGTAATTTGTAAAGTCATAAGCAGGTTATAGTCGACGAATGCATTTTATTTAATGAATATTCAACCCGTAAATAGAGCCCGTAATGATATTTTTATGAAAGTTGTCCACATTTTTGCGTGCAGAAAGTAATTCTTAAAGACATAAACAGGTTCTAGTCGATGAACGCACTTTAATGAATATTCAGCACGTAGATAGAGCACGTAATGATACTGTTATGAAAGTTGCCGAAATTTTTGAGTGTAGAAAGAAATTTTTAATATATAAGCAGGTTCTAATCGACGAGTGCACTTTATTTTGTTTTAGTCTTGTTTATCATTTAAAGAACTTTCGAAGAATTTCGTCCAGCGCTATAAACCAAGGAATCTTTCCAGAAAGTCCAGAATTCTTTTCTTATTGAAATTAGAGCTTCCAAATATACTAGGCAACTTTGGAAACCCTATACTTTGGCAAACCTAAACTATGAATTTTCGCCAAATTTGGTCGCCAAGTCTCCAAATTCGACAGAAAATTGCGAAAATCGATGTCAAGACCAAAATCAGTGTTGGCTACAAACTTGACGACTTGGCAAGTTTAGCGATCATATTTGGCGGCAAACATTGTTTCAGGATGGCCAAAGTTAGTAAATCCTTTCTCAATTTTAACTGAATTAATTGTTTCGGGAAAATGTAGCGCTTTTAACCTCTAATTTTCGGCAAAAAGAGCACAAAAGTCATCTATACTCGAAGGATTTTCATTAAACTCTAAGTTATGAATTTGCCAATGAGAGATTCTGTAATAACCATTGCTGAAAAGACATAGTATATTTATTCAGCAGTATATATAATTCAATTACCAGGACTTTTGTGTTTGGAGTAGCAGTTTTTTATTTATTTATTTATTTATTTTATTATTTTTTTTTCCGTGGTTAGTGCCTGTCTGTATATTTACGAGTCAGTTACCTCACACAAAAATGTCAATTTTTTCATAAGAATATGTATATTACAATGGGTGTAGCATCAGATATTTTTATTTATTTATTTATTTATTTATTTATGTGCATATGCTATATCTGTCTGATTTTTAAGGAATAAGGACAATTAAAGTCATCTGAATATATATATACTTCAGGCTGGTTATCAGTGAGCTTCAAGATCATGGTCATCCCATGTTAAGCTATGGAAAAAATAATCAATACACTGATAAAAGAATTCTGTAACTGACATCTAGAATCTAAATTGTGGCTCAAGAAAAAACAGTTCCATGTCATACTTATAACTTCCAGTCTCCTTTGAAACAAGTTCTAGAAAACCTATTAGAATTCTAAAGCGTTTGCCTATATTATCGAGGGCAAATTTATTTAAAAATCTCTGCAAATAAGTGCGAATACAAGAGGCGGGTTTTAGTAACTATAATCTTGGTTTATGACCCAATTCTAGAAAATCAGCGAGAATTTTTCGCCATACAATAGATTCATAATGTTGTTTCACCATCTAAAAATGTGTAGACTAGAAACTCTCGATCATTTCGTCTATTCAGTTTATTGGCGTGCCTTATGCGCATAGACCGGAAATCTATATTTCTAGATTAGGGATTTAGAAAATAACCACTTATTCATTCTAGATGAAGGCGGTATATTTTTTTCCTCAGTGTACTACTGTAATTCATTAAATAATGCTTTTGTTTTAATTTTTTTTTTCTTTATACAAAGTATAAGGAAGCATTGCAATCCCGATTTGGCACAATTGACTTTGCATCTCGCATAGTTAAAAAACGAATGATCGTAGAATGTAGTAAAATTTTATTTTAATTTCATTTTCATATCCAGAAAATTCAAGTCTTAAATCATTTCTCATTTTTCAAAAAATAATTTTTTAAACTTTTAATGTTTTATTTTGAAGCGTAAATTTCACATTTTACAAAGTGAAATTTTTCGCTTTGCAACTTCAAAATAAATTTGAAAAGTTAAAATAATCTATATAATATTTTTTTTAACCTGGTCCAGTTGCGATTATATTTTGTAGAAACGATACGATAGTAAAAATAAAATATGCGGGGATAAAAAATACTATACAAGTAATATTTAAGCACGCGGACTCGGTTCAGTGATATAATAAAAGGAAATAATAATAATAATAATAATAATAATGACGACATTTGTTTGATTATGTCATTTTATAGAAAAATTTATTTTTAAAAGTTGCATCTTTACAATCCTTGCAAGCGTCATTTTAAACCCAGCAATACTTTAAAGATATAAACAAAATATGAACTTTTTCATAAATTGACTGAAAAACGCAATGATAAAAGCATAATCAAAATGGGTACTAAGTGTTGTTAACAAAAAATTATGCCAAAATGAATAAAAAATAAAAAAATAAAAGGGATCTCGTCAACACGGAGGCAAAAATTTAAAAGTCCTATTAAATTCAAAAGCTTTAATAAGGGTCCTATATTAAATCTGTCTTGCCGGGAAAATATGAAAACTGAGTCGGCAAACATGATTTATTTATTTTTTTATTTTTTTAACCTTTCTCAGAATGATTTGGTTTAATTATTATTAGCGCGAAAATTTCGCATTTTCTAGTATTAATAATAATAATAATAATAATAATAAAACGAATTTTTGGAAAACGAGACATGATTTAACAGTCATGAATTTTCTGGATATGAAAACAGAATTTCAAATGTATTATGTAATAAATAATAATATGTATTATTTTCCCCTTGTGTTAGCATGGGATTTGGATGATCATAACGCTTTTAATTCTTACTAGTTCCTATCGATTGAAAGTTAATCTAAATTATTCACCAAGAACAACTTGCCATATTATGAAAAACCATTAATTTAAAATTACTTACAAAGTTTTTAAAGTAGAATTTAATTTCAATAATACTCATGCTTGAATCATAAGTGCTGTTTTAAAAATCTTCCGACATCTTAATGATGAAACTATTCCTGATGGCACACATTTATGCGAAGTATTGTCCTATTTTGCCACGTTAAAATAATTATAAATCTTAAATAATTTACGAAGTTTTCACGGTTAACTTTAAATAAATTAAAGTAAAAGAAATCTGAAATCAATCACCTATAACGAATTTGAGACCATATTTCGTAACCATAAAGAAGTTTTCGTTATGCCCTTCCCTTGTAAAAATCTGTAAGTTCTAGATTCACCAAAACCTATACAGTTCATATAACAGGGATCTATAATATGAATATACATTTTCAGCTTAATCGGTTGAGGCATTTAGACGCTATTACATTTTTAAAAAGAATAATAAAAAAGTATTTTGTTGTGGCCCTGTAAATAAGTTTTGAGTCACCAAAATCTATACAGTTTGTACGACAGTGACCTATAATATGTACAGTCGGTAACAAAAGTGTCCGAACACTAGCAAAAATTCCTATGTAAAAAAGTACACTTCATACGATTTTGTTAAACAAATCCTTGTCGAATCCTGTTCTTAGTCAGTATAAGAACAAGATTCGACAAGGATTTATTTAACAAAACCGTATGAAGTGTACTTTTTTTACATAGGAATTTTTGCTAGTGTTCGGACACTTTTGTTACCGACTGTATATACATTTTCAGTTTGCTTGAATAAGGCATATAGATTGCACTTTAAATAATTTGAACCCATAAGTCATTATGATAAAGAGTTTTTCTTTGTGTCCTGTAGAAAAAAAAAAAAAAAAAAAAAAAAAAAGGTGCTGGATTTACCAAAATCTATACATTTCGTTTTATTGTGACTTATTACATACGTACTAACTTTCAGCTCATTCGATCAAAGTGTTTAGGCGTTATCGTATTCACTCATACATATACATACATAAAAAATCGTATAAAATCTTAGATACCTCTAAAAAAGAAGTTTGTGTCCAGACCAGGTTTCGATATGAATTTGAATAACTAGACGTCATGACAATCACAAATATAAATTTGCACTTGAAACATTCTACGGCCATTCGTTTTTGAGCTATGCGAGACACAAAATTCATTACGCTACACAAATCATGATTACATTGCTTTATTTCCATAGTATGTTTGAAAAGAAAATATAAATTATTAAAAAAAAAAGTAATAGTTCACTGAATTAGCCGTGACATAATCGCGGTACACGTTTAGAAACGTTTTGTTGCATTAATTTGACAATATGAAATATCGATATAAGTAACACAAACAATACAAATATGTAGTACCTTATTGTAAAAGAGTTACAAGAAAATTATACATAAATTTGTATTTATGCTTACCTTTAATATCTGGTGGAAAATCAAGTAAATTGATTGTTCACGAAGATAAAAATTTTAAATATTATCGCAAGTTAAGAAAAAAAAAAAAACTTTTTTTTTTCAAAAAAAAAAAAAAAAAAAAAAAAAAAAAAAAACGCACAAGAATAGAAGGTGAGGTGAGGGGGACTTCCAACTTCAGTTGTTTATGTTCTTTATTAGAAATGCAGGATTCGCATATAGCATATATTTAGACAGAGCCTGTTTTAATAGATAGTCCGTTCAACTGATGTCGAAAGTATAATTTGGCGGCAATGAATCATGCTTTCGATCGGCGCCAGTTGTGAAAACCGCATACATTTTTTCTTCTTTAATTAATTTTTTTTTTTTTTTTTTTTCGTATGTGTATCCAGTCATTTCATCATTCAAAACAGAGAAAACAAAAATTATCTTTGTAAAGTTGCGTAAGAGATTAATCGTTATTACTTTGTATTTGGAATTCTACAATTTAACAAAAAAAAAAAAAAAAAAAAAGAAAGAAAGAAAAAATATATAAAAGAAAAGCTTTGATAAAAGAAAAAAAAAAAAAAAAAAAAAAAAACAAGATTTTTGTAAAATAATAGGATAGTAGAATTATTCTATATTATTTATTAAAAAAAGTATTGAAAGTTTTCACAGAACATTTTAGAATGTATTGAAATTATTTTTGAATTTTTATTTTTGAAAAAGTTTGGAAAATGGATTTTCTAAATGATACATTATTAATGCAAAAAAGCAAAATGCCGCCCCCAAAATTGTGCCGCCCGGGGCGGACCGCCCCCCTCGCCCCCCCCCCCCCCCCTTGTTACGCCACTGATTGTACTTTAAACTTAGCTTTAATAAATTTGCAATCGATATATTTTCCCTTAAATTAATAATTTGAAAAGTAGAAAATGTCATTTTATTTATCAACTAGCAGGCTTTGCCCGCTTCGCTGGACATTAAACTTAAATGAGTTGTCAAAATGCCATATCTTTATTAATAACCTAAGTTCTCGCTGTGATTGGTAGAGGTTTTCTCGCTCCCAATGTGAGGAGTCTGAGTCCCCACTGTCTTCGGCACAACTTACCCACTTCTTACTTCCCCACCCTCTGCGGGTGAGTTCGAAGTTCTGCAAAATCCCACTAATGTACATAATGCGTACACTTAATCAATATCCACACACCAAAATTTGCCATTCTAAGATAATTCAAAGCGAATTCAAACGGAAAAACATGTTTATTGCCCTCCGACTCCGAGAAGGGGGGGGGGATTTCGAATTTCGTGAAATGCAGTTACAATAAGTGCCGGATGCATACAAACATTTTACACACCAAATTTCGTGACCACAGAAGTCTTTAATAGACAGTATTATAAATAAATGAATACAAAAAGCACAGCTTAAGTATCGGAACCCCTTGGTGACTTTAAATATTTTAAGCCATTTTTGCGATGAACTGAATTGGCTATCTCAATTGTGCAATTAAAGATCTTGGCGAGAAACGTCCGAGCTACTTCGGTGTCGAATTTCAAATTTTGCCAAAGGGATCCAATACTAAAGCTGTTCCATATCGAATCTGGGTTGAAAACGGAAAAAGGGTAAAATAAATTAGAAACATCAGACCTATATTTATAAATTTGATAATTTTGCTGAATCCAGGGGTTCAAACAGTTTTTCGATGCGACAATTAGATTTTTAAAAAATAACTAAAGTATGAAATTTAAGTGGCAACGGAAAAACGGATAAAGGGAAAAATAAATTAGAAATATCAGACCTATCATTATAAATTCAGTATCAAATGAAAGAGGTGATTTTTCTGAATCCTGGGGTGTAAACAGTTTTTCGATACGACAATTAGATTTTTTAAAATTAACTAAAGTATGAAACTTAGATGGCAACACTTCATTTCAATCTTTTCATAATTTGTAGTGCGAATCACGCGAATACAAAAGTCTTTAACTTAAAAAATTATTTTTATATTTTATTTTTTGCATTCAAAGCATTTTAGTGAAAAAATATTTATGGCGCATGCGCAGGCGTTTTTTACCCACAATTTAAACACTAATCATAATTTTGAAAATTTCTATAGATATAATTTCAAGTTGGGTGAAGACCTAAGTTTCTGCCAAGCGCCGTTGAATTCCGTCCAGCCGTTCTCGAGTGATGCCCGGAGAAACGTGTTTTAGTCTTTTACCCCCTAGGGGGGGAACGGGGGGGAATTTCTGAAAAGTTGATAGATGTAATTTTAAGTTGGGTGAAGACCTAAATTCCTGCCAAGTGATGTTGAATTCCGTCCAGCCGTTCTCAAGCAGTGTTGGGCATCAATCGATTAAATTTTCAATCAACTAATTAGTTGACTAAAAATTTAATCACGATTAATTTAATCACAACTAACGGTTATTCATTTGCTGCAACTAAAAATTCAATCGCGATTAAATTAATCGAAAAACAGACGACTAACCGTTAGTTGTAATTAAATTAATCGTGATTAAATCAATCGTGATTAATATTTCAGTCATTTGCTGCAACTAAAAATTCAATCATGATTAAATTATTCGAGAAGCAGACAACTAACCGTTATTCATGATTAAATTATTCATGATTAAATCAATCGTGATTAATATATTAGTTGCAGCAAATGATTAACTGTTAATCATGACTAAATTAATCATGACTAAATTAATCATGATTAAATTAATCGTGATTGAATTGTAGTCGTATCCATAGCTGATATCCCCCCCCCCCTTTCTCTGAAGATCAAATGATTCCGCTAAATTTTTGATAGCAATTTTCAGTAACGGTTTTTAAAAACTTTCTAACAAGGTTGAAAAATGTTAATCACTTCGGTTTGTCTGTCTGTCCGCGCTCTAGCTCTAACTCCCGTAAATATTTATGGAATTTCTTGAAACTGATATGTGTTATTCAAGTTCACTATCGAATGTTCCCTATTGAAAGTGGAGTAAATACCTCTACTGCTCTGTGTACAGGGACACCCAAAAGTATTCCAAAGCATTGTAATCTATGGGAGGTATTTCTATAAGGCATATTTTAATACTTTTACTGTACACAAATCTTAATGAAATTAAAATATGTCATTCAAGATTAATATTGGATGTTTCTTATGTAAAATGGAGTAAATATCAGCACTGTTTTGTTTACAGGGTTACTCGAAAGTATTCCAATGCATTGCGTTCTATGAGAGGTATTTCTATAAACCAAATTTTAATTGCCGAAACGTCAGTGGAGGCCCTCTGTTGAGACTCAAAACGGTTTTGGGCTCTGTCTGTGTGTCTGTCTGTCTGTCTGTCTGTCTGTCGCGCGATAGCGGCCACAAAAATGGCGCTATTGACTTGAAATTTGGTACAAATGTTTATGAGCCCCACGAAATCAGCTGTATAGTTTTTGGTATGTATTCCATTTGTAGTTCGTATACAGGGACACGCCAAAGTTTTTTTTATCATTATGGCCTATGGGAGAAATGTGTATGTATCGCGATAGCGGCCACAAAAATCATGCTATTGACTTGCAATTTGGTACACGTGTTCATGAGCCTAACCGAATCAGCTGTATAGTTTTAGGTGTGTATTCCATTTGTAGTTCGTGTACAGGGACACACCAAAGATTTTCTATCATTACGGCCTATGGGAAGAATCTGTATGTACCGCGATAGACACCGCAAAAATCAAACTATTGACTTCCAATTTTTGCCGAAACGTCAATGGAGGCCCTCTGTTGAGACTCAACAGGATTTTGGGTTCCGTATGTCCGTATGTCTGTCTATCGTGCGATAACGGCCGCAAAAATACCGCTATTGACATGAAATTTTGTACACATGTTCATGATCCCCACGAAATTAGCTGCATAGTTTTGGGTGTGCATTCCATTTGTAGTTCGTGTACAGGGAAACGCCAAAGTTTTTGAAGTGAAAACTTCTTTAGGCGCGTTGAGCACTTTTGGGTGAACAAAAATCATTGAACTCCCGTAATCGTCAGCTAACGTTTTCCATTTGAAGTGAAAACTTTTGGGTGAACAAAAATCATTGAATTCGCGTCATCGTCAACAAACGCTTTCCATCCTTGTATGATACAAATAATGTATCATACAATTAACTTGCAAATGTGAGGTGTTAACAATTATATACTGTATATTGTTTTAAAATCTGGTGCGGCTCTACACGACTTATCTCATCTCTGGACACTATCCCTCAAGATTGCAGCTGGAAACGTTGCAGTGAGACCTCACAAAACCGTGAGAAAGGCCAAAGCCGCCATTTTTCTCACGTTTTTACAATCTGGTGCGGCTCTACACGACTTCTCTCATCTTCGGACACTGTCTCTTAAACATTGCAGCCGGAAACGTTGCAGTTAGACTTCACAGAACCATGAAAAACACCAAAGCCGCCATTTTTCTCACGTTTTTAAAATCTGGTGCGGCTCTACACGACTTCCTAACAACACACTTGCCCATTATGCATCCTGAAGATGTCTATAGGATGTCCATAGATGTCCTTTTCATTCAGAGGACATCCTAAGGATGGCATTTGGAGAAGACATGTTGTTAGGGTTCTCTCATCTCCGGACACTGTCTCTTAAAGATTGCAGCCGGAAACGTTCCAGTTAGACCTCACAAAACCGTGATAAAGGCCAAAGCCTCCATTTTTCTCACGTTTTAACAATCTGGTGCGGCTCTACACGACTTCTCTCATCTCCGGACACTGTTTCTATTTCAGTTAGACCTCACAAAACCGTGAGAAAGGCCAAAGCCGCCATTTTTCTCACGTTTTTACAATCTGGTGCGGCTTTACACGACTTCTCTCATGTTCGGACACTGTCTCTATTGCAGTTAGACCTCACAAAACCGTGAGAAAGCCCAAAGCCGCCATTTTTCTCACGTTTTTAAAATCTGGTGCGGCTCTACACGACTTCCTAACAACACACTTGCCCATTATGCATCCTGAAGATGTCTATAGGATGTCCATAGATGTCCTTTTCATTCAGAGGACATCCTAAGGATGGCATTTGGAGAAGACATGTTGTTAGGGTTCTCTCATCTCCGGACACTGTCTCTTAAAGATTGCAGCCGGAAACGTTCCAGTTAGACCTCACAAAACCGTGATAAAGGCCAAAGCCTCCATTTTTCTCACGTTTTAACAATCTGGTGCGGCTCTACACGACTTCTCTCATCTCCGGACACTGTTTCTATTTCAGTTAGACCTCACAAAACCGTGAGAAAGGCCAAAGCCGCCATTTTTCTCACGTTTTTACAATGTGGTGCGGCTTTACACGACTTCTCTCATGTTCGGACACTGTCTCTATTGCAGTTAGACCTCACAAAACCGTGAGAAAGCCCAAAGCCGCCATTTTTCTCACGTTTTTAAAATCTGGTGCGGCTCTACACGACTTCCTAACAACACACTTGCCCATTATGCATCCTGAAGATGTCTATAGGATGTCCATAGATGTCCTTTTCATTCAGAGGACATCCTAAGGATGGCATTTGGAGAAGACATGTTGTTAGGGTTCTCTCATCTCCGGACACTGTCTCTTAAAGATTGCAGCCGGAAAGGTTGCAGATAGACCTCACAAAACCGTGAGAAAGCCCAAAGCCGCCATTTTTCTCAAGTTTTTAGAATCTGGTGCGGCTCTACACGACTTCTCTCATCTTCTGACATTGTCTCTATTGCAGTTAGACCTCACAAAACCGTGAGAAAGCCCAAAGCCGCCATTTTTCTCACGTTTTTAAAATCTGGTGCGGCTCTACACGACTTCCTAACAACACACTTGCCCATAATGCATCATGAAGATGTCTATAGGATTTCCATAGATGTCCTTTTCATTCATAGGACATCCTAAGGATAGCATTTGGAGAAGATATGTTGTTAGGGTTCTCTTATCTTCGGACACTGTCTCTTAAAGATTGCAGCCGGAAACGTTCCAGTTAGACCTCACAAAACCGTGATAAAGGTCAAAGCCGCCGTTTTTCTCAAGTTTTAACAATCTGGTGCGGCTCTACACGACTTCTTTCACCTCCGGACACTGTCTCTTAAAGATTGCAGCCGGAAACGTTCCAGTTAGACCTCACAAAACCGTGAGAAAGCCCAAAGCCGCCATTTTTCTCACGTTTTTACAATCTGGTGCGGCTCTACACGACTTCTCTCATCTCCTGACACTGTCTCTATTTCAATTAGCGCATTAAATAAAATTGTAATATAATTTTTGTATTAGTAGTTTATATTAATGAATAAAAAAACACTTCATTTAAAAGTATTTCCTACACAGTAAAATATTTCCTGACGATTCAAGAAATACACACGTAATTGTTCACGTTTTCCCTTCTGTCGGCACTCCCGAAGTGCAACTGTTTTTTTGTTTTTTTTTATCATTACGGCCTATGGGAAGAATTAGTATGTACCGCGATAGCGGCACCCAAAATAACGCTATTGACTTGCAATTTGGTACACATATTCATGTGGCCAACGGAATTAGCTGTATAGTGTTAGGTGTGTATTCCATTTGTCGTTCGTGTACAGGGACACGCCAAAATTTTTCTTATTTTTACGGTTTATGGGAAGAATTTGTATGTACCGCAATAGCGTCCGCAAAAATCCTTCGATTGACTTGCAAATTGGCGCACACCTTCCATCTTTGCATATAAGTAGCTGTATATTTTTATTGCTATACTTTTTATAAACTGTGTACAGGGACACGCCAAAATTCTTAACATTACGGCGTATTGGATGAATTTCGTTTAAACGCATTTTAATATCATTACTTTGCAATGAAGAAAATGAAACTAGCGTACGTGAGTAAGATGCTTAAACTTATGTTGTTTGAAGAAAATATGTGCTCTTAAACTTTCTAATTAATGTACAGGATCTTACAAAAGTGTTCTGACAATGTCACATAGTCATCCAAACGATGTTAAATTTGGAACACTTATTAATTTTAAACGCAAAATAAGCTGAATAGTTTTTACTCGTGTATACAATGTTTATAGTTCGTTTACAAAGACACACGAAAGAATTTCGTAACATTAGAGTCTATGGACAAAATTTTTAATTTAAGCACGCACTTTCATGCGTTTATGCTGAATTGAACTTAATAAAGTTAGCATACATTATAAAGATGCTTAAAATGTTTACTCTTAAAAAAGGTTGTGTATAGACTAAATAATTTATGGGACCACACAAAGTAATTCCGAGTATGCACTGTAATCATCCAAATGATGTCAAATTAGTTTGAAAAATTAATGAGTTATAATTAATTAGGTTTAATCTTATTATTGGCGTTTATAATGACTGTGGCTACTTTTCCGGGATACATAAAGGAATTTCGTAATATTACGGTCTATAGTCGGTATTTCTTATAATTCCATTTTAACAAGGTTACACCCCATCTAATATAATGAAATTTTATTAGAATTTTAAAAGTATGTTTTCTTGTTGAAAATTGTGGGCATAGAATTGATAATTAGTTTAAAGGTTACGCAAAATATTTCCGATATGCTATGTAATTTTTTTTTTTTTTTTTTGTATGAAATTTGATAGTTATGAAATTTGGTATTTATGAATTTCAGGGAAATAATACAAGACTGTCGTTTATTAAGAATACATATTGTTGCGTACTTGGGGGTTCGTAAGTTGTCCGAAAATGAAAGGCGAAACTTGCAAAAATGCAGTGATTTATTCACATAAAGTTCCAGAAAAATACAGGTCTATAAACCAAGTATCAGCTTCAATTCAACCAGTAAACATAGCTTAAACAACAGCCGTTAACAGTAAAACAACAGCACAAACTCTTTATCAATAACACATAAAGCAAGTCTCATTCAAAGAGGCTCAAAGCAAAGCAAGCATTTGACGAAACTGACACAGATCTGAGACTGACCGCATTTGCGAAAATAATGCTTCTTTTATACTTTTCTATCGAACACAGACTGTTCTGGAAAATTCTCGTATCACATCAGCCAATGAGGTTAGAACTTCCATATTTGGTATATCCCTAATAAGGATTTTCTCGCCAAGGTCGCCAAAAAAATCGCCAAAGAGGGAAACAATCGCCGAATTTGGCGCCAATCCATTTATTCCCTTATTGGTGCTTTTTAATGCATTTTCAAAGGAAAATTAGGCTATTTTAACGCTAAAACGACTAGAAATGCACAAAATTAGCATGTTATCAGTTTACTAAACTTCTTTGAAAGAAATTATGCAAAAATAAATGCAATTATTTACAATTCCGTAACAATACAGAGAGAGATAAAGTGGGGGGGTTGAGGGGGACGGCAGCCTCCCTCTGTAATGTATGTGATTATGGTAAGAAGTCGATCGAATCAATATATACTATTATATAATAAGGAATAAATAAAAATGGCCTATTGAATAATGTCTGATGCAAATAGGACGTTGAGGCTCCTGATCTGCAGATCCACTAGTAACTTTACTTTGTATAAAGCTTAATGAAATTGAAATATGTTATTTATATGCGCAAAAGAATGTTTTCTATAGATTATAGTATGATTAGCATTAGATTTACAGGGCCACACAAAAATATTCAGTTACATTAAGAGACATTAGTAAAATTTTGCTGGAATTGCACGTCCGTTTACATTAAGTATCTTTAACACTTTCTAACAATTTTTAAGTGTGAATTTTACTTCAGTTTGTGTATCTGTCTGTCTGTCCGTCTGTTTGTCCGCGCTCTAATTGTCATAAATATTTATGGAATTTCTTGAAACTGATATATGTTATTCAAGTTTACTACTGGATGTTCCCTTTTGAAAAGGGAGTGAACGCCTCTGCCGGTTTGTGTACAGGGACACCCGAAACTATTTCAAAGCATTGTGTCCTATGGGAGGTATTTCTATAAACCATATTTTAATACCTTTATTGAACACAAATTTTAATGAAATTGAAATATGTTATTCAAGTTCATAATTGGTTGTTTCCTATGTATATTGTTTAAATACCTCCACTGGTTTGCGTACAGAGACACTCCAAAGCATTCCAAAGCCGTGCGTTCTGTGAGGTATTTCTATAAACCAAATTTTGATAACATTATTACAAACCTTAATGAAATTGAAATATGTTATTCATAGGCACCATGGAATATAATATAATTAGCAATTGATTTACGAGGCTACACAAAAATATTCAGTTACATTAAGAACTATTAATAAAAATTTGCTGGAATTGTACTTTCATTTACGTTAAGTGTTTTTAACACTTTCTAACTATTTTTAGGTGTGAGTATGATTTCAACTTGTGTGTCTGTCTGTCCGATTGTTTATTTTTCTATCTGCCTGTCTCCCGCCCCCAGCAATACTTTTAGAAATTTTAAAAAATGTTATATATTAGTCGAGTTCACTATGGAATGTATTATTCCTATTAAAAATGGCATTAATAGGTCGTGTACAACTAGTTTGTGTACAGGGTCAGGTTTGCGTTTTAGGTCAGACATTTTTAAAAATCATATTTAAATAACTTTCTACTGTAAAAATCATAAATAAATTTTATGCATTGTTAATATTCTAACATAATGTTTTGTATAGAATATGATATGATTAACCTTCAGATTTACATTACTACACTAAAATATTCAGATACATTAATAGCTGCAATTATAATTTACTATGTGCATTTTCTTTTGTGTTAAGCCTCGTATCTCTCTTAAGGTTTTAAATTTACATGATATTTGTTTGCGGGTTTTCATGTAAGTTGCTCAATACTTTTGGCTATTAAATTATACAAGAGAAATTTTTATAAAGCTTGTGCATACGTAGTTGAAAATTATTTAGTAAAAGTGCTCGTATTTCATAAGATATTTAACATTTTTGCATTCTGATTGCTGTATGTGTGCCTAATGTAGCATACCATATTTCTTAAAAATGGATTTTCACTGCATCTAATGCCCTACGTGTTTTAATTAAAAAAGGAGAAATTGTTTTTGCGATTTTTTTAAAGAAACCGTTATATCTCCATGAATATATGAGGTAACCTCTTAAAATTTATACATATAATGAAAATATCCTCATAATCATATGCTACAACCAAAACGAGTTTAAAGCATTACCTTTTACAAGGTGATCCAAAACATTTTGGTTTTTGTTTATTTTTTTACACTGGTGCACTTTTCCTCTTCAGGACACAACTTATGCTGAAAAATGCGAGGTATAACATGTCCTTTACACTACCGAAGTTTCAAGATGATTCCTATAGAATTCTTCTAGATATTTGACAAAATTTCTTAATTCGAAAGTACCCAAATACTTATTGGTAGGTTGCATATCTCTTAAATAGAGGTCTTTTTTGTTTATAAATAGTTAATAGTTTACATGGTATTTTCGCAAATTCGCAAATTAAAATTATAAACATTTAAATTAAAAACTATTAGGTGCTCAATTTTCGATACTTTTCTTTATTTTAAAAATACTTAAAATGAAGTTTAAACTGGAATTTCTTTTCAGTTTACTTAAGTCTACTAAAAATGCATAAAATAATATTTCTTAAAAGTATTACTGAGAACATATTAGCTACATCAACCGTTTATATAATTATTTATGTAATGAATTTATTTTGCGTTTGTGCATATTCTTGAATAAAAAACAGATTTGAGTTTTATCTTCCTGACTAGAAAACTACAATAACAAAAACTACGTATAATTTGAAGATATATTAGTAAATGAGAATTTATCGTCTGCAATCTTTAAGAGACAGTGTCCGGAGATGAGAGAAGTCATGTAAAGCCGCACCAGATTGTAAAACCGTGAGAAAAATGGCGGCTTTGGCCTTTCTCACAGTTTTGTGAGGTCTAAATGCAATAGAGACAGTGTCCGGAGTGAGAGAAGTCGTGTAGAGCCGCACCAGATTGTAAAAGCGTGAGAAAATGGCGGCTTTGGCCTTTCTCACGGTTCTGTGAGGTCTAACTGCAACGTTTCCAGCTGCAATCTTTAAGAGACAGTGGCTGGAGATGAGAGAAGTCGTGTAGAGCCGCACCAGATTGTAAAAGCGTGAGAAAATGGCGGCTTTAGCCTTTCTCACGGTTCTGTGAGGTCTAACTGCAACGTTTCCGGCTGCAATCTTTAAGAGACAGTGGCTGGAGATGAGAGAAGTCGTGTAGAGCCGCACCAGATTCTAAAAACGTGAGAAAAATGGCGGCTTTGGGCTTTCTCACGGTTTTCTGAGGTCTAACTGCAATAGAGACAATGTCCGGAGATAAGAGAAGTCGTGTAGAGCCGCACCAGATTCTAAAAACGCAAGAAAAGTGGCGGCTTTGGCCATTCTCTCGGTTCTGTGAGGTCTAACTACAACGTTTCCGGCTGCAATCTTTAAGAGATAGTGCCCGGAGATGAGAGAAGTCGTGTAGAGCCGCACCAGATTGGAAACACGTGAGAAAAATGGCGGTTTTGGCCTTTCTCACGGTTTTGTGAGGTCTAACTGCAATAGAGACAGTTTCCGGAGTGCGAGAAGTCGTGTAGAGCCGCACCAGATTGTAAAAACGTGAGAAAAATGGCGGCTTTGACCTTTATCACGGTTTTGTGAGGTCTAACTGGAACGTTTCCGGCTGCAATCTTTAAGAGACAGTGCCCGGAGATGAGAGAAGTCGTGTAGAGCCGCACCAGATTCTAAAAACGTGAGAAAAATGGCGGCTTTGGGCTTTCTCACGGTTTTGTGATGTCTAACTGCAATAGAGACAATGTCCGAAGATGAGAGAAGTCGTGTAGGGCCACACCAGATTCTAAAAACGTGAGAAAAATGGCGGCTTTGGGCTTTCTCACGGTTTTGTGAGGTCTAACTGCAATAGAGACAGTGTCCGGAGTGGGAGAAGTCGTGTAGAGCAGCACCAGATTGTAAAAACGTGAGAAAAATGGCGGTTTTGACCTTTCTCACGGTTTTGTGAAGTCTAACTGCAACGTTTCCGGCTGCAATGGTTAAGAGACAGTGTCCGGAGATGAGAGAAGTCGTGTAGAGCCGCACCAGATTCTAAAAACGTGAGAAAAATGGCGGCTTTGGGCTTTCTCACGGTTTTCTGAGGTCTAACTGCAATAGAGACAATGTCCGGAGATAAGAGAAGTCGTGTAGAGCCGCACCAGATTCTAAAAACGTAAGAAAAGTGGCGGCTTTGGCCATTCTCTCGGTTCTGTGAGGTCTAACTACAACGTTTCCGGCTGCAATCTTTAAGAGATAGTGCCCGGAGATGAGAGAAGTCGTGTAGAGCCGCACCGGATTGTAAAAACGTGAGAAAAATGGCGGCTTTGGCCTTTATCACGGTTTTGTGAGGTCTAACTGGAACGTTTCCGGCTGCAATCTTTAAGAGACAGTGGCTGGAAATGAGAGAAGTCGTGTAGAGCCGCACCAGTTTGTAAAAACGTGAGAGAAATGGCGGCTTTGGTGTTTCTCACGGTTTGGTGAGGTCTAACTGGAATAGAGACAGTGTCCGGAGATGTCGTGTAGAGCCGCAACAGTTTGTAAACACGTGAGAAAAGATGCATTCAAAAGATTGTATTCCTGAAAAAGCAACATAAAAAAATTCTCTAATATTGGTAGACTCACGTTTTTATCCGGGGTCAAAAATTAATGCTAACCCGACTCGCACCCGACGCAGAACGCTACCTGAATAATATACATCAGTTTTAGGTCATTCTAAAACTATGATAAGAAATCTGATGGACAGATTGACAGTCATATAGACAGACCGAAATGTGAAGTCTTAAACACATTTAAACGATATTGAAAAATGTTTTACTCTGAATTCTTTCTTATATGAAATTTATCATTAATTACTGATTTATTCGTTAGTCATAAAACTTTTGATTAATGATTGATTCAATCATTAGTCATAAAAATACGATTAACGATTGATTTATTCGTTAGTCATAAAAAAATATGATTAATGATTAAATTATTCGTTAGTCGTAAAATTTACGATTAACGATTAATTTAATCGTCAATCAAAACATTTGCGATTAATGATTAAATTAATCGTTAATCAAAATATTTATGATTAACGATTAATTTAATCATTAGTCAAAATATTTTTGATTAACGATTGAATTAATCATTAGTCAAAATATTTTTGATTAACGATTAATTTAATCATTAATCGTTAGTCATCCAGATGATTGAATTTTGCCCAACACTGTTCTCAAGTGATGCCTGGACAAAAAAACGACATTCGGACACGATGACACACACACACACAGGCAAAATTTTCTGAAGTCATTTTCGGCTTTCATGGGGTGTAAAACGTGACGATATCGCAAAATTTTTTGATTCCGACAAATTTACAGACAAAAGTCTGATTTTATTAATATAGATTAAAAGAAAAAAAAAAGGCCTAACTACATAGTGTATTGTATAGTTTCCTAAGTAAATCTGTTGTTGATTATTATTATTGCATTATCATGTAGATTTAAAGAGGGGGTATGTAAAAATATGTATATATATTTCATGTTCTAGAACCTAAAGTTTAAAAACAAAGGAAAGAGACTATTTTCAATGAAAGTTTTTATGAACATGTGATTGTATAATTACCTTTTATAAACAATCACCTACAAAATTTTATTTTCATTAATCATATTTTATTTATTTTTTATGTTGAAAATTTTGCTAAGTTCATCTTTATTTGAAGAAACTATCTTAAAAATAATTTAAATTGATTATGTAATGTGTACTTAGCATGGAAATCTTTTTATTTAACATTTCTAATATAGGGAGTAAAAAATTTATAAATATAAGTGGAATGTGTTTTAATAATTTATATCAATAAGTCATTTCGCATTGTTTCATTTTTATACTTAAAATACAAATTTGTTATTGTTATAATTTTTATCGTAGAGTTTTAAAACTACTTGAAATACAAATTTGTTATTTTTATAATTTATTTTTTATCTGAAAGTTTAAAGAATGAAATTATATGTTTAAACGTTTGAGAATTTTATATTTATTTATATACCCTATATCAAGGTCTGGCTTTATATGAGTACTACGTATTTAGTAACAGAGTAAAAAAGCGGCTACATTAATTTCTTAATCATTCTAGATAATATGAAATTAGGCCCTTTTTTTATTATTATTCTATCTACTGAAATTTAGTTTGGGCAAAATAAGGATCATATTTCGATTCAGGATGTCATTTTACATAATAATGAGCAGAAATGGTATCGGGACACAATTTTTTTTTTTTTTTTTTTTTTTTGCAGAGCAGTGTTATTTAAAATGCTGCCCGAATTTGCATTCAGAAAATTAACAGTAATGTAATTATTTTGTTAATCACTTTATTTACTTTTTTAAAAATTCGCTAGAAATAAATATATAGAATATTGATTTTTGTATAGCTGTAAGTAATATCAAGTTTTGTACTTCGATTAGCTCATTAGTTTTTTTTTCAGATTTTATCTGTAATGAAAGCCTGACCAGATGAAGAATAAAGAGAATTTCTAATTTATAAAGTGGGCTTTGTCTGAATGAGAACTGATTTGTTATGTTAGTTTTGATGTATTGACGTAACAAATTAGGTTCTTTTTCGGATTTATATATATTGTGTCTGCTCCCCTCCAAAATATTTTTTCAAGAATTGAAGGAAAATGACTAAGAAAAATCAGTTGCCATATAGCTGGATAGTGTTCAAAATGATTTGAAGCTAAATGAGGGCTATTGCGCTGGATAGCATCAGTTAGGAATAATTTGAAGAGACAGCTTTAGTATATAATAAACAGAAGTGCTTAAGAAGAAAAGGAATTGCGGAAACTTTGGATTGTCCTATTTATTTTTGTAAGTATTTTACTTTTAAGTTGTATTGTTTTTCATTACTCAATTATTTAGCAGTTCTACACAAGAATCAGGTGAGTATTTGGAAATATGAATTAATTTGATAATTTAAATATAAATTTGTCTGTTTTCGTTTAAAAAATTTTCTGCATAGACTCTGTAAAATGTCAATTTTTAATAATCAATTAATGAAACTTGCACATTTTTGTGGTTGATTGTCAAATAAAATTTAACATTCTTGCGGCTTGTTTCTAAAATATAGATATTTCATCGCTGATCAAAATAAATTATATTTAATCACAAGTAACTGCTGAAATACCTTTTTATATGTATTGTTAGCTGTGGTGTTTCATGAATGATTTTTTTGGCAGTCTCGGCACGGGTGCCTGGAAATGATAGATGGAGTATTTATTTTTTTAATCAGTGATGCTGTTATTGTGTGGAAAATCGAAGACAGGACGTGGAAAATTTATTGTGGCCTGTCCCAGGGGACGCATAATTTTCATTCTTAAAATTATTGCATTTGTTTCTTAACAGCAACCACTTCCTACATAATATTAGTTTTAAGACAATGTCAAAAAGAGCTGGTTAAAAATTCATAAAAAACTGTGTTTCATGTACAATAAGATAAAATTTCAATTTATATCTTTAATATATAAATTAATTTATGTGAGGACCCATGATTTTGAAAGCCTAGCGGCATCACTGTTTATGAGTTTATTCATTTACTTCAAGAAACAATACAATGTAAATATGGCATTTTAACCCTTGCCTTTTGGTAACATATTCAATTTTGTCTTCTAAAATATTATTAGAGTAATATTGTAGCTCTGATGCCTAATGTTGCCAATAAATTACATACTGATAGTATTATTAAATAGAATTTCATCATGTTCCATCGGCAATGCTAGTGCTATAAATTATTAGGTGCATGGTAAAGTATGTACATTTTTAACCGTTTGAGTCTCAGGGGGTATTGAAAAAACACTGTCTAAGAATCCCAAACAGTGCAACCGCGTTTTCTCTAAATAAGTACGAAAAGACCCAAGCAGCGCAATAGTGTTTGTTTCATTTTATGTCGAGAAATACCAAGCGGCGGAATAGCGCTTTGTTTATTTTACATCGATGAATTCCAATTGGAGCAATAGCGCTTCTTGTATTTGTTAGGTAACGCGATTCTCTTCTTTTTCTTATCGCTCCGTCATATTTATTGCAGTTTGCAAAGCGATTGGAAGTATTCTTGTGTACAGTCGGCTGCAAAATTATTCGAGCACTAGCCAATAATTCCCATGTTTAAAAAGTACACTTAAGACTGTTTTGCTAAGTAAATCCTTGTCGAATCATGTTCTTAGACTGATTAAGAACATGACTCGACAAGGATTTATTTAAGAAAGCTGTATTAAGTGTACTTTTTTTTGGCAAGGATTATTGCTAGTGCTCGAATAATTTTGCAGCCGACTGTAAGTGTTTCTCATTGTTAATAATTGTGTCTCAAAATGATTAGACAAAGCAATTTGTGTTCTCAATTTCGATTACAAGAATTCACTACATTATGCATACAAATGTATTGGGTTTTCTCGGCGTAAAATCTCAACAGCGCAACCGCGCTGCTTGGGAGTCAAACGGTTAAATTGATTTATCAGGCATTTAAAGGTTAATCATCAGATAAATAAACTCTTTATGATAATGGTTTTTTTCCAGCCACCCACACCTATATAGTTCAAAACTGATTGACACCACATAGTGTTATATATATATCTATATATATATATATTCCTTTTTTTTTTTTTTTTTTTTTTTTTTTTTTAAATGTATTTTGTGTGGTTCTGTGTATAAGTGACTAATGATTTGCTAAGCAAAACAACAGAGTACAATGTTATACTAAAAAAATGAAGATGACTTTAATATTAAAACCCGAATAAACTACTATGTCAGAAACGCCAAAGAAAAATATTTGAGATGCCTACAGCTGTTTCAGTAGCCTTAAGCATACCGTCTTCAGTGCAAAAAGAATTCTGGATCTGGAGAAGTGCTCGAATATATAGGAAAGGGACTGAATTTAGTTCAACCAATAGGATTACGGAAAAGGTGGGTATGCCGTAGTAGTTTATCCAGGTTTTAATATTCCAACGCCAAGTCTCCTGTTATTATAAGACTTAAATACTTCACCACCGCTGTAACCCCTTAGTAGTCGCTAGTTGGTTGATTTGCTGCCTATCCTTGATTTTTTCCAGATTTTTTTATTCAATAGCCACCAATAATTTTTTAAATGGCATTTGATATACATAAAGCGTGAATAAAATCGATTTAACGTCGATCACATCTCTTCTTAAAATTATTGGTGACAGTTAAATAAAAAGTTCGCAATCTGTAATAGGTGGCGCTGTCGATAGCGACTACTAACGGGTTAAAGGCGATACATGGTTTCAAGTTCAAAGACTAAAGCATATTTTGTCTTCTTTTTTTTAAGTAATAAATAAATTTTTTTTTTTAAAAAATTTGAGCAGTTAAAAGAGCAATATTTAAACAATACCTTCTAAATTTTTGTATAAAAAGATTTGGAAAATTCAGCCGACATGTCCTGATTTCCATTGACCCTTCAGGAAAGTAGTCAACAAAATTTCTTAAAAACTGAAGAACCGATCTCATTCAAATTTTGTACATTTTTGCAAATTAGAATTGACTAGGGCTTGAGCGAACAATTTTATTATTATTAAAATTGATCTTATAAAGCTATATGTGGGGTAAAATGCATCAAAAATGTATTGTTTTTGCATAAAACTTCTCTAAAAATTTAAATGCCTTTCTAAAAGACAAAAAAAATGTTCAAGAACATTTTATTCCGAAGAAGTGTACAAAATTTCAATAAGACTGATGCATTAGATTTTGTGAAATCATGTCAAGTGCTTTTCTAAGTGTCTCAGAAAACCAGGACCTGCTGCCTGAATTTTTATAAAAAATTTTAATGAAAATTTTACATGATAATATTTAAATGTTGTAATTTTATGTGCTCAAAATTTTATTTTTTATTTTTTATTTTTTTTTAATGTATTTTGTGTGGTTCTGTGTATAAGTGGGTGTTGCGTACTTGGGGGTTCGTGAGTTGTCCGAGAATGAAAGGCAAAACTTACAAAAATTCAGTAATTTATTCACAGAAAGTTCCAGAAAAATACAGGTCTATAAACCAAGTATCAGCTTCAATTCCAACAGTAAACACAGCTTAAACAACAGCTGTCAATAGCAAATCCACAGTACAAACTGTATAGCAATAACACATAAAGCAAGTCTCTTCCAAAGAGGCTCAAGAGCAATGCAAGCACTAGCGAAGCTGGCTGAAAACTGAACTGAACTGACTTGCCTTGGCGAGAAAGCACCCTTATATACCTCTGTAGAAAAGTGTGGAATGTTCCGGAAATTTCCGTATCTCATCAACCAATGAGATTAGAGCTTCCATATTTGGTAATCCCATATAAGGATTTTCTCGCCAAGGTCGCCAAAAAAATCGCCAAGGTGGGAAAAAGTCGCCAAATTTGGCGCCAAATCCATTACTTGCCTTATTGAGCCTTTTTAATGCGTTTTTAAGGGAAAATAAGCCTATTTCAACGCTAAGACGACTAGATATGCACAAAATTAGCACTTTATCAACTTACTAAGCCTCTTTATAAGAATTTATACAAAAATAAATACAATTATTTACAATTTCGTAAAACTGCCGTCCTCCCTAGGACTGCACGTCCCGGGCAGTGCAACCCTTGGTCAAGAGGCGAAACTAAACAAATTTACACAATCTAAAATACAAAAACTAAGTTGCACATAAAGATAACATAGAAATATAAATTAAGTCAGAAATATTTACAAAATTCACAAATATGTGCAAATATTTATATAGAAATATTTACAGTGCGCATGCGCATATTTTACCAGTATTTACATTTTAAATTTTAATATTACCGTTAATTGTGGTACTTGGCTAGCCTGTTATAGTGCACCACCTTCGGTTTTGATGAAGGTGTTTTAGTGATCCGCACCACTACATCATTGAGCCTTTTTTAGACTTTGTACGGTCCGTCCCAGTTCCACTGTAACTTGGTGGAGAGTCCTTTGCGTCGAACAGTATTCCGCAACCAGACCTTGTTTCCTTCCTGGAACTGATGTTGTGTAGCCTTTAGATCGTACCTCGTCTTCATTTTCTCTGTTGCCATGTGAATTCGCTCCCGAGCAAAGTTGTGTACGTCTTCAAATCGTGCCTGGAGATCTTCGATGTACTCCTCGAGCGATGAAGGCGCATCTGGTGGACAACCAAACAGGAGATGAACAAGGGAGACGAAGTTCACGTCCAAACAGCATCTGGACTGGAGTATAGCCGGTGGTTTCATGGACAGCACTTCGATAAGCCAGCAGGAACAGTGGCAACTTCAAGTCCCAATCTTGCTGGTTCCTTGATACTAGAAGAGAGAGGTTATTCAGGATGGTACGATTGAACCTCTCGACCATGCCGTCCGACTGGGGATGTAAGGCTTTTGTCCGGGTTTTGTCTATGCCGAGTAGTTAACACAGTCCTTTGAAAACATCAGAGGTAAAGTTCCTACCTTGGTCGGTATGAAGTTGTAGGGGCGTGCCGTACCTTGACACCCATTGTTGCACTAGGGCCTCTGCGACTGTGCATGCCTCTTAATTGGGAATGGGATATGCCTCAGGTCACTTGGTGAAATAGCCCATCACAACGAGGATGTATTTATTTCCACTGGAGGTCCATGGCAAAGGACCAAAGATGTCGATTGCAATCCGTTCAAATGGTGCTCCCACGTTATACCGTTGCAGTCTTCCTCGACTTCGTTTCTGCGGGCCTTTACGTGCCGCAGAAGCATCACTGGATTTACACCACATCCTCCTTTGCCTTGCACCAGTAGAAGCGTTCCCGAACTTTCTACAGAGTTTTATTACCCCAAAATGGTCTCCGGTAGAGCTACTATGCAGTTGTTCTAAAACAGCTGGAATTTTTTATCTTGGTAATAAAATCTGCCATCTGAAGCTTTTCCCATCATCAGATTCCCACTTTCTGTATAATACGCCGTTTCTGATATGAAGAGAGTCCCAAAGTGCCCAATAACTTTTCGTAATGGGACTGAATCTGGAAATGTCCTGCCAGGTAGGTCTGTTGCTGTTCGTCTCCTTCAGCTGTAATATTGGCTTTATGTCAGTATCTTCCAACTGGGCTTGTCTAAGTTCTTCGTCACTCCAGGGATCGGGATTTTGTTCTGATGGTGTTGAGACAGTAACTTGGCAGGCAACCGGATTTATCGGCAGGTATTTCTAATTGGCTCTAGAGCAGTACTTGCAGCTTTTCGAGCAGGGCTTACGAGACAAGGCATCTGCATTACCATTAGAGTTCCTTTACGATGACGTATCTCAAAGTCATATTCCTGGAGGCGTTGTATCCACCTGGCAATCTGTCCTTCCGGGTTCTTGAACTAGAGCAACCACGTTAAAAATGCATGGTCAGTCCGGAGCAGGAATCTTCTGCCATAGAGGTAATGATGGAAATGTTCTATGGCTTTTACGATGGCGAGGAGCTCTTTCCTGGTGGTACAGTAATTTCGCTCTGGTTTCGACAGGCATTTACTCCAATAGGCAATGACATGTTCTTGTCCCTCAATTTCCTGCGACAAAACAGCACCGACACTTTCATGGCTGGCATCTGTATCAAGTATGAACTGTCTGTCGGGCTGTGGACACGTCAAGTTAGGCGATGATGTTAAGGCCTCTTTAAGTCGCTTGAACGCTTTTTCACATTCATCTGTCCACAGGAGCTTCTGTTTGGCTTCCGTCAGCTTGTGCAGTGGTCTGGTAATATTTGAGAAAACCTTGACAAACTTCCTGTAATAAGTGCATAACCCCAGGAAACTTCGTAGTTGGTGTACATTTTCAGGGCGACTCCAGTTCTCGACTGCAGAGATCTTCTCAGGATCAGTTCTCACACCTTCGGCAGAGATGATATGGCCGAGGTAGCTCACTTCACGACGGAACAAATTACACTTGCCAGGATTCAATTTGAGGTTAGCCATTCTGAGTTTCTCCAGTACCTTTCGGATGTTTCGAAGATGGTCTTCAAAGGTGCGACCCACAATGATAATATCATCCAAATACACCAGACAGGCTTCATAGGAAAGTCCTTTTAGCACTGTCTCCATCAGGCGTTCGAAGGTGGCAGGTGCATTACATAATTCAAATGGCATAACTTTAAATTGCCACAGTCCTTGTCCCGTGGTGAATGCAGTCTTCTCACGATCATCAGGATGTATTTCTACTTGCCAGTAAACGCTCTTCAGATTTAAAGTCGAGAACCATTCATTGCCAGCAAGTGTGTCTAATGTGTCATCAATTCTGGGAAGAGGTTTTTCTTCGTGATGTCATTCAAACGACGATAATCCACGCAAAATCTTGTTGAACCATCCTTTTTTCGCACCAGTACTATGGGAGAGGCCCAAGGACTCGTTGATGGCTCGATGACATCATTGTGCTGCATTTCATTTAGAAGTTCAGTGACCTCTTCCTGTTTAGCAAATGGAAGTCTTCTTGGATGTTGTTTGATTGGAGGATGATTTCCTGTATCAATTCTGTGCTGGGTGATGTTCGTTCTCCCAACGTCTTCAGGTGTTCGAGAAAAAAGGTCTTTAAATTCTTGGAGTAGCTTCTCCGCAGCACACCTCTGTTCACTTCCTAATTCTGCATTCTTGAGTAGTTCCGTTGTTAATTGCTCAGAAGGCTTGGATTCGGTTGATTGAGTGGGGCGGTTTATGCATGTTACAGGAGTGCAGGCTGCTAACACCTCATCCTTTTTCACTGTTCGGACCTTATCGCCGATGTTTGCGACTCTCACAGGAATAGTACTCTTTGACAGATCAAGTAGAGATGAAGCTACCAGAACTCCTCTTAGACTATTGTCTGTATTCGGGTATTCAATCAGTCCATAGCGGAAGTATTGCTTTGTAGGAGGTGTTCCTGAAACTATTGTCTCTGTGTGTGGAGGGATGGAAATTTCAGATTTGGCTGTTGTCTTGCATATTGGCTGAATGTCTTGATTTTCAGTGTTGAACACAGCTATGTCTTCCGAACTGGAATGCAGTTCATTATTCTTGAAGTCCAATTTGAAGTTAAATTTTCTCAGGAAATCAATTCCAATGATTATAGGATCTCTTATATCTGTCACATATGCCATATGATGGTAACTGGCATTTCCAAAAGTGATGGTCAAGTTCATTTTTCCATATATTTTGGTTTCGTCTCCGGTCACAGTCTGGAGATTAACGCAGGGCGGCGTCCAGATGATCTTCTCTTTTAGTTCTTGAGCCAAATCCGATCTAATGATGGTCACGTTGGCTTCCTTGTCCAGAATCATCCGGCAAGTGGTGTTGTTAACTTGGCCATAGACGTTAAGTCCATTATCGCCGCCACTCATCGAAGAAACATGAAATACTGTAAATTGGGGCTCTTTAATTTCAGGCAACCTCCGCCCCACGAGATGGCCTCCTCTTAGTTTCCCTGTAGTGATGGTGAAGACGGGTGATTTCCTATAGTTGGTCGTACAGGGCAGTTCCTCTTCACGTGACCATCCCCTCCACAGCCCCAGCACTTTATCTTCCGGTTTTTTATTTCCTTCTTATTCTCCAGGCTGCGCAATCTCTTTAAGATCTCTTCGATACTTCTCTTCATTTCATTTTCACCAGCAGGCGTATCATTTAATGAGACTGCTCTTATGGTATGGCGGTCATTACGGGAGGCTTGTTGGGCTGCCTCTATCCTAAGTGCATAGCCTAAAGCTGATTCTACGTCTCTGATGTTGGAGAGTCTCAGCGCTTTTTGAATTTCTGGATCACGAACAGCATCGATAAAGTACTGAAGAGCTAAGTCGTTTCGAGTGTCAGCATGACAGTCTGAGAATGCTAGGTGTGACAGTCTCTGAATGTCCGCTGCCAGCTCTTGCAAACTTTCGCCCGTTTTCTGGTAACGAGATTTTAGCTGAAGGCGACTATAGTCCTTAGAACACTTCTCTCCAAACCGTAGCTCCAGTGCTCTAGTCAGTGCCTCAAAGTCGTTCCTTTCTTCTTTAGAAACATGTGTGTGTGGTATAAACAGAGATGACCAGTTATTGCTAAATGAAAAGATCAGTTTCATACCACTATAAAAACAATATATTGAAATTCTATAACAAACCTGGAAATTGGTTTTACAAAAAAAAAGCCCCACTACTTTTTTCTTTTAACTCGCTATATAAGTTCTATTTAATATGTCTTTATAAGTCTATCAGCTTTCTATTACAGAAAAATTTTTAGGCGTCAACTTTGTTAGGTCAATTTTACATCTTCTGATCACATTATCTTAAATATATATATATATATATATATATATATATAATATGTGTAATAGTGGATTATGGAAGTCGTGTGGTTGTTTCACACATGATTTTATTTTGGTATGTATGTATTGTATAAATAACATTAAATGTTAGATATGAAAATTTAATAGCAGACTTTATATTTATGCAAAGGAAAATGCATGAATTGTAACGTGAGATTCTAGATATATTTGTCATTGGCCAATTAACTTCATGAAGGTCTTAGAACTTCCCTTGTGGGGGTTTTCCTAAAGAGTCTTAATTTGTGTTCGAGGTTTGATTTAAAAAAAAAAAAATAATTATAGATAATTTCAAAGGGCTATGTTGATGAGTGTGACCTGGTACTTTTTCAATAGAACCTTCTTCAGGATAAGAAATTCTCAGCTACTCAAAAGCCAAGAGAAACACAATTACAGAATATATCTAGAATTTTTTTTTTCATGACAATGTAAAATGAGTATATTCCTTAATATACATTTCTTACCTCCCACACACACGTTCCCTCTAAAAAAACAATTAATGAAATTTCTGAGAAGAATAAATTATAGTTAAGTTGTATTTCCCAATTTTTTGTTTTGTTTTTTAAATAAAAGAAGATATATAAATATTTTTTAGGTATTCATTATACACACGTTAGTTACAGTTCATATCAATTTCGATAAATAGATATTAATTCATGTTTTTATTTATGTGCAGGGGATAGAACATTTATGTAGCCAGGGTTTACTTCTAGCTCATAATACAGGAAGTCATTGATAACTTATTTATTATCATAGATCTTAATTAAATTTCTGACGTTTGTACTGAATTTCAAAATATTTAAAAATAAAAAGCTTGAAAACGGAAGCGATTTCCACGTTTTTTCTTATATGCTTATTGGTTTGAAATTATACAGTCAGCAGCAAAATTATTGAAGCACACATCCACAATTTTCATATACTTTTTTTAAAAATATGATTGCTAGTTTTTATCATCATTTTGCATTTTTAGAAACAGCATATGATTAAGTTAATGAACTTGACAAATATTTATCTAACAAAAGAGTATTAGGTGCCAATCTTTTATATAAGAATTATGTTAGCGTTTCAATAATTTTCTGCTGTATGACAGTTTGGAAAGAAAAAAAAATACATGTTTTAAATTTCATTAACTTTTACAATAATTATTTCAATTGTATTTAAGATCTTTCACGTATATTCAACAATTTCCTGAATTGATTATTAATATTTTTCATCATTCATTTGATTTGCAACAAAAAATCGCAAGTTAAATAAAATATTTTTGGAATATTTATTTAGAACCATATTGTTGCTACCGCTACTAAGATCGCTTCTCGCAGGCACAGGCAGCCATGTTTGTTTAGAAATATGTTTTCTATAGCTAGCGACAGGCGGCGCTTCAGACGTTTCATATGCCGAAAGCGTAGCTGAAAACTCGATTTTCTTTACCATATTTCCAATATGATGATACTATACCTGACCCTCTAATACCATGCGTGGAGGTGGACCATCTTCCTTTATTATTATTCTATGAGGAGGTCGTGTCATATATGCTATCTTTCATCGAACTCATCTTTGTATACAGTGGAGATAGGTGAAAAGTTTAACAAATTTTTTTCTGATTATTCTAATTAAGTTGTTATTGATTATTGTGTAGAAAAGGCAAAAATTGGAATACTCCAATAACCCGTTAGTTTACTTCTGTTATTAATTTATCTTGAGAAAACTTAATACAAATAATTTGTCACAAATTTCATAAATAATTTAATCATTTAAAATATGAATATACATCTATCTATAAATACGGAAGAAAAGCCGTATGTGTGTAAAGAATGCTTTAAAGGATTTTCTACTAAGAGTAATCTCATGAGACATCTGCGCATTTATACAGGACAAGCACCTTTTGTGTGCAAAGAATGTTCAAAAAGATTTTCTGTAAAGAGCAAATTAAAAAGACATTTATGTTTTCATGCAGGAGAAAAACCATATGTGTGTGACGAATGTTCCAAAGGATTTTCTCGAATAATTGATCTAAAGAGGCATCTTCGCGTTCATACAGGAGAAAAGCCATATGTGTGTGAAGAATGTTCTAAAGGATTTTCTCAAAAAAGTGATCTAAAGAAGCATTTTCGCGTTCATACAGGAGAAAAGCCATATGTGTGTGAAGAATGTGCCAAAGGATTTTCTTCCAGGAATAATTTAAAAAAACATCTTCTCATTCATAACGGAGAAAAGCCGTATGTCTGTGAAAAATGTTCTAAAGGTTTCTCTCATAAAAGCTATTTAATGGCACATCTTCGCGTTCATACAGGAAAAAAACCATATGTGTGTGACGAATGTTCCAAAGGATTTTCTCGAATAGTTGATCTAAAGAGGCATCTTCGCGTTCATACAGGGGAAAAGCCATATGTGTGTACAGAATGTTCTAAGGTATTTTCTGCCAAGAGCAGTTTAAAAACTCATCCTCGCATTCATACTGGAGAAAAACCGTATATTTGTGAAGAATGTTCTAAAGGATTTTCTCAAAAGTATCATTTAATGACACATCTTCGCGTTCATACTGGAGAAAAACCATATGTGTGTGAAGAGTGTTCTAAAAGATTTACCCGTAAGAGTAGTTTAAGTAAACATTCTTGCATACATGGAAAAATATAAAAAGCCATATGTGTGTGAAAAATTTTTACAAAGGATAAAACAACATGCAATTGTTTGAAAAATATTAATTTTAAATTGAAAATCAAGAAACATTTTAATACGAAGGATCTGAAAATGATTAATTGTTAACGAAGGATTAGGGAGCCGTGGTAATGTATGAACTAGTAATTGTATTCGCGACTAAACTGTTTCTATATGGAATTCGGGAATCGCAGCAGCTCGATGCTATATGTGAGTCGATATGGCTATCAGTGGCAGGTGTAGGGTTATGGGGGCTTAAGCGCCCCAGAAAAGTACAGACATTCACAATTGAACATTACAATTGTAAACTTTTCATTGATCTTGAATAACATCTTGAAAAATTTTAGCGCCCCCCGCCCCCCCCCCCCTCCCCCCCCCCCCAAAAAAAAAAAAAAAAAAATTCCGGATCCGCTGTGTTTAAATTTTGTTCTATAAATACAATACATTCATGTATATAGCATATGTTCAAGATGTATAATTAATGTGATTATTACATGGTATGTGTCTGTAACAATGTATCTTTACTGAGCCTAACAGTTACATCCAGACTGAAACATCGTGATCACAAATAGGTAAACAATCACAAATCTGGCTGTGTTTCAATCCAAACACAACATTTATTTACAAAACTGGTCGCAAAGTTGTGAGCGATGAGGGGGAAATTTGTGACTGCCTCGGAGCTCTCACAACTCGATCGCAGGTTTACTATCGCCTCAAAAAACATGGCCGCTGTAGTCCATGTCCAGTGTTATCGAAGAAAGTAATGTAGTCACAGATAAGGATATATTTGTCTGTGGTAATAATCATTCATGGAATAATAATATATAATTCGAAACAAATAATTTTTTACAATATTTAATACATCTACGATATGAATTAAATACAAAGCAAATACGAGCAAAATAGCGAAGCTCTTCTTTGCTCGGAAATGATACTTAAAGCTCTCATTGGAAGATAAATGTAAGTGTAAAATATGTTATATTATGGATTTGTATATTCATGTAAGTAAGATTAAATGTTCAACATTGAAATATTATTATGGGTTATGCAGAAAATTATACTTGTAGCATTTGTATATTTTATAAATGTTAGGCTTATTTAATGTAAATTCAACGTAATACATGCAATTGTTTATTTATAATACAGAATAATATGTTCTATTATTTAATAAGATGACTATACTATTCGTTAAAACTTTACAACCGGGTATGATATCATTTGGATAAATATTCTTATCATTGTAAATAAGAACCCGATTAGTCAATTGTGTAATAAACCATAAATATTCTTTTTATTGTAAATAACAGCTATTGCATTTGATTCTAAAAGCCTGATTAGTCAATTTATTTTATTTTATATAAAACTCTATAGCTGAAAATATACAACTTTATTGTTAGTGCTGAAAATGAGTTTTGGAGAATAAAAATATTTTACTGTCAAATAACTATAACCAATAGCAATAACCAATTAGCCTTGAATTAAAGCATTGTAGCCTGAAAGAGAGACATTAATAACATTTTAATAGCAAAATTTTAAATTTAAAGCTTACTAACAGCTTACTAGTATTGAATTTAAATATAATGAAATAGCTGCAGCTATTAATTATACATATGCATTATTGTTTGGTAAAATATTTTTATTTTTCAAAACCCAATTACAGCAATAATACTAATAGAGAAAGAATGTGGCTTGTACTTTTTCTACTATAAATATATATCATAAATAAAAAAAAAAATTGACTAATCAGACAGTTAAGTTAAATGTAGTAGCAGTTATTTACAATAAGAATACTTAAACAACTTGATAAAATATATATATGAAAATGATGATTTTTAAGATTTTTTGTACAGTTACCAACTAATGATAAAAATGTTAAAAAAAAAAAAAAAAAAAAATCAAGTCATCTTTTAAATATGTGTGCTATAAGTTTTAAATTGATGCTCCATGTTGGGAATGTTGGCTTGCAAAAAGGTTAAATAAGCCTAAAATTCATAAACTATATAAATGTTACAATTATAATTTTCTGTGTAATCCATAATATTACAAAAAAGTGAACATACAAAAACATTGTATCTATATTTTTATACTTGACATATATCTTCAAATGAGAGCTTTTAGTATCTTTTCCAAAAAAAAAAAAAAAAAACGCACTACAAAACTGACGTTAAAAAGCAATTATATATACAAAACTCTCAATAAACACCATGGGCGAGTCCAGCCTCTGGAACACTTCGACCGATCCAACTGGGCCCTGAGTCATTTGATCCACGACCGGTCGAAATCTGAGACTGGACAACTCCGATCCTTTTATTGGATCAAAATCAGTGCTGCCATCTGTAGACTTAGTTTGAAATTAGCTATAAAATAATATAAATTTAAATTAATTAACGAAAAATTCAATTCATTAATTAAAAATCTAATTTAACTATGAATAATAAAAAAAAGATAGATGCATAAAAAGAAGTTTTTAACAAGTTTTATTATGATCTAAGGTAAGAAATATAAAACTATTACACATTGCAAAAAATTATTAAATTTAAATTTAAATGAATGAAGAAAAAAAAAAAAAAAGGATTTTTGTAATAGTTTTTTTAAATTATCATTCATTTGATTCAAATCTTCATTAAATTGGTTTGTTAAATTCAATTAATTCTGATTTCAATCAATAATATTTTAAATGTTTCATATATTTATGATTTTTTATTAATATTATTATTATTTAAATACAAACTAAATGTTGATTTTTAAATACTGTTAATTATTTTTGCGTTTGAATGCTGAAATTTAATGCAAATATTTAGTATTACACATTTTTTTTTTTTGACATTTATTGGGATCTATAGTTACAATGACTTTCATCTCGATTGCTCCATATTTTTTTACAGAAATTCACAGAAATACGTGTGCACAATATTGTCGAAGACATAGGACAGCACAAACATCCATGCCCGCACCGAGATTCGAACTCGGAACCTGGAGCCTGAGAAGGCAGCGCCCTCCCGACCAAGCCACCAAGCCGGCATTAATATTCAAACATAAAAATGTTTCATAAAAATTAACTGATCGATAAATTCCCAAAGTAGTTCACAAACAATTTAAAATATTTTGTTGAACTCAAAATTAAAAAAAAAAAAAAAAATTAGCAGGGAGCATTTAAAATTTTTATTTTATTAAATTTAATTAATATTCGATGATTTTTAATTTGCATTATTGTATATTTCAATCCATTGCATGCATATATTTATAATTCTAAAACAATTATACAGTTCAAAAAAAAAAAAAAATGCTTGTATGCATATTCGCGTTTGTAAGAACTGATAGATGGCGTAACCAGAGCAATAACCAACGTCCAATCATAACAATGGATTTGTAAATGGATCAAATGACTCGGAAAAATTTCTTGGGCGATTTGCGGTTACATCCAGACTGCAACGCTCGCTCGCTCGCAAGCGAGTGATCACAAATCCGAAATTTGTGATCGCCAAGAGACGACGGCCGATCGCAAGTTTGTGATTTCCGGTTTCCAATACATCGATTATTTTAAACGATAAACCGTAATGATTGGCTAGAGAGAAACATGTGACCTAGCATATGCTTGCGTTTTTTTTTTTTTTTTTTTTATTAACGTATCCGTGATTAAAAATACAGAAATGTTTAAATGTAATTATTTTCCTGGAAATCTCTCTCCCTGTGTATTATCAGAGGGAGATAAAATAAAAAATAAAAGGATATTCACACTTATATATGAAGTTTAATGCAATTTTTGTTTTTAAAAAAGATTAGTTGAACTTTTTTTGTTATAGATTGTTTACATGCAGCTTTTTTAAACTTAGTTTAGAAATAATGTATTTGTATCTTTTATCAGAACAAAAACCCTTAACGGGTTAAAAGTTTGTGACGCAGCATTTTATTTCGATATGAATTGGAAATATGGGTCTTAAAAGTAATGATATCAAATTTGAGTGACGCTTTGCTATTAATTGAAATATATTACATAGATTTTCTTATTTCATCATTTGTTTTTTTTCTTCTATTTACATCACAGTGTATACATAATATTTTCAACTTCAGCACGAAAAAATATATAGAATTTACTCCCTGATACTTTTTCATCTGCACCTCGTGAATTCAAAATATGAGTTTTAAAAGAAATGATATAATTTCTGTGACGCCTCAGTGTTACTTTAAAAGATTTATTTTTAGATTTCATTACAATTACTTTTGTTTTGTTGAATAAAGTATATTTACATATTGAAATAATGCTTTTAATTTTCAAATATACTGTCAAATAATCACACTTTTACTGAATTTATATTATAAATTGAAATTATCTAGTTCAATAAATTGATTTGCCTATTGTGTCACGCTATCCAAAACTGTAAATAAAAATTATGTAAATGTTTTCTTTGCATCACACAATCTCTTTGCACACATTTTCACTTAGTACTATGGTACAAAGTAACATTTACAAAATTTTTACTTACAGTTTTGGATAGCGTGACGCAATAGACAAATCAATTTATTGAACTAGATAATTTCAATTTATAATATAAATTCAGTAAAAGTGTGATTATTTGACAGTATATTTGAAAATTAAAAGCATTATTTCAATATGTAAATATACTTTATTCAACAAAACAAAAGTAATTGTAATGAAATCTAAAAATAAATCTTTTAAAGTAACACTGAGGCGTCACAGAAATTATATCATTTCTTTTAAAACTCATATTTTGAATTCACGAGGTGCAGATGAAAAAGTATCAAGGAGTAAATTCTATATATTTTTTCGTGCTGAAGTTGAAAATATTATGTATACACTGTGATGTAAATAGAAGAAAAAAACAAATGATGAAATAAGAAAATCTATGTAATATATTTCAATTAATAGCAAAGCGTCACACAAATTTGATATCATTACTTTTAAGACCCATATTTCCAATTCATATCGAAATAAAATGTTGCGTCACAAACTTTTAACCCTTTAAGGGTTTTTGTTCTGATATCATTACTTTTTAAGGGTTAATGATCAACTGATCTAAAGATTAAAACAAGTCCTTCCACCTCATAGGAAGTGTAGGTTGATTCTTTTTTTTCTATCGCATAGCTGCCATTGAGAATTTCACAAAAAACACTTTTTTTCTAATGTATCTGGTAGCTTCCAAAACTTGGTTTTACACAATATTAAGAAATCTTTTAGTTAATTTGTTGTTGTTTTTTAATAAATACTACATAGCAGTATTATGAAGGATTAAAATTCAATTTTATTAATGAATTTTCAGCTTTTTGTGAAAAAAAAGTAAACAAATTCTTCGCAGATTTAACATTTTGGAAACTTTTGAATGATGAGCAATTGTTTTGTAAATATATAGTAAAAATATTTATAAGAGACTTGTCTGAGGTATAATTCATGTCAGTTTAGCATCATTAAGATGAAATATGCAATAACACAGGTATTTTCATAGGAATTTCAAAAATAATACATTGTTTTCAACGCCAATATTGGGTAGCTTGCAAAAATTGATTTTTAGCCATTAGTGAGAAATCTTTTAGTTAAAAATAGATTTTGTTACTCATTTTTGAAATATATATAAACATATAAAAATTTTATAAAGGATTAAAATTCAGTTTTATTCAGGAATTTTCAGTTTTTTTGTGAACAAAAAGTAAACAGGAAACTTTACGATTTTTTCATTTTGGAAAATTTTGAATGTTGAGCAAATTTCTTGTAAAATTATAATAAAAATATTCATAATAGATTAATCTGAAGTATATAATTCATGATTGTTTAGCATCATTAAGATCAAATATGGGATAATACAGGGATTTTTATAGGAATTTCAAAAAATAGTACTTGGCGTTTTCAACACCAATAACCAACTCCTTCCAAAATTTGATTTCAGCCATTAGTTTAAAAACATTTAGTTAAAAATAGATTTTATTACTAACTTTTTAAACAAATAACATATAACAGTATTATTAAGGATTAAAGTACAGTTTTATTAAAGAATTTTCAGTTTTTTGTGGGAAAAAAAGTAAACAGATACTTAACGATTTTTACATTTTGAAAAACTTTGAACGTTGAGCAGATTTTTTGGTAAATATACAGTAAAAATTAGAGATGGAATGAAGCCTTGGTAATATCAAAGCTTTGGCCGGCCTGGCTGATATATACTCAAAGTTTCGTGGAATATTTCTAATTTGCATTGGCAACTTTTTTCCTATTATTAATTTTATTTAAACCTACATACGTCTTTGTTTTGTGATTTGTTAATTAAAAATAAAAAGTTTTCACTGCAGTTATAATACATACAGTAATAACATTGTAAGTAATTAGTACAAAACTTTGAAAAAAAAATCTTTTCTTATATTAGTATAATAACATGGCTCAAAATTAACAGACTTTTGTTGATCCAGAAATATCTGCGTTGAAAACAAAGTATTATTTTTGAAATTCTTATGAAAATCACTATACCTATTATTGCATATTTCATCTTAATGATGCTAAACAATCATGAATTATACGTGAAATGAATATTTTTAATATATTTCTACAAGAAATTTGCCCACATTCAAAATTTTCTAATACTTAAAAATTGTAAAATGTTTGTTTACTTTCTTTTCACAAAAAACTGAAAATTCTTCAATAAAACTGAATTTCAGTCCTTTATAAAATTTTTATGTGTTATTTTTTTTAAAAATAAGTAACAAAATCTATTTTTAACTGAAAGATTTCTCACTAATGGCTAAAAATGGCGTTGAAAACAAAGTGCTGTTTTATGAAATTCCTTTGAAAATCCCAGTATTATTAAATATTTCATCTTAATGATGCTGAACTATCATGAATTGAAATATTTAAAACTTACTTAGAACCAGGGTTGGGTTTCTTCCGGAAGAAACCAGTTTATTCCAGGACAGTGGAAGAAACTGGAAAAACCCAGAAGAAACTGGAAGAAACCGGAAGAAATGGATGAAACCAACCAGAAGACAAAACAGATGTTCAAAATTAAAATTTATGGACTATATACACTGAAAGCATAAATATAATGTCAAATCTAAACTATAATCTAATTAATATTAAAAATATTTTTAGAAAAATAGGTTATTTGATAACAAACACTAAATTATATACAGGTGATGGGTTTTTACTTTTCAATGCTAATGTTTTTAGAATTTTTTGCATGGATACTATCTCATATTACTATACCTTCAAACAGTACAAGTGGATAATTACGTAATTAGCCATAATATTTGCACTTTTTTTTGGTTAAGGATACAATTATTTGTATAAACTCGAAGCTAGTACCCAACGAACTGTATCCATAAATACTAAGATACCTATTTTTAAACTCTCCTGCCGGTTCTCTAGGATTGAAAAATAAAGTGCAGTATTGAACTACTAAAAAACTTTTTATTTGTTTTACAGTCAACTCCCTCTAACTCTCAAAAGTTTTGTCCAGAGGTTAGGCGGATTACAGGAATTTGCAGATTAGAGATTATCGCTTTTGTTTACAGTTTTCTTTTGCAGATACAGAGTCAGTTATTATTAATTCATAAATAGACATCAAAAAGGATACACGATTTCTAATAATTTTTGAATAAAATATTTCTTCAATATTAATAAAACTAATCTATCATATATCATATATGATGGTAAATAATTTAAGCATATTCAAATAATAGGCACATATAAAATGTAAACAAACAAATTAAAAAAACAAATTTATTATATAAGGGTTCTTTTTCCTAAAATATTTTATTTTTGTCTGTTTTACAGATACAATTTTATGTACTAAGTTTTTATTAAAAAAAATTGCACATTAAACACATACAAGATGGTTATACTTAAATACTTGTAACTAAAAGGGATAAGCTCATACCATGAATTGTCGCTTACTGAGTTTGGTGGCATACTCGCCCATTATAACTGCGAAAACTGTTTGCAGCAAAAGTTTTTTTTTATATTTATATTTTCATAATTTTTTAGTTTAGTTATTAATAAACAATTCTTATGAATGTTACATTTCTTTCAATAATATATAAAAATAATGAAATTCTTACAACTACTCGGTATTGGTCGAATACTTAGTCCAAATTCGCCGAAGTAACGAGTACTCGGCAAATTAACCGAGTACTTTACTGAGTACTCGGTACAGCTCTAAACCAAACCCAATTTTCTATACAAATATATGTACGATTTTTCTGAAAATAACTTTTGTACTTATTTTGTAATGTTTTCTAACAACAATGTTGAAATAAACATGGATTGTAGATCAATCGCATTATACACTTTCAAAATGTTAAAAGTTTGAATTTTCAAACAGGAATAAACTACTACGTCAGAAACGCCAAAGAAAAATTATTGAGGTGCATGCAGCTGTTTCGGTAGCCTAAAGCGTACCGTCATCAGTGCAAAAAGAATTCTGAATCAGGAGAAGTGCTCGTATATATGGGACAGGGACTGGATTTAGTTCAACCAATAGGATTACGGAAGAGGTGGGGAGTGTGGCCAATAGGAATTAAGGAATGTGTAGCTGTGTAAACAGTAGAAAAATTAAGGAAATGTGGACTGAATGTAAAATTTCCAACAATCAGACAAAGTGGGAACAGCGAAATCACAATTTACAAGGTTTTTAAAATTTTTATAAATATCAAAAGCTTCAAAGAAATCGAGTTCATGAATGGATTTAGGTCTGCAAATTATTTTAGCTGAATTAAATTTAAAATTATGATTTTCCTCCCAGCAATGTTTAGAAATAGCCGATTTATTTGTTTCTTGTTTACGGACGTAAATCATATGTTCTTTTAGACGAAATTTAAGACTGCGTTTAGTTTGGCCAATATAGGATAAACCACACTGACAGGAAATACTATAAATGCCCCAAGAATTATGCATATCAATAGGATCTTTTAACTGAGAAAAGGTGAGTTTATTGGAAGGCGAAAATATTATTTTAAAATCATATTGTTTGGGAATTTTAGCTATGGATTGACTGGTTTTAGAAAAATAGGGTAAAACAATACTGATATTAGATGTGACTGATTTATTAGACGAAATACGAGGGAGTTGTAATTTTTGGATAGCTTTGTCTATAATGGAAGGGTCATAACCTCTGTCAATTGCGATGGCTTTCAGGTATTTAATTTCAGATTTCAATAAAATAGGATTTGAACAAATATTAAGGGCACGGTTTACAAAAGTATAGAAAGCAGCCATTTTTTGGTTAGGTGGGTGACATGAACGCGCATGGGGAGGAAGGGAGACTGCAAAATTTTTACGATAGACAGTGGTTGAAAATCCATTTACAGTGCGAGAGACGAGGGTATCAAGAAATGGAAAAGAGCCATTATTTTCTATTTCTTATGTAAACTGGATATTACTGTCAATTGAATTTAAGGTTTCTAAGACATGGTCAATATTGTGATGAGATATGTCGATAAGCGTGAAGGTGTCGTCAACGTAACGGGTCCAAAAAGGAAAAGATATTTTCTTAAAAAGCTTGCTTTCGAAATAGTGCATGTAAATGTCTGCGAGAATTGGGGAGAGAGGGGAACCCATGGCTAAACCTTCAGACTGACGATAGAATTTATTTTGGAAAGAAAAATTGGTTTGTGATAAACAAATGCGGGTAAGAGAAATTAATTCTTGTATTTCAAAAGGGGTGAAATGAAACTCTTTTAATTTATTTTCGAGACAGCAGAGGGCGCCACTTATTGGAACATTAGTGAAAAGAGATTTTACATCAAAAGAAACCATAGTGAGATTAGTGTGAGGGCAGTTTTGAATATTTTTTGCAAAATTTATGGAATTCTTAATAGTATAACTATTAGCAGCAAGAAGTGGAGCAAAAATTGTGGTGAGAAATTTAGCTAGATTATAGGAAGCAGTACCGATATTATAGACTATTGGACGAAATGGAATATTGGGTTTGTGAACTTTTGGTAAAGCATAAAATCTGGCACAATTAGCAATAGAAGGGATAAGATGGGATTTAGTCGAGTTCAATAACAAGGGGCAAGATTTTATAGCAGATTTAATTTTATTTAATTCTTGAGGAGAGGGGTCACGGGGCAGAGGAATGTATGGGCCATCATTAATTAGTTCGGTAACACTTTCGATGTATTGTTTTTTATCCAAAATAACAATCTGACCACCTTTATCAGCTTTAGTAATGATGATATTTTCATTAGATTTTAATTCCTTCAAGGCGTTTTTTTCTGCAGGGCTGAGATTTGATTTAAAAATTTTAGAGTTGAAATTGGCATTATTAAGGATTAAATGACGAAGATTTTCTTTCTGTTGGTCAGTCAGTCGAGAATTTTTGAAAGCTTTTTCAACCGGTGCAATTAACTGAGGAAAAGAAGGGGGTTTAGAAATGGCAAAATTTGAATTGAGTTTCAGAACCGAATATTGACTATTGGAAATATCAGTACTGGAAAGATTAACGATTGCATTTTTATTGACAACAGGTAAGTCGTTCGAATGAATGGGACTCTGTGAATTACGAAGCCGGGTGAATTTATCATGTAATTTAATTGAGTGTTTACGAGAACGGTTGTCACAATGAATCCAGGAATTGTGATCAATCAACACAAAATTAGGATGTTCAAAAGCTAACTTTAAGTGGAGAAACAATAAATCTTTTTCAATTTTGGCGATGTTGGTACGAGTTTCCTTAATAACTGCACGGAGAATATTAAAATGAGACCTGAGTACTGCTTTGTTTACAAAACTGGAACCAGAAATATTGCATTTCAGTTGAGAAGTACTCAGGTCTCATTTTAATATTCTCCGTGCAGTTATTAAGGAAACTCGTACCAACATCGCCAAAATTGAAAAAGATTTATTGTTTCTCCACTTAAAGTTAGCTTTTGAACATCCTAATTTTGTGTTGATTGATCACAATTCCTGGATTCATTGTGACAACCGTTCTCGTAAACACTCAATTAAATTACATGATAAATTCACCCGGCTTCGTAATTCACAGAGTCCTATTTATTCGAACGACTTACCTGTTGTCAATAAAAATGCAATCGTTAATCTTTCCAGTACTGATATTTCCAATAGTCAGTATTCTGTTCTGAAACTCAATTCAAATTTTGCCATTTCTAAACCCCCTTCTTTTCCTCAGTTAATTGCACCGGTTGAAAAAGCTTTAAAAAATTCTCGACTGACTGACCAACAGAAAGAAAATCTTCGTCATTTAATCCTTAATAATGCCAATTTCAATTCTAAAAATTTTTAATCAAATCTCAGCCCTGCAGAAAAAAACGCCTTGAAGGAATTAAAATCTAATGAAAATATCATCATTACTAAAGCTGATAAAGGTGGTCAGATTGTTATTTTGGATAAAAAACAACACATCGAAAGTGTTACCGAACTAATTAATGATGGCCCATACATTCCTCTGCCCCGTGACTCCTCTCCTCAAGAATTAAATAAAATTAAATCTGGTATAAAATCTTACCCCTTGTTATTGAACTCGACTAAATCCCATCTTATCCCTTCTATTGCTAATTGTGCCAGATTTTATGCTTTACCAAAAGTTCACAAACCCAATATTCCATTTCGTCCAATAGTCTATAATATCGGTACTGCTTCCTATAATCTAGCTAAATTTCTCACCACAATTTTTGCTCCACTTCTTGCTGCTAATAGTTATACTATTAAGAATTCCATAAATTTTGCAAAAAATATTCAAAACTGCCCTCACACTAATCTCACTATGGTTTCTTTTGATGTAAAATCTCTTTTCACTAATGTTCCAATAAGTGGCGCCCTCTGCTGTCTCGAAAATAGATTAAAAGAGTTTCATTTCACCTCTTTTGAAATACAAGAATTAATTTCTCTTACCCGCATTTGTTTATCACAAACCACTTTTTCTTTCCAAAATAAATTCTATCGTCAGTCTGAAGGTTTAGCCATGGGTTCCCCTCTCTCCCCAATTCTCGCAGACATTTACATGCACTATTTCGAAAGCAAGCTTTTTAAGAAAATATCTTTTCCTTTTTGGACCCGTTACGTTGACGACACCTTCACGCTTATCGACATATCTCATCACAATATTGACCATGTCTTAGAAACCTTAAATTCAATTGACAGTAATATCCAGTTTACATATGAAATAGAAAATAATGGCTCCCTTCCATTTCTTGATACCCTCGTCTCTCGCACTGTAAATGGATTTTCAACCACTGTCTATCGTAAAAATTTTGCAGTCTCCCTTCCTCCCCATGCGCGTTCATGTCACCCACCTAACCAAAAAATGGCTGCTTTCTATACTTTTGTAAACCGTGCCCTTAATATTTGTTCAAATCCTATTTTATTGAAATCTGAAATTAAATACGTGAAAGCCATCGCAATTGACAGAGGTTATGACCCTTCCATTATAGACAAAGCTATCCAAAAATTACAACTCCCTCGTATTTCGTCTAATAAATCAGTCACATCTAATATCAGTATTGTTTTATCCTATTTTTCTAATACCAGTCAATCCATAGCTAAAATTCTCAAACAATATGATTTTAAAATAATATTTTCGCCTTCCTATAAAGTCACCTTTTCTCAGTTAAAAGATCCTATTGATATGCATAATTCTTGGGGCATTTATAGTATTTCCTGTCAGTGTGGTTTATCCTATATTGGACAAACTAAACGCAGTCTTAAATTTAGTCTAAAAGAGCATATGAATTACGTCCGTACACAAGAAACCAATAAATCGGCTATTTCTAAACATTGCTGGGAGGAAAATCATAATTTTAAATTTAATTCAGCTAAAATAATTTGCAGACCTAAATCCATTCATGAACTCGATTTCTTTGAAGATTTTCATATTTATAAAAATTCTAAAAACCTTGTAAATTGTGATTTCGCTGTTTCCTATTTGTCTGATTGTTGGAAATTTTACATTCAGTCCACATTTCCTTAATTTTTCTACTGTTTACACAGCTACACATTCCTTAATTCCTATTGGCCACACTCCCCACCTCTTCCGTAATCCTATTGGTTGAACTAAATCCGATCCCTGTCCCATATATACGAGCACTTCTCCTGATTCAGAATTCTTTTTGCACTGATGACGGTACGCTTTAGGCTACCGAAACAGCTGTATGCACCTCAATAATTTTTTTTTGGCGTTTCTGACGTAGTAGTTTATTCCTGTTTGAATATTCCAACGTCAAGTCTCCTGCTATTATTAGTTTGAATTTGTAGTTGAAACCAGCAAAATGATTAGTACAGGGCGCGAAATTTCCTCTCGCCATTGGTGAGTGGAATTTTCACTGTGGCGAGTAAAAATTTGGTCTAGTTATAGATAGAATTCTTAAATGATAAGGTGACAGAAAACATTCTTTTTATAGATTTAAATATGGCAAAATCTTGCCATCTTATAACCTCATATTTAACCTCTCCTTTTTCTCTTCTTTGAGAGTCGAGTCTGTGTGCGCGTTGCCCAACAATCGTCCCAGCCTGAGAAAGGAAAATTGCATAAAAGTACACGCATAGAAGTTTTAATCTCTAGGCAGTTTCATTTCTCCCACTGTGATTTCTTTAAGCAGTGTGAGAATAAACAAGTAGAGAGCCTCTTTGCTAGACGCCCACAATCCAAGAGAAAAAAAATATGAAAGTTTGCCTATGCAATATTGGCGCATGAAAATGATCCCGAGCCCTTTTAAAGATACTGCCTATGTTTATTTTGTTGAATAATGATCAAAAAACAGTTAACATTTTCCAGTTTTTGCTGAAACACCAGAATTTACGCTTGTTATGATTTGTAAACAACAATTTTATCGAACATGTAATTCCGAAATGGCTATTTCAAATGACAACAATGAGCAAGTTATACATCAACATTCAGTCTGATTATAAAAATAAAATGGATGAAAAAGACATTTCTGATGTAAAAAGTTAAATGTATAAATAGGAAAATAAGGAAGCTTAATCTTGCATAATAAAATTTTCACAGGGTGTTGATTGAAAAAGACTTTTTTTTTTTTTTTTTTTTTTAATGACTCTACGCATTGATAGATATTTTAACCTTTTTTTTCAGATCTCAAATATAATGCATTATAATGATTTTTTGATTATAGATGATTATGAGACATGATGATATATACAATACACTTTTAATATATATAATTTTAGACATATTTGTAAAAGCATTTCAGATAGTTAGAAAAATAAAAAACCCAAATTGCGTAAAACAGAAAAAAAAAAAAAAAAAAGACAACCCTATTTTGCGGCGAGTATAACTTTTTTTGGGGTGAGTGTAATCGGAGTTGAAATTTTAGGCCCTGCATTAGTATATTACAGAGAAAATTCAAGATCAAACAAGCAAAATCATTATTACGACCAACACAACAAGGAAGCGGTCCGAATAGCCTCCACACTAATTGCACTGATGGTCCAAATAGCAATGGCCACAAAAACCCTGAAAACTAATACAGTCGGCTGCAAAATTATTCGAGCACAAGCAATAATCCTTTCCTAAAAAAAGTACACTTAATACAGCTTTGTTAAATAAATCCTTGTCGATTCATGTTCTTAATCAGTCTAAGAACATGATTCGACAAGGATTTACTTAGCAAAACAGTCTTAAGTGTACTGTTTAAATATAGGAATTATTGGCTAGTGCTCGAATAATTTTGCAGCCGACTGTACCTGCATGCACATAGGGAACACTTATTAGTGATATATTACATGGCTGCTTATTATAAGTGATATTTGAAGAGTTCTTAATACATTTTAAGGAAACAACTACATTTTAATTAAACATTAAAAATGAGGAATTTCTGCAAAAACAAGATAATTTAACATGAAATTCGGAGAAAGCAAAATTTTCAAAAACCCTGAATTCAGGGATAGCCCTTGAAAAGTTTCACCCCTGAATAAAGCAACACTAAATAATTATTAAAATCTGGTCTTCTGTGAAAATTTTTTATAATTATCTAATTAAAATACAATTTATATATATAAGCAAGAAAAAACAGTTGTTTGTCAATGTAAAGAAAAGTATGTGACTCGAGGAATGAAAAATATAAATAAATAAAAATAAAATGTAATGCATAACATATTAGTATGATATATATAAACAAACACTTATCTGAAAAAAAACGGGTAGTGCAAAAAAAATATATTTTAACTTACAGTGTGACTCCCGAATGTCGGATTTTATAATTGGTGACTGAAATAATATTGCCTTAGTATGTGACAAAATATTTAATAAACACATACGTCAAACAATAATTTTTCAGTCAAGTTAATAATCAAAGAAACCGTTAAAAAATTTAATCCCCAATGCTTATCAATCAGGGTTTAAGCTGAGTGAAAATTTTCTTTAGCAAAAAAGCTAAAATCAGAAAAGAAAGCTTTAGCAGAACGCGGAAATGCCAGAAGCAGTAGAAAAAGATGAATATCAGTTCATACATTATTCTAAATGCCTCGACATGTTTGATTTTCATTTGTAAATTAAATTTAAAAGTTTTTAATCAGGTCTTTAAAGAGTTATACACAGAAGGTAAAATTTTTTTTAATTTTAAATAAAAAACAAAAAAGTAATTAATAGTTAAACTTACCACTGTAACCAGATAAATTCGAATATAGTACAAGCATATATTCTAACACATTTACTGGCAGACTTGAAAAATATTTTAAACTTTTTAGATTATTACTTTATTTTGTAAACTTTTTTAAAGCAATATGAACATGAACATCTTATATACGAAGTATATTATTTTTCTGGAGATATAATTATCACAATGGCACGTAAAACTACATTAAGCTTATACTGTATCTGAAAATAAAAACATAACTTACAAAAAAAAAAAAAAAAGTAATATAAGTGAAATTTGTTTATTACTATTGAAACCTTTTTGGTTTACAATTTATAATTTTTCTTTCTTTTATATTAGACCCCCTTTACAAATGCCTCATGCTTATTTACAAATTGATTTCCTGTATGCAGGGCCGGCTCGACCATATAGGCAAACTAGACAATGTCCTAGGGCGCTCAAATCTAGAGGGCGGCACAATCTATTTTATTTATTACTATGTAATGGCACTTTAGAATAGATAAAATGTAGTCTTGGAAACACAGCACTCATGTTGTGTGAAAATTTTAAACACTTACAATCTTTGTCTAGAAAGGACTAAAAAGTACAAGCCTGCTGCTATGACTTGGAAACATTTACTGAGTTTTTCTTGGCGTGTTTTCAACTGGACGTGTAAAAATGAAGTAAATGCATAGCATAATCCTCGAATTGACATTTCAGGGCATCTAAGTTAATCCAATTTATCTGATGAGAAGCGCTAGAGAAAGAGTCACAAACAACTGGCTTGATTTTACCATAATAATGATCTATTTATTTCAAAAACTTACAACGTCGAATTGAGTTTTTAAAACAGTCCGTCATTAAATCTGTCCATCTAATAGTTAACAGCTTTACACTATATCTAAAAGTCACTGAGTCATTATTTAATGGGGCTGTACTTTATTGGAACTATAAAGTTTTGACTTTCCATTCAAGGGTCTAAATTGAACATCATGTTTTTTATAAATTTGAACTGACATAAAAAGAAATAATAATAATAATAATAAGATTTGAAGGAAGCTAGCTCTAACTAGAAAGAAGTTTTAGCTCTTTAGACTAGGTGACTTTGTAGAGGCTATGCGTGGAGGCTTTTTGGAATTAATTTCATTTTCAGTACAGTTGATACTTGAGACTAGCTGTTAACAGAAAAAAAAAATTTTGGAGTACAATTTTGTAAAAGAAAATTAGAGAAAAAGTATCATTAGCAAAGCAAATTAGGCTCATTTGAAAAGTTATTTTCGCCCGAATCCTAAAGAAACACTCTCAGGATAATAATTTGAAAAAAAAAAAAAAATTCCACCTGAATCTGAAAAATCTTGCTTCATCTTCCAAAATAATTAGTAAATATATTTAACCTGTAGGAGTCTTCTTTTAACCCACAAACAGTGGAATGTAGCCTATCATAGCACAGCTTTTTTCCACAAACATTGAAAGCTCCACTTCGTTCTAGTTGTCCATTCTCAACGAACACAAGCCAGATCATGTATAAAAAATGTTAATTTTCTTTTAGAAAATAGTGAAGAAAGTTTTCGCCAGTACATAACAAAAGACGACGAGCCTATGATGAAAATGTGACCCAAACTCAACTACTAATGCACTACTAAAAACAAAATTTTTTTCTTGGAAACTGTAAAAGTGATTTCGGATTTGATAAACAGGAAGCATTTTCAGAAGAAATTAATATTGCGGTATCATTCCCATCGGAGTCAGAGCCAGTCCGATTACGAAAAATGAAAAAGAAGTTTAATTATGCAGTCAGCTGATAAATCAACAAGTGATGCTAAACATCATTTTAAGTTTAATTTTTATATTTCTTTTCTTGATACAGCAATAAATTCGAATGATGAGAAGTTCAAACAGACCAAAAAGATAAATCATGTTTTCTGATGCCTTTCTAACGATTGTGAGTCGTAAAAAAAACTTTAATAATTTAATAAAACATGTTTAAAATGAATATCAGAATATCAACAGCGGCGGAGGAATACAGTACCAGCTACAGTGTAAACAACTATAGCGTCTACAACGAGCACCAAAAATTTAGGATCAGGATGATATACGCATGCGCTATACAGACCATGGACCATGGTATAAATTCCTGTGCATGAGTGCTTTAAAATTTTTCGCTTTAATAAAGTTTTAATTTATTATGAATGACGATGAAATAGAATATTTATGATTAAAAAATACTTCGTTTATTTTAAATATTATCTAAATACGTTTTTGACGAAATGGGAAATTTTAAAATTAAAAATATTTTCTTCATAACAAAAATTTATCAACTGCATTAACGTTAGACAGCCAACCAACGTGCCTTGAAAGTAAGGACCGAATTACAACATTTTTGCCGAATAAAAGCATGCATTTTGGCGGAGTAATATAGTTCTATTTTTAAAGCAACTTTTACAAAAAACAAGAGTTTTCCTGAAAAAAACGAAAACGTTACTAGATTCAGAAAGATCCCATTAACAACATATATTAATTAAATTAAAATCGTTCGTGCGGTTTTAGAGATATTTTCATTACATCCTTACATCGTTACACCACACATTTTCCCTTTTTTGCTTTAAATTGAGATTCAGATCTCAAAACATACTGCATGTAGAAATGTAAAATTTTCAGGATATATTAAGACCGAAGATAAAAGACTATTTTGAAAAAATCAGAACAAAATATGGCTTATTTGCTGAGATATTAAGTGTCGGCTTTTACAAATCTCTTTGATGTCAAACTAGGCGTATATATGAGTTTGCAGCTTTCCGTCCGTTTGTCCTTCTGCTTGCGTCACTCGAAAAACTGCCGTTTTTCATGATATTTTTAGCTTCAGAAACGTTATGTATACTCATCAATTAATCTAACATTTAATCCATATTTTAAGCATTTATTTTTAAAAAAATTCTAAAGTTATTATATTTGCATAGTACATGAAAACTAGCATTTAGTAGGTAATTTTCAACAATTAAAAGCTTATAAAGCCTTTGTAAATTGATTTAATTTTGGATAAACTGTCAGGCTCTTTTATATTATTTAATGACTAGGGACAAATGATATATTGCTTAATTAAAAAAAAAAAAAAAAAAGGTTTATTATTATCGGTACTTTTCCATTTCGCTGGTGAAAATCTCACCAAACAAAAATGTTAAGAATGCTGCAAATCTCGCCAAGCAAACTTTATTGATGACAACACACAGTTTACATATAAAAAATTTTTAATAAATGTTAGTTCTAAGAATTTTTTTGCACAAGAAGTAATTTTAGGCTAAATGTCTTTTGCTTGAAATAAACTGACAGATTCTTCCTCTGTTCAGGCAAATCCCAAATTTTTATTGATTGTCGTTTCTGATCCATTTTTGATGCATTAGGAAAAAGATATGACTAATAAGAAATGGATGCAGCTTGTTTTAAAATTGTGGCGGTAAAAAGTTACCAGTAAGGATATTCCATTTGGTGTCGGTAGTATCTTTTTTTTCCTTCATTATGATTATTACGTCATTAGTTCTATAGCAAAGATATGGAAGCACATGGATGCAGACAGCAGTAAATTTTGTTTGTGTAAATAGGGTAATGTGGAGGTATTTGAGTTAATAAAATTTAACACGTTCATCCCCGTGTCATCCAGATATGGGTGACAGATATGCTTTCGTGGGCGCCGCACCACCCAAATATGGGTGACGCTCTTCTTGTTCAAGTTAACACAAGAGCATGGGTGTCAGGACAATGAGGCAAGGGGGGGGGGCACTTGCCTCCCCCTGGAAAATTCTAATTAGCATTTTTTTCTTTACCTTTAAAACTATGCTATCAGAATTTTATTTAAAAGAAAAATATATTTATTCAGGTTGTGCCCCCCTTGGAATTTTTTCTGGTGACGCCACTGCATGAGAGTAGTCGCGTCATTTTTTATAACGCTAGTAGTCACATGTCGGTCTATTCCTCGCTGTTGTTTAGTATTGGGGGAAAGCTGAAAGAAAGCCAGTAGAGAAAGATGAGCTGCCTTTAACTGACACGAAACTTTTCCCGCAAACCTCTAACCTTTCTGAAAAACTAGAAGTGGGGAAAAAAATAATCAACATTAATAGTCGCGTCACGGTCAAATACCAGTTTGAGAAGTAAAATGTTTTAACGGCTCAAAAATTATCAAGAATGACTTCAAAACAGACTGTGTTAGAGAACATCCACTCAAGGTTAGTTACACAGAATTTTCATACTTTATTTTTAAGGGGTGATCTGTTGGGGAAATTTATAATCAATGGGCGTCAAATAGACCAATATGCGACTACTAATGCCTTAATAGGATTTTTAAAAGGAATTTAATGGAATACGCACTGAAATATAAATAAAAAATATACAACATAAAAATATACACATTATGTTGTACTTTTTATCTATATTAATAAAATCAGACTTTTGTCTGTAAATTTGTTAGAATCGAAAAATTTGCGATATACACACCATGAAAGCCAAAAATGACTTCAGAAAATTTTGCCTGTGTGTATGTGTATACGTGTCTGTATGTCGCTTTTTTTGTCCGGGCATCACGCAAGAATGGCTGGACGGAATTCAATGGCGCTTGGCAGGAATTTAGTTCTTCACCAACTTAAAATTATATCTATCAACTTTTCTGAAATTCAATCCCCCGTTACCCCCTGGAGGGGAAAAGTCAAAAACTCGTTTGTCCGGGTATCACTTGAGAACAGCTGGATAGAATTCAACAGCGCTTATCAGGAATTTAGCTCTTCACCCAACTTAAAATTATATGTCAGCTTTTCAGAAATTCCCCCACGTTCCCCCCTGAGGGCAAAAGACAACAACACGTTTGTACGTATGTCACTTGAGAACGGCTGGACGGAATTCAACAGCGCTTGGCAAGAATTTAGGTCTTTACCCAATTATATCTATCAACTTTTCCGAAATTCTCCCCCCCCCCACATTCCCCCTGCAGGGGCAAAAGACAAAAACACGTTTGTAAGCATAACTCGGCTCCTAATTACTCCACAATAAAGAAATTCCACATGGAGAGACTAGACATGAGTATTAAATAAAACATCTGCAATTTAGGAGTTTTTGATTTTTAATGGAAGGAAGGGGAAAAATTGATTTTTGGCGGATAACTTAGAAAATTCCTGATTTGCGTAGAACTCTACCAAAAATAGAACAAATATGTTAAAAAAAGGCTATGCGACTTTCGTAGGATATTTCCTAAAACACATTTTTGATTTTTTGTGATCTACCATTTTTTTTCCTTTGGGGAAAAGAGGGGGGGGGGGGTTACAAAGAGCAATTTCGAGACACCCTTTATAGCGCTGAATTTGTCCTGGGAAATTTATAAGAGCTGCGGTCACGGAGTTTTGTTTTCGGATTGTTTATATGCATCCGACACCTAAAGGAACAAGATTTATCGAAATACCCCTTTCCCCCAGGGGGACAGGAAGCAAAAAAAAAAAAAAAAAAAAAAAACGTTTGTAAGCATAACTCGGCCCCAAATTACTTCACGGTGAAGAAATTGCACATGATGAGACTAGACTTGAGTATAAATAAAACATTATGTACGGTTTTAGAATTCTTGATTCTTAAAGGAGAGAGGGGAAAAATCGTCTTTCGAGCTGGAAATTTCAGAAATTCCGGATTTTTTAGTAGAGCTCTACTAAAGATGTTACAAAAGTATTGAAAACAGCCATGTGTCTTCTTTAGAATATTTTCAAAAACACATTTTCGTTTTTTTGATTATTTTCAATTTTTTTTTTTTTTTTTTTTTTTTTTTTTAGGGGGGGGGCGAGGAGTTGCAAATTCAAAAAACCCCTTTTAGCGCTAAATTTGTTTTGGGAAATCTATGGGATCTACGATCAGGTAATTTGGTGCGCAAATTGTTTATATGTATTCGACACTTACTGTAGCGAGATTTTATGAAATTCGCCCACTTACCCCCTTGGGGTGTGTGTGTGTGTGCAATAAACACGCGTAAAAGTATGTTATTGTGTTTGAATTTGCTTTACGTTATCTTAGAATGATGAGTTTTGGTGTGTGGATGTTGAATAGTTGTACGCATTATGTATGGTGAGATTTCGCAAAACTTCTAACTTAGCCACTGGGGAACGGGAAGTAAGAAGCGGGTAAGTTGCTGCCGTAGGACCCGGAATCCCTACGTTGCGAGCGGGAAAAACCTCTACGGAATACAGAGGAAACTTACTTAGGTTAACTTACTTTTTTACTTAGGTTATTAATAATAAAATAGAATTTTCACAACTCATTTATGTATAGTGCTCAGCGAAGCGGACAAAGCCTGCTAGTTAATTTATATTTAGGAAAACATATTACATTATACTATATCGCATGGTGTTCGTTAAAACACTCTAAGCACATTTGAGGTGATTCTGGACAATAGAAACAATAAGTCACATATATAGCGTTTTCTTTTACATTTTTCTTTGCTTCTTGGCATTTGGCAGTTTGCTTCCTCTTCTGGTAACATAGAGCGCACACGTACATGCTTCTTATAGGCTCGCTTTTCTGATTCTTACAAATCTATGAAGGGTGGAACACTTCCTTGTTTTACTTCTATTATTGTCGGGCATAGCGTTTTCTGAGGATAACCATGTGATAAAAAAAAGTTTCTGAAATTTTCTTATTTTTATTTTTATTTTTTTTTTATTTGTGGCTCTCTGGTACATGTCATCTCCGACGATCGGATTTCTGCCCAGTGAGAAACTCAGCTGAATCATGCTGGGCGATGAACGTGTTAATAATGCTATGGGTCTGAGTGAGGTACCTTTAATCTCAGTGGCAGAAAGTTTTGTAGCTGTCTGCGACAAGCTTTTAAAATTTCATACTCTGTCTGCAAAATTTGCATGTAATTAGGGGAGAAAATGGCTTACACTCAAAAAGCCTGAAAACTGATGAGGGTGGAAGGGGGGGGGGTAACATCAGCAGTGATCTCATGCAACAATACACGAATACAATTTTATTACAGAACAATATAGTATAAATAATTGTGTGCATATTCATTCTTCTCATTCAATTAAATATTTTATAGCAATGTTTGACACAACAAAATATAAATAATAAAAGTATTAGTTTTAATTTTGATACAGAAATTTTTATAAGTGAATTATTATCCGAAAGTTGCGGACAATTTTTTTTTTTTATCAGTGCAGACTAAAACTGTCCGTAAGCCGTTTTTCTGTGTCCGCGGCTATGTCGCCGTGTTTCTGCCACTGGGCCTTTAATGATGACCTTTTTTAAGGGATTCTAGCTCAAGTTGTGTAAGTTTCAGAATACTGCATTGAGAATTGTGAATGGCTAGGCCATTGAGCACAACCTGGGTTCAAACCCTATACCATTCAATTCAAAGTTTGAATAAACTAATTATAAAACAAACAAAATCCTAATTTGGTAGAACAAGCGGGCAATGTTTTTTCAAAGTGGTTTGTTTAGTTATAAGCTTCATTACTAATGAATATTAAAATTTATAAACTTAAACCCATAATTAAAAAACACGATTTTTTTTCTTTTCTTAAGGGTAATGTTAATGAGTGGTAAGATGCAATTTTGAGAATTCATTCATTATAGTGATTCATTTAAAAATACTGACCCACTAGCGGGCGAAGCTCGCTAATGTGAGATAAAATCCATTTCGCAAATCAGGATTACAATACTATCTTATACATTGTATAAGGAATTAAAAAGAGATTGTATATAAGTAAAATTTTAACATATTTCAAGTGTTATTTTAATTATGTTTTTGATTTATTAGGTATATACAGTCAAACCTTATTAACATGAATTACTTTTAATATGAACTGTTTCCACTATCCCCACGATAGCATGAACAATTTTTTTTTTTCCTCTCGAGATTCACGTTAACAAGGTTCAGCTGTATTAGGGTAGTATGCATTTTAAAAAAGTATTTTTTCTTTATATTATGACTGATCGACTATTTTGATTCATTTTCGGAACATCTATAAATCGGTAATCAGGCAACAACTGTTTCCTGCTGATGCTTCAGCTGGGAACTGAAATTGAGAACTCTGCTTATTGCGTATCGCTGAGCTACCCTGTCAGATACCAGCTCAGCATTTCCCATATAATATCTGTAAGTGCCCGAGTTAAATTCTCAGTTCTGTCGTTTTTCATATAGTTGGTATAAAAAATTTATCCTTACATGCTAATGGATATTATGTAGGAAATGCGGAGTTGGTAATCAGAATGTCAGTTGCTGACCAGAAGCCGAACTCATGTTATTCTATGGGGAAATTTGTTTCTATAAATACTCATTGCTTAATGCATTTTTAAATTATGTATTCATGTTGTGAAAATATATAACCGTTCAATTAGTATTACTTTTTAAAAACTAATGTTTCATTTTTGAGTTTAAAAAACAAAAAGATATTTAAATGTATTTCTAAGCTGAATAAAATGTTAGAAATTGTGAAAATTAGTAGTACTATGGTTCTGAATTTTCTGAAGGTGAAAACAGAATTTAAGTTAAAAAAAAATAACAATCATATTAACAAAACATGACCCTTCGTCAGGCGAATAAAGTAGGCATGAGTGTTTGTTTGCAGCACTCATGCCTACTTTGTTCACTTTACAAAAGATCCTGTTTTCTTTCAACCCAAAACAATTTATGTGAATGAAAGCGTTTTATGGTGTTTATTCAAAGTTTTGAATATAATGAGGTTAATCAGGGTGACGTAATGATCACGTGTCGGTGGTATTTACCTCTAACCTCGTGGATTGTTTACTCTTGAACTAAGCAGTGAGCGCCATTATTTTTATTAAATTTTTTCATTATTTTTTGTTTATATTTCTCCCTTTTTTCTCAGCAGTGAATTTTTAACATCATGGTTTGATCCTTGATCGGCCGTTATGATTTTTACCATGAAAATATCCAAGAATACATTCTCTTAAATTCACAGAATGAAGGACACGGAAGTTCTGCTGCTTACAGGAAAATATTAATGGGTGTACGCTTTTCAAAGCAGGGTTTGTAAAAAAAATTGACATTTCAAGAAGTCCATAATGGGAGAAATACTGCTACCATTGTATCAGCAGATGTCAAAGCTAAATATAAAAAATCTGATGTGGGCACCACATAACTTCCTTATACACTTTTAGAAATATACATAATGTTAAAAAACATTGTCACTGGACCCGAAACAGTTGGCTAAAAATAAAAAAAAAAAAAATGCATGCATACGTAAAAAAAAAAAAAAAAAAAAAAAAAAAAAAAAAAAATTGTGCCTTGAGGGGACTCATGTCAAAGTTGTGCCTTGGGGGGACTCATGTCAAAGTTGTGCCTTGGGGGGGACTCATGTCAAAGTTGTGCCTTGGGGGGACTCATGTCGAAGTTGTACTTTGGGGGGGACTCATGTCAAAGTTGGGCCTGGGGGGACTCATGTCAAAGTTGGGCCTTGGGGGGACTCATGTCAAAGTTGTACCTTGGGAGGGGACTCATGTCAAAGTTGGGCCTGTGGGGGAGTCATGTCAAAGTTGGGCCTTGGGGGGACTCATGTCAAAGTTGTACCTTGGGGGGGACTCATGTCAAAGTTGTGCCTTGGGGGGGACTCATGTCAAAGTTGTACCTTGGGGAGGGGACTCATGTCAAAGTTCTGCCTTGGGGGGACTCATGTCAAAGTTGTACCTTGGGGGGGGGACTCATGTCAAAGTCGTGCCTTGGGGAGGGGACTCATGTCAAAATTGTGCCTTGGGGGGACTCATGTCAAAGTTGTGCCTTGGGGGGGGACTCATGTCATAGTTGTGCCTTGGGGGGGACTCATGTCAACGTGTTCTGAACTTTTCTGAAAGTTTCAAATGTCTAGCTAGTCGAGAAGTCAGTTAAATTGCAAGATTTGTCCAAACCGTTTTTGAGCTATTACCGTTTTTTGATACATTTTGCCCATTATGAACCTAATTTTCCTAAGTATCTCCAAAACGGAAAATCATATAAAGTCCAAAAAGGGAGGTGCACAACTAGATGTTATAACAAACCTATGTACCAATTCGCAACATTCTACGTCCAACCGTTTTTGAGTTATGCGACATACACCCCCCCACACACACACACAGACACACATACATACAGACGTCACGAAAAATCGTGTAAAGTCGCTTATATCTCTAAAACGAGAGCTCGTGTTAAGACGAAACTTGCAGGTGTGCAACTAGACATCATGACTGTCACACGTATAAATTGGCAACATTCAGCGATCATTTGTTTTCGAGCAATGTGAAATACAAAATCCATTTCGCAAATCGGGATTACTATACTTCCTTATACTTTGTATAAGGAAGTAAAAAATGAATTATCACCGTGTTCTGAGCTTTCCTGAAAGTTAGCTAAAAACCGATTGCAAGATTTGTACCGGTAACGCTGACGAAGGCAGCAGGGACCCGAAAAAATTGGCTAAAAGTATTAAAAAAAGGAATTTTACCATGTTCTGAACTATTCTGAAAGTTTCAGATGTCTACCTAGTCGGGAAGTTAGTTAAATAATTTTTTTGTTGGACCATATAAACGCTGCCGAAGGCAGCAGGGACCTGAAACAGTTGGCTAAAAGTATTAAAAAGATGCATATTCACCGTGTTCTGAACTATTCTGAATGTTTCAAATGTCTAGCTAGTCGGGAAGTTAGTTAAATAAATTTTCTGTTGAACCATGTAAACGCTGCCGAAGGCAGCAGTGACCCGAAACAATTGGCCAAAAATATTTTAAAAATGCATTGTCACCGTATTTTGAGCTTTTCCGGAAGTTTTAAATGTCTAGCTAGTCGGGAAGTTAGTTACAAATCGATTCCAAGATTTGAACTGGTAACGCTGCCGAAGGCAGCAGGGACCCTATACAGTCGGCTAAAAGTACTTAAAACATGCATTTTTACCGTGTTCTGATCTAATCTGAAAGTTTCAAATGTCTAGCTAGTCGGGAAGTTAGTTAAATAAATTTTCTGTTGAATCGCATAAACGCTGCTGAAGGCAGCAGGTATCGGAAACAGTTGGCTAAAAATATAAAAAAAATGCATTGTCAACGTGTTCTGAGCTTTTCCGAAAGTTTCAAATGTCTAGCTAATCGGAAAGTCAGTTAAATTGCAAGATTTGTCTAAACCGTTTTTGAGTTATTACCGTTTTTTGATACATTATGGCCAAATTTTTGTCATTATGAACCTAATTTTCCTAAATATCTCCAAAACGGAAAATCATAGAAAGTCCAAAAAGGGAGGTGCACAACTAGATGTTATAACAAACCTATGTACCAATTCGCAACTTTCTACGTCCAACCGTTTTTGAGTTATGCGACATACCCACACACAGACACACACACACACATACAGACGTCACGAAAAATCGTGTAAAATCCCTTATATCTCTAAAACGAGAGCTCGTGTTAAGACGACACTTGCAGGTGTGCAACTAGACATCATGACAGTCACACGTATAAATTGGCAACATTCAGCGATCATTCGTTTTCGAGCAATGTGAAATACAAAATCCATTTCGCAAATCGGGATTACTATACTTCCTTTGAAACCTTTGGACGGCCCCTGCCTGCCTGGGCTCGGCCAAGCTTAACGGGTTGGATGCCGTCCGCCGGAGCGAATAAATCGCCAGATCACCGCGTGGAAGCTACTAGGCAGCAATGTAACTAGACGCCAGTGTTGGGCATAATTGATTAAAAAGTAATTGAATTACAATTGAATTACAATTATATTACAATTATTTTATTGTTAATGAATTAACAAGTAATTGATTACAAATAAATTGAATTACTTATTCAATAACTTGAATTACTTATTCACTTTATTTCTAATCAATTACTTATTAATCAATTGACAGTAAAATAATTATAATTTAATTGTAATCCAATTGTAATTCAATTACTTTTAATCAATTATGCCCAACACTGCTAGACGCCAAAGCTCAGGAATTGCAGTACGCTCCAGATGTTATACTATACTTCCTTATACTTTGTATAAGGAAGTAAAAAACAGGAATAAAACTTACACGTGACAATGAGGTATGAATGTTTTCATATTCCATAGTGTTGAATGTGATTAAAATTAGTTGTAAATATATTTGTAATACTATAGTTCATTATTGTATCTCTTCCATTCCTTGTACGAATGATTTTTTTTTTTTTTTTTTTCATTATGCTGTGTTTGTAGTTGTAGTGTAGCTAGAATGAGAAACTTTTTAGACTATTCGAGCGAAGCATATATGGTGAAATGTATTAAAATTAAGTAGTTTATTTTTAATTTATGACCCAATTTAATCCCCTTTTCCCGTATTTTTGGAAGTGCCTATTAAAATTAATAAATAAGCTTAGTGTAATTACATATTGTGCAAAAAAAACATATTTAAAACGTCGAATTCTACAAGGATACCCAGCTTGATAAATTATAGAGGTAGTTCCGCAATTCTAATGTCATATATATATTTTTTAAAGATATTTATTGTTTATAATTTACGTATTTCAATTAATTTTGATTTTATTTTCAGTGATGAAAGTTCATGCAATAACTTTTATTCTTCAGAAATTGCAACTTTAGGAAGTTATTGTGCCGCGAAATATAAAGTTCATTTTTGTTAAACGATTAATGTTAAAGAAACTGTTATTTTATTCATCTCGGAGAAATCTGTTTGTAAGAAATTTTATAGATATCTGTGTTTTGAGCCAGAATCATGGACACAATTTCAATTAATGGCTATGGTTAAACTTTTTCAACACCTTTATATCATATGGCACCCTTGAATCACAATATTCATATAAGTTACACCCCTCACCCACACTAAATATTATAGGATATAAAATGTATTTATATTCCCACTCCTTTTTTTACCTAAATATTTTTTGTATATGTTAATTCCACTTTGTTGATTTAAATAAGAAATTGACCAAATGCATTAAAAAAAAAAAGTGTAAAACGCATAAGAATTCTTATGTGTGCAACTGTGAATAAGCCACAATAACTAAATTAATCCGAAAATCATATAGCTGTATGTAAATCAAATATTTGTTGTACTAAATTTCCAGTGAATTGAAGGATTACGTAAATTATCACAATTTGTTTTAGCTTTATAAAAATAATTACTAATTCTGTGTCGACCACTTTTTATGCAAACCATGCCTTTAAACATTCTTATAACATGCTTTAACTATGTTGCATATATAATTTTAAGCGTGTACAAGGAGGCTTTCTACTTATTGCCTGCTGAAGCCTAAGACCATCATATATTCTGTGAGGAATTTTATTACAAAAGTTACTTTCTACCTAATGTATGTTTTTAAATTTCATGTTCACATTCAGAAAAAACACAATCATTAAATTTGTTCTTGTTTTTAAAGACTTATTATTGTTACTATTACTTTATTTTCTTAAATTAGAAAAATGAATTTATGCATTTTGTACCTAAAAATTTTAGTTTGATAACTATAAAATCACATCCAATTATCAGTTTTGACAGTTAGGTTTATTTATTTTTTATTTATTTATTTTTTTTTTTTTTGCTTCAATGCAAGGCAGTCGAATTTTAAAGTGACTTCATTTTTTTTTTAAATACATTATACATGAATTTAATCAAAGCTAACAAATTACATAAATAAAGAAATACTTCACACTAGAAGCATCTTCAAATTTACAGAAAATATCAAATGAATAAAATTTTATTTTTTCTCTGTGTTAAACCTGAAAGTATAACAAAATAATATGTAAGAGAAAAAAAATCTGTTATTTTATTTGAAGATGTTAATTCATTATTTGGGTAATTTTATCATTCGACAAGATTGTGAGAAAAGTTTTCTACTGTTAAATTGTTATTTAATTTAATCAGGCATGAACGTTTTCAGACCGTCATCCTTCCTTTTGAAGGCCATGTTGGCTGTTTCCGAGATCAGTGTAAATCCAAAGAGAAACCATAACCAAAATTTATGGGGGGGGGAGGGGATAGAAAATCATTTTAACTTCCCAAAGTGTGTGACTATTTTGCTGAAAAATCACAATTACTGTTTTAATGTTTTTAATTTTTATTTTGCTACAAATTTTTAAAATAACATGATTATTTTGCTGTTAAATTTGACAAAATTTTGTACTATTTTCAAAGTTAATTCCAGAAATAAAAGATTATTTTAGTGTAATATTATATATTTGCTTTTTTGGTAGCAAATTTCTGAAACGTGCAATATTTTCGCATGTGATTAGGGAATTATGGGTTTATTTCACTACTGTTAAAAAGAAAAAAGAAATTACATTTATTTACAGCTAAATTAAATGCTGAAGTTAGGGGTAATTTTTGCTGCCAATTTCCAAAATAATGAATATTTTGGCACTACCAGGAATAAAACTTTTTTTTTTTTTCAATATGTGTTTGTCTGAAATATGTAATTATTTCATTAAAATTTCTGCTTTTTTGGTTAAATGTATGATTAACAAATATGCAAAATTTGCTGATTCTTTTTGTCTTTTTTCTGCCAACTTCATTGAATTTACTAATTGATTTGTCAATTGTAAGTTAACAATTGTACACTTTTGTGAATACATATTTTTGCATTTTATTGTGATAAATTTGTATTGTGTGCAAATTCAGACTTTTCATTTTTTATGAAACAATTTTATTAGTTAGACAGTTATTTTTGTTTGTTATTCTTTTTTTAACAAAGAGAGATGGATAACCAAGGTGAGCTTGAACCTCCGACTACTTCTGAAACACGAGATACAGCTGACCCAGACCATAAAGCGAAAAAAGGAGAGGCAACTTAAACTAGCGATCACAAAGAAACCTGCCATCTTAAAGAAGTTTCATCAGATAAAGATTATTCAATATCTAAAGCCAGCAAGTCCACAACCTGAGGCACCCAACCATCCCGCTGGAGAAAGCTATCAACCTGAGGCACCCCACGACAGCCGACACAGAGAGCTTGTAAATATTTATAGAAAGGATTTAAATGTAAATAAAGGCAAACGCCAGGTGGGTGTCTAAGTTGTGTGGTGTTTATTAAAATCACTGCACGACTAAGATAACTCTCCCTGGCAATGCAAAGAACATCGCTTCATTAAAGGACATAGAGGTAATAATTTAATTATTATTATTTTTTTTTTAGTTAAATTATTTTTTAAATTAATTTCATGTAAATAAAAAAACAGAATTTTATGACAATACTTATTTATTTAAACACTTATATTTAAAATAATGATTGTTATTATATGAAAGATCAGGACCCTGTGCATTTTCGAGAACGTGTGTATACGCAAGTGAAGTGTGACATAACTGACCATCCGTGGATACAAGAAAAATATTTCCTATGTTAATCGCCCATTGGATTTTTTGTAAAAAAAATTATTAAAAATCAAGGGAAATTATTTTCCGATTTCAATCCCCATATTTAGGTATAGATATGTATTAGTTATCGTGTGCATGCATTAGATTAAGTTGTTTTTGTTGTAAAATTGATAAAATTTTAATTTTAAATTTTGAAACTCTAGGGGAAAAAATGGCAAATTTCTATATTCGATTGAAAACACAAGCCTTTCATTTCAAAGGAATATATTTACACAATAAATATCCAACTAATATACAAATTAAAAGGAAAGTGATAAATATTCTATCATAATTCGAAGTCAAATTTGTTTTTGAATGTCTAAAAAAAGTATCTGATGTAAGATACTACTATTTTGGAACGGAATAGATTTCATATGTCATCCTTGACGGGAAAAAAAATATCGCCAAATTATTTGGCGAACATATTTAATTCCTTTCAAAAATCATGGTTATTTTAAGAACGTATATTAAGAAAATAATCAGTAATGTGAAACAATATTTCGTACAATACATATTACAAAAATATACATCTGGCATGTATATTTTTGTATTACGTTTTTGATCGCCAAATACAAAAAACGCTAAGAACGACAGTGCCTTGAAATTAAAAATTAAAATTTTGTCAATTTGACAGCAAAATAACTCAATCTAACACATGCACATGATAACTAATACATATCTATGCCCAAATATGGGGATTAAAATCGGGAAATAATTTTCTTTGATTTTTAATAATTTAAAAAAAAAATCCAATGGGCGATTAACATAGGAAATCTTTTTCTTGCATCCACGGATGGTAAGTGACATCATTCACTTGCGTATTCTCCTGATCGCCTTCTTCATATTTGTGTTTTTTGTTGCAATGATGGTCGCAATCCAATTTTCTTTTATTTAAATCGTCATCTCTCAATAAAGAATTATCTGAAATATTAGGAAGCGCCTCATCCTCAAGATTTATTGAATAACCGGCATCGCCATAGTGCGGTGTGTCCGGTTCAACTGGACGACCCATTGTTTTGTCTAGTATGTTTTTAAGTATTTGCTCTGTGTTTGCACTCATTTTCTTTAATCGAAAAAAAAAAAAGCCGAAAGCCAAAATTATCGCCTGTATCTTTAGAGTAAAAATTCCTACCTATGTACATTAGTTTCAGACACAATAGACCAATGCCGTCATCATCAGTACATAATCTGAAATTACTAGATGACCACTTAACTGGTGGTAAAGCCACATTTTCACTTTTGCAATAAGTTTATTCTACCCATTGATTTTGAGCATAAGGGTGAAAAGCCTTAGACCAGTGAGGATCTTTATTTTCAAATAATTTATGATGTTTAGTAATCATAGGAGCATTTCCAGTTCTAGTAAAATTAGCCACAGTGACTCCATCATGATGAAAGTAATATGAAAATAAAAATAATTATAAGATAAAAAACATTTTATAAACCATGTTTTTAAATTTTCTGTTGAATCATAGCTATAGAACTAACTACATTAGCACTTTATCAATGCGTATTGTTACGAAATTGTAAATAATTGTATTTATTTTTGTATAAATTCTTTCAAAGAGGCTTAGTAAGTTGATAAAATGTCAATCTGCATTTCCAGCTCTTCCGCGTTAAAATAGCTTAATTTTCCCTTTAAAATGCATTAAAAAAGCTCCAATAGGCAGGTAATGGATTTGGCGAGAAAATCCTTATTATCGATATTCCAAAGATGGATGTTCTAATGTGATTGGTTAAAGAGTTACGGGAAATTTGAATTAAAAAAAAAGCTGATTTAAAAAATAAAATACTAATCCTTTTAGGACAACATATACAGTAACCGCCGCTTATTAAAATCACTGGTTAATAAAATCAGCCGCTTAATGTGATCAATTTGCCAGGACCGGAATCAAATCAATGCAAACTAATTTTATAACCACTGCTAAAAAAACTAAAACAAAATCTCTCCAGTAGCAAAAATGTCATTTATGCACAATAAAAAATTTTTATTTACACTGATTTTTTATTTTAAATGAAATACAGCAAACCCTCAGTTATCTATTTTTGTCGAAAATTTTACATTTACAGCAATTAAATACGTCCCATTACTTGTCTTAATAATTTCAAGCAATGTATTCTTCAAAGTACGGTAATAAGTTAAAAATTTAATTTGGCTCTCAAGTGATTTTTTTTTTAAATGTATATTTATGTTTAATTATAAGACAATTTTTGTTCTTATTCTGAAATAACTAAGAGGCAAAAAGCTTTAGAGGAAAGATTTTAAATTTAAAAGAAAATCGTGAACTTTTGGCAAAGTATTGATGATTTCCCTCAAAGGAGAGCGCATCAGAACTTGAGATGTGTTTAATTCACTTATTTTGAAGGAACAATCAAAGAATTATCTGTTAAAAATTAATTAATATTGTTTATTAGTTGCATTATTTGGTAACTTTTGAAATTTCTTTCCAAATTCATAAAGATAATACCTTTTTCTTCAGTGCAGGAACGTTCGCTGGATATAAAAATCAGCTGCTTAATAAAATAACTTTTGCACAGAGCGAATGTGATTTTAATAAGCAGCGGGTACTGTATTTGCATCATGAACTACATTAGCACTTTATCAATGTGTAGAAAATCTTTAAAGTGATAATGAAGTCAATTTTTGCCAGATGCATAATTACTATTTTTACAATTAAAAATTTTTTACGCTCACAAATACAATTTTTTAACGCTCACGTTTAATTAAATTTATTTTTATGTCGGAAGAAAATGAACTCGTAATTTTTTTTTGGTAACAATTACATTATAGCTAATATTTTAATGACTATTTTGATTGCTATTAGGAGCTCATTATTTTCATATTTTAATTAATTAAAAGAAAACTATTCGAAAATCTGACTTCGAAGTATTGTGTTGTCATCGGGTTCTGAGCTACTGTGAAAGTTTCAAATGTCTAGCTAGTAGTTAAGTCAGTTAAAAATAGATTGCAAGATTTGTACCGGACAAACAAACACAGAAGAATAGAAATTAATAAAAACATGGTAAAAAGTAAAGTGATTTTGCCTGATTAGATAGAAGTCTGTGATATATGTCACTCGCAAATAATTCCTCTTTAGTTACACTGCCTTTTTTTTTTTCATGGTGCTTTTCTCCTGACAATGTTTCTGGATTGGGTAGAATTACTCTTTTTACGAGTCTATTCCTCCGTACCAAACGGAGGAAGGAAAAGTACCAATTAATGTAACTAATAATTAATTTTCTTTAATGTTACTTGAAATTAAATAACACAATTGTTTTGATTTAAATAAAATTACTTCTTAATTACTCTGAAAAATCTTATTTTAATGATAATTAAAAATAACAGAATTTTTTTCAAATGATTAAATATTTTTTTTTTTAAATTGAGTCTTTATATGTTCAACTAGCTGAATAATTTGATATTTCGCCAAACTGAATATTCGGTGCATCCCTAGTTTGTAGACTGTAATGGTACCAAATTCTTTGGTGTACCTATAAGCACTATACACAAGACATACCACTCAAACACTACACACACACAAAAAAAACTTAAATAATCCCCAATGATACTGATGAATCCCCTGCTCCTTAAATCGTTTATAAGGGTACTATAACAGCACTATAGTACAGAATCTTATTTGAGTACTACAATAAAAGAGTGCAATGCTTAAATTGTTTAATAAATCAAGTAAAGAGACATGCAAGCAGAAGCGGGTAAAATTTCATTAATTTCCTTCAAATACAACTGTTTTATTAAAAGAATGAAAACAGGAAAGAGATAATTTTATATCAACAAAATGCAGCATATTATATTCAGATTATTTCACAGAATGTGACTTTGCTCACCATAATTTTACAAAATAAAAAAAGGTTTCTGAAAAGTGATAATTAACACATAAAGTAATTTTGGTGTGTCTGATAATTACACTGCTATTAGTTTAGAAAATAATACATGTACAAGAAAAAGTAATTTGTGTATAAATAAAATACGACTATGAGAAATGTAAATTGATAAAAAAGGAAACCATAATGCATAGTTACAGAAGATGAAATGATTTCTTCGTCTTTGTTCTACAAAAATGTGAACAAACTGGAATGAAGAAAAAAAATAAAAACAAATGTTTTAAACAGAGTGTACACATGTGTGTATTTAAATGATTTAAATAAGCATTAAAAAAAAAAAAAAAAAAAAACTTAAACTGGTTTTAGCAAAGAATAATGGTTTGAACTGATTAAGGATTTTTCCATGCATTCCATATGGTACTACATATACTGGGTGGTAAAAATTAAATGTAAAATTGTGTCTATATTAAACGTGAACAATTTGGATAATTTAACAGTCAGAAACAACATAAATTATTTCAGTTTATCTCCAAGACTTGGAACTCAATTAAAAGAACCTTTCCTTATCTCATTAAATTCAGTTTTTAAAAAATCACTATAAAAAAAATAAGTGCTACCCTGATGTTTTCCTGTTAAACTTTACTGTAAACTTCATTGTTTAGATTGGTTGTGTTACACAGATTTCTAGGAGTCTACAATAAATTTGAATAAAACTGAAAGAATTAAAAAAAAATAAATAGGTACAACACAACAACAAATCTTTAGGATAAGCAAAATTATAAAAATTTAACCTTACTGTATCTGGTACGCACAAAATGAAAAAAAAAAAAAAGTATAACGTTAATTTTGTAGTAACATTGAAGCATACACAGACTAAGGAATTACCTAGACCTGGCAAGACGACTATCTGGTATGGGGGAAAATTGAAGTAACTCAGGTGCTTGTACTAATATGGCTGTTTAGTTACAGTTGAGACTTCCCTTTTAGAACCGTCTTGCCGGGTCTAGTTTAGGCTGAGCAGATCATAATAGAGAAGCGTTGAAAAAGTGCTACAATTATCCAATTACGGATACATTTTTTCATTCTTAATAAATAAGGGCTAAAAATAAATTATTATTGATTAATAATTTACTTTCTACGATTTTTTTTTAACTTAGGTAGGTTGGGTTTAATGTCGCACTAGTACTTCGTTATGGGTAATTGACGATGGTCTGGGACGCACCGCTAGGAATGGTCCAGAGACATGCCATCACAATTTTGATCCTCCACGGAGGGGATGGCTCCCCCACTTCGGTGACACCCAGAGGTATAATTTTGATGGGAACATGGAGGACATTGTGGCCACGACGGATTTTACGTGCAACAGTCACCATTAGTGTACACTGCGGTCTTTTACTGGCTCGAGTATCGAACCCGCAATCTTCCAATTACGAGCTCGGCAGTTCAAAATAGTTTCAGAAGCAGTTTTATTTGACGTATAATTTTGTGTGAGAGGGGCCAGCCCCCCTTTTGAAGCAGATAGTTCTTAGTCTAAGAACATGATTCAACGAGGATTTATTTAACAAAACAGTATTAAGTGTACTTTTTTCATAGAGGAATTATTCCTAGCGTTTGAATTATTTTGCTACCTACTGTACTTCTTTTTCTCCCCATACCAGATACCAGATAGTCGTCTTGCGGGTCTAGTTTATTCCTGTTTTTGCTCTTCCAAATATGTCTGCTCGGTTACAGTTGAGGCTTCACTTTTAGAACCGTCTTGCCTAGTCTAGTGATTCCTTAGTTTGTGGAAGCATATAAGAGATTTATTGTAAGAAACGAAGTAGAAAATTCCCTATTTCCTTATTTTTTCATTAAAATTTAAATTATAAAATACGGGTTCCTAAATTAACTAAAAATGCTGATATATAAATTAATTGACTAATGGAGGGTAACAATAGTATATGGTATGGTGCAGTCTAAAAGTTTAACTAATTTAATACGCCCAATAGCTCTTTCGACATGAATTCTATGTCGTGAAACTTTTTTCTTTTCTTTCATCAAATGAAAATTGAATTTTGTTTTTTTTTTAAAGTGTGGTGTAACTAACTTAAAACTAAATATAGACGGTACATCATCACTTTTCAGAAATCTCTGTAAAATTTTGGTAAGTCAAGTCATTTTCGGTAAAATGCTCTGAACATAATACGCTATGTTTAGATGGTGTAAAATTTTCTCTTTTCTGCTTGATAAGCCATTCTTTTAATAAACCAGACGAATTTAAAGGAAATGCATGAAAACTTACACGTTTCTGCTTGCATGTTTCTTTGCTTGAATTATTTGTAGATGTAAAAGATGCACAGTTTTTTAGCAAGTTGCTTTCTTTAACTTCGCATTCGCAGCGTAAACAAATCATGGAATACCACCATCACGTGACTTCCACAAATGTTGCCAACGGTGAATAACCCTCATTGTTTGTAGGAAAGGATGGAAAACAACGAATAGCTCGATTACAGGTCGCAAAGGGTGAAATTATACGACCACTTCAGAGATTATATCCCTTGGAAATTTCTTCAAAGGATATGATCATGCCCACAAAAAATGAAGAGTCCTTACCTGAAGTTGCTGAACAACCAAAGTGTGCTATTGACAGTGACAAAATTGCAGACAAAATAAAATTTTCTAGAAAAGGTAGACCTATTTTCAAACCCAAAAAACTGGACTTGTAAAATACTTAATTTTCGTTTCCTATGTCAAAATATAAGTTTCATATATTTTCAAAACTTATTGTTTCTCCTTTAAAGTTAACTTTGTGGTTATGTTAATAAGTTTTGTCTTTCAAATATATATCTTTCAAGACAAAAAGTGGGAGAATGTTATGAACCCACGTTCTGTATTTTATCATTATACGTAAAATTGTAATATTGGTTTGTGAATCTGGCAACAAGTCAGTTTCTCAAGTTTGTTTTTGTTTTGGATTAAGTACCATGAAGCTAGAGTAAATAGGAGATCTAACGCCGTATTACGAAAATGGTCTCGATTTTGACTGAGGCTGCTATCACGGCTGACCCTCGCGCCATCTATTGACGACTCTCCATAGCAACATTAATTTTTTAAACGAAGTTGGGAATGACAAAATTTAAATATATATGAATTATATTAGACTTAATGGGTTCTCATAAAACTCACGTGGGAATATATATATATATATATATATATATATATATATATATATATATATATATATATATATATAGTTGTAATATTTTCCAATATACTTGCACTTTATTTTCTTACTTTTCCTAATTTTATTTAACATAATTTTCGAAGTTATGGATAAATTTCAGCTATTTTTTATATATATTTTCCTGTTCATAAATAATTCCATATTTTATTTTAAAGAATTTTATTCCTTGATGTAAAAACTTTAATAAATACTTTAGAAATATGCAAAATATAGAAAACGCAATAAACTACGAAGGAAAAGAATTCGTTAGAAAATGATTAAGGCAGTTTTAATATATACATTATATAAGATATTTATACCCCACCCCCTGCTAATTATGTTTTATTTGGAGGTAGTAATGTAGACGTTAAAGCTAATTGGCTGTAATTAAGCCTAGGTGCATTGCCTCCGTAGTAGTCTTATTAAGGAAACGTGAGGTGCCGGGTTCGATCCCAGGTGACGCTCGTCAGTCTAGCCGTTCGGAATTTTCCGTGGTTTTCTCCGAAACTTGCGTAAATACGGGCTACGATCCCTTAGAAAGACCTCCATGAAAGGCACTCTCCTTCAGGCCTAGGACGCAAGTGTAGTCAATCGGCCTTAATCCCAAACATCAACACCAACACCTTTTTAACGAAACCAAGTCCATATTTAAGCAAGTTGAAAAAAAAAAAAAAAACGGATAACTCAGAGCTGTTAAACTGCCGATCGTGATCTGGGATCGAACCCAGGCATTCCCCATTAACCAGTTTATTTTGAAGAAAGAAATGTAAATGATATATATGCCTTGTATGCAATGTAAAAGTGGCTTAAAAAGTTTTATTTGAAACAATTTTCTTTTATTCCTATGTTAAAATTAATTTAGTTATTCCAACTTCAACTCAGAAATTTATACTATTATTTTTAAAAAAAGAAAACAAAACAATTTTAATCAAAAGGTGAAAAGCGAATTTGTAAACTTCTGTTCTAAGAAAAAAAAAAAAAAAAAAATCATAATAAATAAATAAATAATATGTATAGAATTAGCTTTCTGAATGGAAAATAAATAAATAAATAAAATTTATAAATAATGGTTATGCTTAAAAAAAAAAAAAAAAAAAAAAAAAAAAAGAAAAGAAAAAGAAAAAAAAGTCAGTTTGCAAAAAATTTAAATCCATGAACTGAATACCTGAGAAATTTATAAAATAAAATAATTTTATTATAAATTTATTTAAATAATTATCAAAAATAAAATTAATTTAATTTTTAGTGGAATGAAGATAACATTCTCTTTGCAAAATAAACAAACTTATATTTCATTCCCCACCACACGCTAAGAATGATTTATCTGCACTTAGATCCTAGACATAGGTGAACTGATTCCATGTTGGTCTTTTTAAAGGGACCTAGCCTGTATTTAAGCGAATTTTGAAGAGAACCATGGAAAACTCTGAACGGCCAAGTTGAGGAGTGTGACCTGGAATTGAACCAGGCACTTCCCACATGCTTGTTTTAGTTTTAATTTAGTTATTCCAATTTTAATTCAAAAGCTTATCCTTTAACTTTAGTCAAAAATTTTAATCATAAGATAAATAATACCATTTCGAATCATTAACATTTTTTTTTTTTTGTTAAATTCATTAGTAAATAATAATGTATTTCAGTTTTTAGAATGTAAAAAATGAAATAAATAACTAAAATTTTCAAATAGTTAAACTATTTCTTTTTTTTTTTTTTTTTTTTTCTAATTTTCATTTTTGAAAAACATGTAATTTTAAGTGATTTGGATTAATTGCAGCTATCTCTTATATAACAATTCTGCATTCATACTTCTGAATTCTTCTTCCTCCCCCCCCCTCCCCCCAGATTGCAAGAAAATTTGTTACGTGAAAATCTGAGAAATTTATAAGACATATTTATAAGATTTATAAGAGCTGAAAACCTGAAAAGTTTATAAAATATATTAAGCGTAGTAAACTCGGTGGGATGAAGATAAAATTATCCTTGTAAAATAATCAACACGTTACTCCCCCCCCCTACCCTGCTAATTCTGTATTTTCTGCTAAGACCTAGCCTAGTGTATTTGCTCGAGTTTTGAAGAAAACCACGGAAAACTCCGAACGATGAAGTTAACGAGTGCAACCTGGAATCGAACCAGGCACTGCACGTCAACCAGTTTATTTTAATGTAAGAAATTTATTTAACTGATAAAATGTATGCCTTGCATGCAGTGTAAAAGTTACTTCACAGTTTTATCTAAAACAATTTACATTATTTATTTGCAAAATTATATTTTTTTTGTCATTCAAAAATTAATTTAAAAATTTGTACCATTATTTTTTTAGAAAATGATAACGATTTTAATGAAAAGAAAAATGCGGTTATTTAAATCGTTATTCCAAAATTATTTTTTATTCTTACAATAATAATAATAATAATAAAAGTTTTAGCTTTTAGAATGCTAGGATCTACTAACGGTCAAGTGGTCCTGTCATTGAAGCTGTAGACATGAGGTGCTGGGTTTGATCCCTGGTCGCGCTCGTCGGCCTAGCCGTTCGAAGTGTTCGGTGATTTTCTCCGAAACTAAGTTAAATACGGCTAAGATCCCTTAGAAAGACCCCATGTAAGGCACTCTCACACAGGCCTAGGACCCTAGTGCAATCAATCGGCCTCAATCCTAAAACCATCAACAACTTTTAAAATGTAAAAAAAAAAAAAAAAAAAAAAAACAGCTTGTAAAAAATTAAATTTATGAACTGATAACCTGAAAAATTAATAAAATATATTGAATGCAATAAACTTGTTGTGGAAAAATCTCTTGCAAAATAATCAAAACATTCACCCCCCCCCCTCCATGATATTGTTTTACTTAACTTAGGTCTTAAACCTAGGTGGATTGCCTTCATATTGGTCTTTTTAAAGGGACCTAGCCTGTATTTACTCGAGTTTTGTAGTCAACCACGGAAAACTCCGCACGTTTATTTAGGACGACCGTGACCTGGATTCGAACCAAGCACTTCCCACTGACTATTTTCGAGAGCAGACACATACTGCTATAGTTGGAGCATGTTTTACTTCGAAGAAAAATAAACTTATGAAATATAGGCTTTGTATGTGATGTAAAAATGATTTTAAAATTTTATCAGAATCAAAACTTACCTTATTTCCGTGCTAAAATTATTTTTTCTAGTCATTTCAATTTTAATTTAAAAATTTATACCATTAGCTTTTAAAACACGAAGAATTTTTAATCAAAAGGTAAAAAGAGGCTTTTTAAATTACTATTCTATTTTTATTTATTTATTTATTTATTTGATTCATTATTTTATAAAAAGAAATGTTACACCCAATTAAAATTTTTAAATAGCTACAATTAATCTAAATCATCTAAATTTTAAATTTATATATATAAAATTGAAAAAAAAAATAAATGAAAATTAGAAAAAAAAAAAAAAAATCAGTTTAACTATTTTGGAAAATTTTATTTATTACTTATTATTTTTAAAATCATTATTAAAAAACTAATGTATCTTAGTTTTCAAAATTAATTGATTAAAATAAAAATTATAAAATTTTTAAATAATTTCTACATGAAAAAGTAAATGTAATATATATATCTTAGCATTTAGAATTAATGATTAAAAAAGTAATAATTAAAAAATAAAATAAATATAAAAAGGTTCAAATAATCACTTTATTTCTCTATATTCTCACATTAATGGCATAACAAATTCTAGCCAATTTTTTAAAAATAAGTACCTAAAATTACTTAAATTTTATTAAAAAGCAATTATTTCCATAAGCTTTCAATGCTAATCTGCTATAACGGCTAATCTTTGCGCCATCTAGTGACCTGTTGATTAACTAAATTTTCTGGTCCGTTTTTCTGCCGAATCCCCTATCTCGTTTTCCTTCCTCCCTTCTATCTTCATGTTAAGTACGTTACGTTTGATTAAGTTCTTTTCCATTTACGTAAAAATATTTCATATCATTTGTTAATAAACATAGTTTTAATTAGTACGATATGCGTATTCTTTAAATGCTGATAAGTAACAACGTGGGACATCTCCGTATGAATGTATATATTTACATTATCTAATGTTCTTCGGTAATTATGTATAGTTGTTTGCAACCATACATAATTACGTGAAGTAGCTACCAAACACAATTTTAATATGGATCTCCATATTCATTCGGGACAGAAATCCCGTAAATGTGAAGTATGTTTAAAATCATTTTCACAAGTTGGACATTTAAAAAAACATCTTTTGTGTCATACTGGAGAGAAACCTCATAAATGTGAAGTGTGTTCAAAATCGTTTTCACGTCCTGAAAATCTAAAAAGACATCTTTTTTGTCATACTGGAGAGAAACCTCATAAATGTGAAATGTGTTCAAAATCGTTTTCACGTCCTGAAAATCTAAAAAGACATCTTTTGTGTCATACTGGAGAGAAACATCATAAATGTGAAATGTGTTCAAAATCGTTTTCAGAAGTTGGGAATCTAAAAACACATCTTCTTAATCACACAGGAGAGAAGCCTTATAAATGTGAAATGTGTTCAAAATCGTTTTCTCAATTTGGGAATCTAAAAAAACATCTTTTGTGTCATACTGGAGAGAAACTTCATAAATGTGAATTGTGTTCAAAATCATTTTCACATCTTGGAAATCTAAAAACACATCTTCTTAATCACACAGGAGAGAAGCCTTATAAATGTGAAATGTGTTTAAAATCATTTTCTCGAAATGGAGATCTAAAAAGTCATCTTTTGTGTCATACTGGAGAGAAACCTCATAAATGTGAAATGTGTTCAAAATCATTTTGTCAATTTAGAAATCTAAAAATACACCTTCTGAGTCACACTGGAGAGAAGCCTCATAATTGTGAAATGTGTTCAAAATCGTTTTCACAAGTTGGGTCTCTAAAGACTCATCTTCTGAGTCACACAGGAAAGAAACCTCATAAGTGTGAAATGTGTTCTAAGTCATTTTTACGAGTTGGACATCTAAAGAGACATCTTTTGTGTCATGCTGGAGAGAAACCTCATCATTGTGAAATGTGTTCAAAATCGTTTTCACGTCTTGAAAATCTAAAAAGACATCTTTTGTGTCATACTAGAAAGAAACCTCATAAATGTGAAATGTGTTCAAAATCGTTTTCAGAAGTTGAGTCTCTAAAAAGACATCTTTTGTGTCATACTGGAGAGAAACTTCATTAATGTGAAATCTGTTTAAAATCATTTTCGCTAGTTGGAAATTTGAAAATACTTATTTTTTTTAACCATATGCTTGTTCTGAATATGAAAAATAATTTTCAACTAAGCAATGTTTAAACACACATTTCCTTTCCCATGCAGAAAACTCATTCTAATATGAAGCATGTTCAAAAGGATAACGAGAGGTAAAACTTTTCAAGGAATGCTGTTTTTAAACACACAAACAACAACAACAAAAATTAAACTCGTCTCCTGATTGTATATAAGGATCAATACAAAATCCCTTAATGAGATAATATTTTGTGATTCAGCTCTACAATTTATGGCTATATGATTTTAAAATGTGGGTCTTAAAAATATCAAATTTTGAGTGACGCTGTATATAAAAACTGGATTTTCCCCCTTCTGTCTGCTCACATTAGGATGATAGCTCAATATTTACAGGTTTTGTGTGAATATGCCTTAAAGTGTAATGAAGCAAATTTCATTAAATAGAGTATTCTAAGCATCATGTTTTTTAAGAGCCATTTTATACTAATTTTACTTTGAAAGAGAGCTTTTAAAAAATGACGATCTTTATGAACCGAAGCTCGCTAAAACAGACAATTGGGAGGAAGGAGAATGGAGATCGTTTGTATGTGTCGTTTGAAAATGTAGATTATTACGGATGTCTTATAATTTTTCATTATTTTGTATATTTGGCGTATTAAAAAAAATGTAGTAAATAAGTTTCTAGCGATTTGATTTTTGCATTAATTTCCTTTTACCAACATCAAGCTTAGGATAATTCTTTGTTGAGCAAGTATTTATTTATTTTTTTTTTTTTGGCATAACCTATTTTCTGTTAAAATTACATATGATTTTCATAAATTTGCTAGTGTTGGCATTATATTATTTTGTAAAAGAAAAACAATATTTTGGTTTACCGTTAGAATTTTACACTAGTGTGAGAATTCAAAATGCAGTTTAGATCAGGTGTTAAAAATCATGTCAAGAAATTTAACTAGACATATCCAAAAGCCCATTTATCTTTTGAAAGCTCTTCAAAATTGGGATCTTTAAGGCTATCAATATTTTAATAGCTACACACATTATACAGATTTCAATAATTCTTGTAGAATTTAATTTATTTGTATAAAAATTAAACTTTCATGACAATTTTCCTTTAAGTTTTAAGTTATTAACAGATTCTTAAAAGCTAACTCTCATTATTGCAGTTTCTTATAACTTTAAAAAAGCAAGTAAATTTACTTCTGATTTTTATTTCTAAAGTTGAATATTAATAAAAAAATTGTTATTGTATAATTTTTAATTATATATATATATATATACTTCGTTACTAAAAATTGTATGAAGTAACTAGCATAGTTTATCTGGAATAATTTAGTAAAATGAAATGAAGTTTCAGCTTATAAAATATTGTAACTATGCATTTAAAAACCACAATGCAGGAGAAGTATCTGAAGATGCTTAAAACAATTTATATTTTCTGCCAATTGTGAACTACTAAAAGTAATAACATGTTCCCACCCCCCCAAAAAATATATATTTATATCTAAATTAGTCATTCCTTTATTACCCATTTCAAAAAATTTTCATAAAATGTAAATAACTTAAGCTTATGCATTTTTTATATTTGAGTACATAGTTTCAACCTAATGTAATAAAGTAAATAAATGCTTCTCAGATATTTACCACATAATTTGTAGTGCTTTTCTATATTTAAGTATTGTGTTATGAAATTAGCATGGTAATTTCACAAATGTAAATTTGAGCAGAAGCTAAAGAGCAATTATTTTGTAGTTTTATTTCCTATTTCTTTTAATCACTTATTATATAAGATTGTGTCATTGCATCAGATAATTAGAATCAACAAGGCGAATCATACAGCAGAAACATTCAAAATTATTTGTTCGTATGAAATAAATTGAAATAGCAAATTATATTTATTCATAGTTACAATTTTTGATTAGCACTCATCCTTGTGGTAGAATTTAGGTGACACAGCGACATTGTTGCAGAAAAGAAATTATCACTTGCTCATAAAAATTAAAGGTACTCCTAAATTTCAGTAAAATATAGAAACTTGTGTCTTATATTTAAAGATTCTTCAACAGTCTATAAATAATGTTGATATCTTTATATCTATGGGTACATATTATGTGTAAATTAGAAAATATGTCAATATTGTCTTGTAGAAAAGGTTGCACGAACGAGGCTTATCGCAGAAAGCATAAATATTTTCTATCACAGGGGCAGTCGTTGAAGCAAATATGTGATCTTCAGTTTCAACAAATTGTCATGAAATAACTCAATAGCATATTTCAGTTTGTTAGTAATATTAGTTTATGTTGAATAAATCATAAGCTCTAACCATCTTGTGATTTAAAGCAAGGGCTATTCTGTTTAAAAAATTTAAAGCTATTTGTTCAGAGGAATAAAAGAGGAATTATTATTTTCAATACAATATTGAAAATAGCTCGCTTCTATTGTCTAATAAAACATTTTAATTTATAGCAGTAAGCTCATATTCAAAAGCAAGATGAACATTATTTATGTATGTACATACATACATATATATATTATGCATTGGAAAAATGCATACTATTTATTTTTAGGGTTGTGAATTTTCAAGAAAGTTTACAGTTTTTTCTAAATATGTAGGTTTTGTAAAATAAAACTAATATATTAAAGTAAGCAAAAATATTCAAAGAAAAATATAAATAACTAATCAATTCAAAGAGTAATTAATAAAGAAAACATAAAAAATATGATTTAATGGTTTAAAGCATGCATTGATCTAGAAAACTATGATATTTTTTAATGACTGTTATATATGTAGGATGGTTGAGTAATCGATATAAATAAGGTGTCTCTGTGCATTCTGTAGTCCTTGGAGTCTCGCCACATATCATTGACGGTAGCTCAATCCCATTTAATTATATCAGAGAAAATAGTTTTAAGAATTACTCATAAGGAAACATTCAAAAGGTGTCGTCTTCATAAAATATTGAAAAAAATATATGTGATTCTACTCTTCATAAAACACCAAAAAGTGAAAAATTTATCGGCTGAAATGAGTACAATACAACGAGCACAAAAAATTATCAAAATTAAGCATATTTGGCGGTTTCACAGTGTTAGGCGATTAATTTTGAGTACTTGGCGGAGAAGTAAAACACAGTTCTGTCCATACACGGCAACCTCGGTGCTAGCAAACTTATCGCCTAACAGCGCTAAATCGTCAAACATGCATAATTTTGATATTCTTTTGTGGTCGCTGTAATTCATTTCAGCCGATAATTTTTTCACTTTCTGCTGTTTTATGAAGAGTAGAATCACATATATTGTTTTCAATATTTTTTGAAGACGGCGCCTTTTGAATGTTCCCTTGTCAGTGTTTTTTTTTTATTCTGATTTTATAATAATAATAATAATAATAAAAATCTAGAGGTTGAGAAGTATTCATGTCACACTAGTGCTATGCTATCGGTAAATGACACCCCTAAGAGTGGTCTGTAGACATGCCATTACACGACCGCCCAGGCGGTATAGTGGTTAGCGTCCCTGTCTTCTATACAGTTGGGCCCGGGTTCGAATCCCAGTTAAGGCATGTATGTATTGTCCTTGTTTATGAATTTCATGTATCTGTTCTTGTTATAATAAAACCTTGTAAACCCTTGTGGTGTGGATTTTCGAGATATAAGCGGCCCTAGAGGCAAGCAATAAATCTCAGTACTCATCAAACCAAACCATGCCATTACAATTTTGATCCTCTACAGAGGGGATGGCTGTCCTGTTTTAAGCTAAAAATTCCAGAATAATTGAATTTGGTTTTTGCTTTTCTCAAAATTTGCTTAATTTTTAATAATTCATTTTGAAGCTATGAAGTGAAAAAAAAAAAAATTAAACAAAATTCCTTTTTGCACTTTATAAGTTCAAAATGAAACATAAAAAATTAAAAATAAAAACAGTTTTAGAAAAACAAGAAAAAATATAACAGTTATAAATTTTTTGAATTAAAAAAATAAATAAAAAAACCTTGGCTAATGAGTAATTTTCATAACGGATTTCTTCATAGAATAGGCAGCTAAAACCCATGGGTTTTAGCTGCCATTGGCAGAGAAATTGTACAAGGTGATTGGCAAGGGATAGTTCAGACCATGTAATAGTGCATTTCATCAAAATTCTTTTGATTTTGATTTTATTTGTTTTATTTTTAAGCATAACTTGCAAACACAAAATCCTAGTTCTGCTAGTATTGGATAATGAATCTAATTCACTACCCCCCCCCCCCCTCCAAAAAAAAATGGAAGGAAGTTTTAAGATTTTCAGGCCGATTCACAGTACCTACGAGTGGAGAAATGTCAGTGACAACGCCCGTCTCTGACGCCATTTTGACGTCAGCCTTTCCTGTGAGTGAGAAAAGGCAATTCTGGGGCACATTTTAGTCTTAATTTTCTCTACTCCTTCGTTGAGTTAAATGTCTCGCTTGTTTACAAGGTCTCGTCTGTTTGAACTCGGCTGCCTCAGGCGTAGTGAGAAGCAGTTAGTTTCGTTTCTTCAAGTGCCGTTGGTTTGTCTGCTGTTGGTTTTGAATTTTTATTCTGTTTGAATTGGTAAATGCATGTTTTATTACTCAATTTTTAATATTTTAAGAAATGTTAATTGATTTTTTTTTTTTTTTTTTTTTTCTAAATATTTAGCTAAAAAAATGCATTGTTTTAATTATTTTTCAAGTTTTCTTTATGCTACCGATCCCAAGCTGTATTTCCATTTTCCTTTGTTAGATGTAAAAAGTTATAAAATCATTAATACTTAATAATTATTCGAAATACCATTAATTTTGTACTTCTGTCTATTGACAGAAAGATGAATCTGATGAGTAATTTCATTTATTATGACATTTCATTCGTTATTCATTATAAAGTTTTTACATCTCCTTTCTTTTGTCGGCTGCAAAATCCTTTATTGCGTTTTCGATTTGTCAATGCATTTGTTTTACTTTTTTTTAAATAACCCAATTTTTAAATATTATGTTTACTTTTCTGTAAATAATATATATATATATAAAAGAATTACTTATATTTAGAAATTTTAATATTATTACGTTCGAGCTGATTCCGGGAGTACTTTTATCCTCCTTTGTTAGATATTCATTTGTAAAATTATAAAGTCATTGCTACTTTAGTATATGAAATACTATAAATACTATACTTATATCACTAGTGGTAGAAAGATTAATCTGATGTGTACTTTCTTTTATTATGGCAAATAATTTTCAATCTGATTTCTTTTGTTTGCTGGCCTACCAGCGGCCAAGCGGTTCTGCGCTCAAAGCTGGTAGGCGTGAGGTGCCTGGTTCGATCCCAGGTCGCGCTAGTGTGCCTAGCCGTTCGGAGTTTTCCTTGATTTTCACCGAAACTTGGGTAAATACGCGCTAGGGCTACTTAAAAAAACCCCATCGAGGGCACTCCTCCTCAGGCCTAGGACCTACAGCAGTCAATTGGCCTTGTTGCCATATCCAATATATATATATATATATATATATATATATATATATTTTTTTTTTTTAATTGCGTTTTCAAGTTGTACATGCACTTTTTATAACACAGTTTTTACTTTATTTAAAAATATTTTTATTGATTTATTTATTTTATAATTTTTTAAAAAGAATGCTGACTTTTTATTTATTTATTTTGTTATGAATAGGTTTTACATATTGATTGAAATATTGATCTAATGAGTATAAATGAGTAATTATTTTATTTTTATATGTGCCTATATGTAGGGATTTTAAGGCTAAGGAACTAATAATCTAGAATGGAGTACCCTCCATTCTATATGTTTTATACAATTATATTTTTGTAATTATCTTCTACTTAAACAATATGTATAATTTGTAAATTATTATTTTTACCCCATAGTACAATGGCTAATGCTATTGCGGCATTGCTGATAGAGGAAGCAGAGGAGCGCCAAATTCCCCGTCCTATTGTTGATAGAAGCGACCCGTGTCAAAATATGAATGAAAGGATGTTCATTCGAAGGTTTAGGGTTAATAAGGAACTAGCAATGTTCCTTATTGACAGTATAAAAGACACTTTACCAAGTGAGAGGATATCACCTTCTATTAGGATGATTTCTCATACATTATTAAATTTGTGTTATAAAAAAAAAACAAGAAACATTTTGGCAGATAGTAGCAAAGAATGTATTGCATGTGTATTATGGGAGAACTATATAATTTGTATGGTACACCATATTTGAAATATTGTTCAGTACCCAGTGGCAGAAACGCCGCGACACGGCGACATAGTCGCGGACACAGAAAAACAGCTTGCAGACAGTTTTTGGTCTGCACTAATAAAAAATTAGTCCGCAACTTTCAGACACTCTTTGTCCGTACTAATAAAAAAAATTGCCCACAACTTTCAGACAGTTTTTGTCTTAAGTCATAAAAAATTGTCTGCAATTTATGGACATTTTTTGCCCACGATAATGCGCTACCGATGTATGACGTCTTAGACGCTCTCTGGTAGGAGCTCTAGAGCCTCCTATAGGTGCCTTGGTAGAAACACACAAAACAGAAGGACCTAGGAGCCTAGATCTCCCTTTATAGGCAGCGTCATACTTGTTACCTGTTACTGAGATTCTAGGGGAAAGTAGAAAAATGTTAATTTCATTTAAAAGTGCTCCAAAACTTCTCCTGCACTTCAAAATTAACTTATAAAAATTTCTGTATCAAAACTAAAACTAATACTTTTATTATTTATAATTATTTTTATTGTGTTGTGTGAACCATTGCTATAAAATATTTTATAATTGTTTATACTATATTGTTCTGTAGTAAAATAGTATTGTGTATTGTTGCACGAGATCCCCACCGTTGTTAAGCTCCCCCCCCCCCTCCCCCAGATTGCTGCTATCATATTTCAAGCTTTTTGAGTGCAAGCCATTTTCATCCCAGACTACATGCAAATTTCTCAGACAGATTATGAAATTTTAAAAACCTCTCGCAGACGTTTCTGTCACTGGGCTTAATTGTAATTTTAATTTTCAAAATTACATTTTTCACAATTTCACAAAAAGAGGACTCGTGCCAAGAAATTCGTAAGAGATTTATTTTCACGCTAAATTTAGATTCACAAAACTACGTACAGATTTTTCACAATTTCGTAAAAGCAGGACCCTGTCTGAAAAGTCTGGACAGATAAACAATAACAACTATAAATTTTGCTTTGACGACCGTGACCAGTCGTCTTTTTTGACGCCTAACTTTCTGTTATTTCATTATTTTTAATGAGGCGTGTGACATCTCGAAAGTTTCGTTTTTAGTACTTCAATATATTCAATAACATTAGGTAATGAGTTATTCTATAAACAAATTTTGTCATAGAGCTGATGGAATTTTATGACCAGAGGCGGAAAAATTGTAAGAGGGAATGTACCTTTTACAGTATCCAGTGGTCCACAAGTGGATTTTTTTTCTTTTTGCCATATTTTCAAACTGTATTTTGGAGGTTAATGTACAATGAACTACACCACCTAAAAATATCCACTTGCCACATAGTGAATAAACAAGATAAAGTGGTGACTTTAATAATTTGCTTCCCTCCCATGTCCATCATAAAAATGAGTATCATTCCATTGTCAGTGTAAACATTGTGCATTTCTACAATTAAAACTAAATTTAGTAAAGTACCTAACATCATAATATCCAACATTTCGGAATCAGTCAGCAAAAATATGGCATTTTTCATAAATTATACATCAAAAGCAGAAATTTCAGAGATTTGCACTTAAATCTTTTTTTTTTCTTTTTTTAAATCAGTTTTTGGAAAAAAAAAATCTTGATTCTTAACGGGAGAATTATGTACCAAATCAGTGCTGTTGAATGAATAGGAATAAAAGCTTAGTAAGCAGACTTCATAAATTTATAAAACTTGTAACAATTGCTTTGGATCAGAATAGTTAATTTTGATTCCTCATCTTTAGACAAAAAATAGACATGAAGTATCAAAGTAACAACACACTTGATCCTTTCACTTTTATGCTGCATTTGAATTTACTTTGCTTCACCTAATAAAGGGTCATGCTGAGTTATTTTAACCAGAAACATTTGTTGCATGTTTTTATAATTTATGGAGTTAGTAAATAACCATTAGCAAAATAAAATATGGGGTGCTTCTGATTTAAGGTTATATTGAAATCAATAAAACATAAATTGTACAACATCTCTTACACTGAGATGAATAGGTGACAATCGTATAACATATAGGATCAATTTCAATGCACAAGAGACTTCTAATATTTGATTTTTTGTCAACTCTCGAAACAGTGTATGTATACTATAACCTTTTGATTGCTAATGAAAACTATTTTTCTGAAATTAAATTTTAAAATAAATTTTTTCTGTTTTTGAACAAAAAAACATAGCCCCCCCCCGCCCCACTTTTTGTTTAATGATTAACACATTCGCAGCTAATCTCACATCACCATCAGCACATGATGTGGAGTGTTGTTTCTGATGGCAGTCATGGGAGATCATCACCGAATGTGTTAATTTGTTTCTAGTGCAGAACTACCTCAAAAATTCTATAAACTACTAACAAGATTCTCAGTGAATTCAACTTCTATTCAGACTTCTTATAAAGTAAGAGGATTTTTGAAGTATATACATTCATTTGATAATGAAGAGTTTAACAGATCTAACTACAATATGTGAACGCAAGTAAATAAATAAAATAAAACACTAAGGGGTACATACAAATGAAACACTTCCAGTTGCAAAGCCGTTTGCAGGCGTTCCAAATGTATGACTGCAGTCGGAAGCAAAAGTATCCGAGCACTAGCAAAAATTCCTGTATGAAAAAAGCACACTTAACACTGTTTTGTTAAATAAATCCTTGTCGAATCGTGTGCTTAGACTGACTAAGAACAGGATTCGACAAGGCTTTATTTAACAAATCTGCATTGAGTGTACTTTTTTTACATAGGAATTTTCGCTAGTGCTCTGTTACTTTTGCTGCCGACTGTATTTGCAAAAAACTTGCAAAATTTACGCCATCGAAATTGCAAGCGTTCCGTTTGTATGTAACCCTTAATATTACAGCTGGCAGATTCTAATACATGCATTGAGATTATTGGCTTCTGTGTGCAGGAGGACATCACATAATTTGATATCAAATTAGCATAATGCACTAAAAGATTGTGAATATAATTGCGACATAATGTAATATACTAATTTACTTGAAATTTGAGAGAATCTGCATTGCTGCAAAATAAATTAAGTATGGGAATTTTATTTTAATAATTAAAGTATTGGTAAATAGATAACTATAGTCCCAGTGGCAGAAACACGGCGACATAGTCGCGGGCACACAAAAACGGCTTGCAGACAGTTTTTGTCTGCACTGATAAAAAAATTTGTCTGCAACTTTCGAATAACAATTCACTTTAAAAAAATTTCTGAATCAAAACTAAAACTAATACTTTTATTATTTATATTGTGTTGTGTCAAACATTGCTATAAAATATTTAATTGAATGAGGTGAATTGAATCAATACACACAATTGTTTATACTATATTGTTCTGCAGTAAAATTGTGTTCATGTATTGTTGCACGAGATCACCACTGATGTTGTAAGCCCCCCTCCCCCAATCAGCTTTTTGAGTGTAAGCCATTTTCACCCCTAATTACATGCAAATTTTGCAGACAGATTATGAAATTTTAAGAGCCTGTCGCAGACAGCTACAAAACTTTCTGCTACTGGGGTTCAGTATTTCATAATTTCTTCAGATAGGCAATGCACTTATGCTGCTGATTTAACTGCACTACTCGGGCATACTTTGTTTTCACATGATGAAAGGTCATGTGCTCTTTCGACCCAAAACAATTGATGCAAAATTATTGCATTTTATAGTGTTTAGTCAAAGTTTTGTATGTATTAAAATAACATTAAGTCTAATAACCAGGCCCATGCACATATGTACTGTATTGTATAACTCTGTAATCTAATACCAATTTATAAACCTTTTTTTTTTTTCATATTACACATTTACCACTATTTCATTAGCAAATGTCTTTTGACTGTTTTAATTGGTACGGCCCACCTGCAGCTAAGCGGTTCTGCTCTCAAAGCTGATAGACGTGAGGTGCCGGGTTCGATCCCAGGTCACACTTCTCGGCCTATCTGTTTGGAGTTTTCCATGTTTTTCTCTGAAATTTGCATCAATACAGGCTAGGACCCCTTAGAAAGCCCTTCACAGAAGGCACCCCCCCCTCAGGTCTAGGACCCTAGGGTTGTCAATCGGCCGTATTCCAAACACCAACTTTTATTTGGTACATAATTTAACTATTTTTTTTCTAAATCCATAAATTATAATTTTAAATAATTTACTATAATTTCATATTTGATATAAATTTGGCTAATAAAATATTGGAGTGTGGTGTTTAATATTGAAATACCTTTTTTTTTTTTTTTTCTGTTACATGTATTGATTATTGTACAGTCGGGGAAAAAAAAAAAAACGCAGCACTTGATGGTATTTCGTTATTAATTGACGCAGAAAAATTTAACAGACACCATTCAACAGGAAATGAAATGCACTTTCTGAAAATGTCGTCGAATTTTGAATTAGGGGTCATCAACATATTAAAATGAGCGCCAACTTTGATTTTTTCAATAGCAACACCCAATTTTGGCTTCATATTCGAATTTCTGAGAGTCTGGCAGTGCGGAAAAGTATACTGTTTGTATACTTTAGCTTTAGTATTCATAGAGTTATGATCAAAAATGTGTTAGGGAGCTATCTCTAAATATAGAAAAATAAAATTAAGATCCTACAAGAACTAGACAAAATTATACTGTTTCACACCGGAAATATTTCAAGAAAAAAAGACTTATAAAAAGAAATAAAAATATTAACACCATTGCAGTATCTTAATTATCATGAATTTAGTTTTTTGGATATGTATATACTTTAGTACTTTTTTAGATAATTTTAGGTATATTTAAATACATTACACTTACGATTGGTCAGACAATACTTTTTATAAAAGTGCAATATTTTTCAATTAAAAAGTATCTATCATGGACATACTGATAACCAATAAAGCTTAAATTTTCTTTCGTACGTGTAACATAATATACAAACTGAAATAATATAGCTATATATATATATACAACAACGCATAAATTAAATCTTTTCGGATAAATTATTGTAAGGTTTCATAAAGTAAATGTTAAACAATTTTAATAGCACTTACCAGTTTTTGGTCAGTTGAACTCTTTGGAACTCTAAGATTTGTTTTATAATTTCTATGAAAATATAATTTCTTAATTAACGCTTTCGCGACTGCTGATGTAGATTCACATCATTTGAAAATCTGTAACATAGCCAGTGGGTGTTTCTTTCGTAATTTGTGTGTTACTTATTTCTTAAGCACGTACCCAGTGTTCATATTTTTCCAATAAAATATACTATGGATAGAAATATATTAATTAGAAAGAATATAGTTATAATGTATATCCATCTGTAATATAATTGTGGTACAGAAAATTTGTTTTGAAATATTTTATTTTGACAGTATTTCAAACAGTAAACCCCGCCTATTTGTTAATTTTTTTCTACTAGTTTTCGTTTAAAGGATTCTAAATTTATCACCAGTAATCGATGAAGTAAATACCACTTGTGTATATTTTTGTCAGTGTGAAATAAGGGGTTTAACACGAATACTCAAAGTCACGTTCTCTTTTCGTTTCTGCATTGTTTTGTTTTGAAGAACGATAAAAGGCGGGGCTTTAGAAAACAGGAATTCTTGATACTAACACAAATGTCTAAAAATCAACATTTTTGTTTCATTTCTTTGCATTTGACGTTGTTGTTATATAATTTGACCCTTAAATAAAAAATAAAAATATTTTGTTCAATTTTCTCCGTTATTTTTTAAGATTTGCTTCGTTATCTCATTCAAAATTTTTTAAGAGACGGCCCCCTAAACCACTCCAAAAGAAAGATTTATTTATATCTCGAAAACTAATAATTGGAATGAGCTGCAAATTTGCACACCCATATTTTTCAGCATTACGATTCATTTTATGTAAAAATTAATATAGGTCATAATTCATAATTTTTATGAATATGAATTTATTAATATTTTTCAGAATTAAAAATATTTTTCAGAATCAAAAGTAATGATGGATTATGTTTGGGTTTCTTCACTGTATCTCGTAAAAAAAGAATTATATCGATCAAGTTATCTTTGTGAAGATATTAATAAAAGTTTGAAATATGAATTTAACATTAGCACCTTCAAACTTTGAACGCTTATAACTCCATGAAAAAATAAGCAAAATATACAACCAATATACTTTTTCGCATTGTCGCGATCCCAGGAATTCAAATATAAAATAAAAATGGGGCATTACCATTTAAAAAATCGAAGTTGGTGCGCGTTTTAATATGCAGACAACCCCCAATTCAAAATTTCCGTTCATTTTCTGAATCTACTCTCAATTCCCCGTCGAATGATACCTATTACATTTTTGTGCTTTGATTAGCAATGGAGTTACATCGAGTGCTGCGTTTTTTTTTTTCCCGACTGTACATAGAATTGTAATTTCCTCTTATGTATTCTATTAACACAGCCCTTACTTTTTTTGCGAGGGGCGACTATCAGGTTGGCATTGGTGACCTTACAAAAGTAAGCCAATCAACTGTTAGCAGCTGCATTGATGGGGTCACCAATGCCATACTCAATGTCATTGGCCAAAGAACCATCCAGTTTCCCTCTCTGGCAGAAAAACTGTGGTCAAGGAACGATTTTATAAAAAATTCGGTATTCCAGGAACCGTAGGGGCTATAGATTGCACGCATGTTGCAATCATAAAGCCCACAGAGAATTCTGCCAGAATGAGGGATATCAACTAGTAATTTATTTATTTATATATTTATCAAAAACGTTTTTGTTGTACATTTCTGTTCATAATAAAATTCGAAGAGAAAGAAAGATGTTTTCTTATATCAAGAAGTGCTCATTTAAGATAAATCCACTCTGCTCCTTTAAAAATAAATGTAACGTAACATTTTTATGATTAAAATTTATACGTAAATTTAGAAAAATCATAACCAAAGTAATGTATATTAGTAATTTATCAGCACAATCAATTAATAGCTTCTTAAACAAACAAAACAATAAAAAACATAAACAAAAAACAATCGCATGAATGAAAAGCTTTGTCTGAAAAAAAAAAAAATGAAATAATTAATTTTTCCCAGCTTATTTTTATATATTAAATTAACAAAATATAATAGCGTCCGAATTAAAAAAAAAAAAAAAAAAAGAAAAAAAAAAAGAAAAAAGAAAAGAAAATTTTTGTTTCAATTAAAATTGTGTAAATTTTTGTTTTAATTTTATGTTTAAATGTTACGTTCATCAATAAAAGAAAATACGTATCGAAAATCGTTATTACGTAAAAAATCTTTTTTACACAATAAATAAATAAACATTATATAGTTTAGCATTTTATGGAATTACTTACCTTATTTTCTACAGCACAAACAATGCACATAAATAGGTACATCTGTATTAATCCTCAGCTAATTAAACAAATAAACAATCATTGTCAAAAACAGATGTTCATTGTTCAGGTTTTTACTGCGTAATGTCAATCAGAGCCTGATTTTCAACCTATTGCGCATTTGATCCATCACGTGACCCAATGGATCAAGAAATTTTTCTGGGCTTTCTGATCCACGAACGGTCGAGTTCGGTTCATTCCACTGAACTATGTGATTCTGGATCGGTCGACACCACTGAACGCTTTGGCTCGGAATCAATCGACCGGTCGTGGATCGGGCGCTCTACTGAACACGCTCCAAGTGTTTATTTTAAATATTAATAATTTTCAATTAATTATAATTTTCTTTCTATTTTTTTTTTTCATTTTGCTACTGTGATAAAGATAGAATATATATATTTTTAAACATTGCAGATTTTTGAGATTGTAACATATTATCATATTGTATGTCATCGTCTTGCTTCCTCGAATGCCTTCAAAATATGCAAATATCTGTGTCATCTTGCAACATATTTTCATCTTGTATATTCATATGCCATCATCTTGCTTCCTCGAATACCATCAAAATATGTAAATATCGTCTTGTGCCATCTTTTTCTACATATATCCCTTTCATATTGTTAAATACTACATGTTGTATTATATTTTCTACAGAAATGTTATTATTTTGACCCGTTAACTACGAAAACTAGAAATAATGATTTTTTTTTTTTTTTTTTTTTTTTTTTTTTTTTTTTTACAAACACTAATTATTTTGATCATATATAACAATAATTTAAAACAAAATTATTAAAATAAGGCTTATTGTACTAAATACAGGGTGTCATATTTGTACAACTTCAGTGGAATAAGAATATAGAATGAATACAAATAAACATTTACGGAAATTTTCTTGAGGGAGCATAAAACTTCAAAAGTAATTATTTTATTATGAAACACTTTTTTTTACAAGTTATGTAAACTTATTCAAATATGAAGATTTCCAAAAATTTTGGATTGATTAGTGCTTCAAGTTTGAAAATCATTTTTAAATACAAAATTATTTTTCAGATCAAATTTTTTTGTAATAAAAGATATATCTATCCTTTCCTTATTTGAAAGCATAGTTAATATAAAATAACTTTTTTAGTTAATTGTTAAATGCAATTACATCTGGTGTTGCGTGAATGCAACACCAGCGGAAAATGGGTTAAATTGGCTATTTTCATTTTTATGTTTATGATTCATAAATAAATATTCAATTGATGAGTTGTTATGCAGAAATCAATTTGTATATAACAATAAAATTCCATATTTAAACGTTATACCTGCTTCTCTTTTTTCATTATATGTGTTTATTTATTTTATTTTTTCATTTCTTTTGAAATAGAAATTAAAAATAAGAAATATATAACAATTTTCATTTTTTTCCTTTATTATTAGTGCAATTTTTAGTAATGAGTACAAAACTTTGAATAAACACTATAAAAAGCAGGAACTTGCAACAATAGTTTACAGCAGTCACGCCTACTTTTTTCACCTGATGAAGGTTCATGTCTTTTTTTGAACCAAAATAATTATTGTAAATTCTTGCATTTTACAATATTCATTTAAAGTTTTGTACTAGGTATGTTGCAGACTGATAACGAGAGGGATGCATGGTCTATATGATTCTGTAGATATGGATAACTTGGATATTTGTTAAAAATTCCGACTTTCAAAAACAAATAAATAAATAAATAAATAATTGAAATATGAGGAATCTGAAAATTAGGAATGTACTGAATATTCAGTTTGGCTAAATCAAAAACTATTCAGTTAACTGAATCTATAAAAATTCGGTTTTAAAAATTTTGCAACTGTTTGAAAAAAAAAAAAAAAAATATATATATATATATATATATATATATATATATACACATACATACATACATAACTGCTAATTTTAACTATCAGTAAATTAATTTCTAAGTATTTAAGAAATATAATTATGAGCAACTTTATTTGGCTTTATTCTCATCTTTATATACCTTAGTAACAAGAAAAAAGATTACTTATCGATTCATGATATTTACAAAAAGTTAAGTAATTTCTTATAGTCAATAAATTGATAGGATCTTTAAATACATGAAACTTTCCATCTCTCTAGTCAGAAAATTGGTTTAAAGAAATTTGTGGCATGACAGTTATTTTTTATGTGTATACCTTATGAATTAGAATTAATGATGAGTGTACACAATCAACATGACAATGGCTTCAAGAGATAACATAACATATACATCAGATTTGCATGCTTGACTTATAGTCCGCTTGTAAATCTTCGTCAGATAACGACAGATAGCACATGACAGAATTACAATACGAAGAAATGGAAAAACAGCCAGGGCCAGCGCGGGAATCGAACCCGCTCTCCCACGCTCGAAGGCGATTAGCAGTGTGGTGACATATCCACTCGATCACGGAGGGCCCTCAAGAGATTAATCAAGGATCAAATGATGTTGTGATCCAAAATATGATAAGTGTTTATTAAAAAACCTAACTGTTAATAATTTCCTTTATACTTTTAACACAGCATCACACCACTATTCATATATAGAAATATTATCAAATAATTTTCTACTTTTAAATATGCCACTGTTTCTAAAGAATATATATATATATATTTCTTAATATTCAAAAGAAGATAGATTAGATACTTAAAAATTTTATATATCAGGTTATTGGTGGATTTACACTTTTTGAGAGGTATATTTCTATTTAATATTTATGAAGCTTGTATAGATATTTAAGAATGATTTTAAATTTTTGTAGAAAACTGCAAATATTTTCACAATGATACTTGAAATACTTAAGTCATGCATTTTTTTTTAAAAGCTTAATATAGCTAAAAATGGTACAAAATATCTGCTACATGTTTAAAATTAACTAATGTGATAAAACCAGCACTTTACAGGTAAACAGCGACAGAGACAAATTAAAAATTCTTCATTGATAATTAGAACTGGAGTTAATATACATGATTAAAAACTGGTTGTTCAAAGCAAATTAAAAATTTCCTACATCACTGGGGTCTTAAGGGAGTACATTATTTATCTCCGTATGCAAACAAACCCTATGTTATTCTTAGGGAAATTTGTTATGAGAATTTTATAGTATTTAATATTATTTTTAATATTCTGTTTTCCCCTAATATTTAGAAAATTCACATCTGCTAAAATAGAGTGCATTTTTCTTACATTTTGGCCCCAAAATATATTTAAAAAAAAAGGAGTGGAGCAAAACTGATTTAACGGTTGTGATACTTTTTGAATAAGAAAACAGAATTAAAAAATGTATTAGATAATAAATAATTCTGATACATTTTTATTTAGTATAACATAGGGTTTGACTGAGCCGACAATAAAGATGCATCACACGTTCCTCATTGGTGTGCTCTATTTATCCCTGCAAAACAACCAAACACTAAGTTATTTTATGGGGGAATTTGTTAAGAGAATTATTCATTACCTAATGTATATATATTTGATTAATTTCTTTTCACATTCAGAAAATTCACAAATTTCTTATTGTGCATTTTTCTTATATTTTAGCAACAAGATAAATAATAGCTTTTAAAACTTCAAAAAAAAAAAAAAAAAAGTACAAAAAATTAATTTTTAGAAAACAAGAACTAATTTAACAGTTACAAATTTTCTGAATGTGAATGCAGAATTTTAAAATGGACATAAAGTAATACGTAAATCGGAAAACAAATTTTTCTTTAGGATAACATAAGATTTGGCTGAGCTAGCGATGTGTCTATTAAAAAAGGTAGAGACTTGAGAGTACTTTTAGCAGTTTATTTGTTTTACATAAGTTTTTCCAAATTTCTTCCTTATTACAGGCAAAACAAGTTTAAAAGTTGTAATAAGTTTGTATCTAAAACGACAATGACAGAGAAATTTTACTAATGCATTTTAACCAAATCAGTGGAATTCAGTCTCATGACTTAGAAGTAAAATAAAATATAGGTTGGGGAGGGGGGGGGGGAATCAATATCTCTTTTTCTGAAAACACTACAAAAATTAACAGCCAATACCTTAAGAATTTTCTTATGTTTAAGGAAAAAAAAAACTTTTTAAACATCATAAATCATAATAATAATCGGATTATATCATATTATTTCCTAATTTCACTATATAATTATTTATGTGGCAATCTTTTTAACTTTTTTTAATTAAAAATGTATTTACCTTTTTTAATAGGGTTATACAATTACATACTGTTATGTACAATTTTTTATTTTGTTTATTAATGTAGGATTTTATTTTACTTTTTTAAATAAGTTAAATTTTAAAGTTAAGATTTTCCCAAGAAGACGTTTGGAAACAACATACTTTTGCCTTTGACATCTTTGATATTTAGAACTACTACAGAAATGATGCAGTAGTTATTGATTTTTTTTTTCAGCCCTCCCTTTTAAGGTCCCTTGCTGGTTACATCCTGATTACTACCAAGCAGAGATTGGCTTTTTAAGTTTTCTCCCTGTCTCTTCAATCAGTCTCTTTCCTAGCTTTTTTTCATGCCTTTACAATACATAATTTGTTTAACTATCAAGGATTCAGTTTAAGATTAATGAGTGTTAGATTTTTACTCTTAAATATGAAGAGCAATGTCATAAGAATTGTATATCATGTAAGATATGGAAAGGAAAAAAATAGATTCCAGAAAAAAGTAATTGTGCTTAAAATTAACTAATCAGCATGATAAATGGCTACATTTAAATAGAAGGGTCTTTTGATAATTTTACAAAGATATCTTTCTTCACAACATTATTGCCTAATAAATTACTGATTCAGGTTTTATTTCTGCTTTGAAAGTCTATTTTTAAAAAATGCTCTTGATTTAAACAACACTTTGCATCATTATTAATACAAGGACCTGCTTTTTGGAAGTAGGGAAAAAAGGGGGGGGGGGCAGATCTTTCAAAGTTGTATCCCAGGGAACCAAACTTTCCAGTAGCATATATGGCACAGTTAATTTAGAATTTCTATAGAATTATTCTTTTATTATTTAGATTCTGTAAGATGTAGTACACTTGTACTTCTGATATTGCTGTAAATTTTGTTACAAACATTTTTTTTTTTTCTTACATATGATGTAAACTGCCATTCACTTTTATAAAATACGTAATCAATAGATTTCTACTTTTAAAGGTTTTTTTTTTCCTTCCATTTAAAACCTATTTTAAAAAATAAGTATATTACATTAATTTCACATTTTCATTCATAACAACCATTCACAAGAAAAAACATCTCTCTCTTTACCTACCAATCCTATGTTTCTAAAGATTGGTAATACTAAATCAAATGCAAAAAGACAAAAAAAAAAAAAAAAAAAAAAAAAATCTGAATTTTTGTAAAAAGTGTTTTCAGTAACCATATGGGTACATTTGTTTCAGTTTTTAAATTACTGCAAACAGCAAGATTTATTAATAGACATAAATTTATGAACAAGTTATTTATTTCACATTTATTTTATTTACAATTATACAATTTTTATAACAATATTAACAACATTTTCAAGCATAATATTATATAATAAATACACTATTTACATTATACAAATAAATTACAGTACACTCTCAAAAATCCACACAGTTAAAAATGAAAAGTTTTGCGGATTTCTGAATTTTGCAGATTATAGGATAATGTCTTTATTTACATTTTAGAGCCTCATTTGAATAGCAAATCATTATAAAACAATTTCTATGTTATAAATACAGTGTTGTAAACTATGCATAGTAAAATTATAACGAATTAAAGGAATTAATTTTAAGGTAAATTTTTACACATTTAATTACTGTTATAAATTCTCCAGATTTTTCTCATCAATAATAGTGTAAGATTCTTTTTTTTTTTTTTTTTTTTTTTTTTTTTTGGGTCTTAATATATATAATATTAAAACATAATTCTACAACTACAACTTGTGGAATAAGCCAACAATTCTTCGACAGTCATGTAAGATTGTACATTAAGAAATTTTGATATTTATCTCCATGACAGAAATCCTTCTAGTAAATTCTTTTTCTTCTTCTAATTCAAGGTCTTATTAATATTATTTTAATGTTTGCATAATTACACTTATTATTTTCTCCTCTGTAGTAATCTGAGTGATTGGTCATTCATCAACACAAATCTTAATAATTGCTTTACCTCCTACACCAGCTTCTGAATTTCTGTAATCCATTAAGCAACAAACAATCACTATAATGTTTGTTTACATTGTCAATGATATGCAGATTTTAGAGAATTGTGGATTTTTGAGAGTTGACTGTATATATAATTTACAATTATGAAATACAGAAGACTCCCAGAAATGTGCACAGATTTTAAAGATTTGTATATTTTAAAATAAATATTTAGATAAAAATAAATTAATTAAACAATATGCATAAAAGTAATTTGCATATCATGTTTTTATTTTATTTTATTTATTATTTATTAAATTACAATTTACTAATTAAAACAAAATACAACATTTTAAAATCCATTCTGAAAAAGAAAGAAAAAAAAAATCATGAAAAAACATGTGAGGGTCCCCCCTCCCCCCCAAATAATGTATATATATATTTTTTTTCCCTCTTTCTCTCACAAATGTTTGTACTAAAATATTAGATTGAATGAAAATTTTTATTCACTTTTTGCAAGAAACTTTGTACAAAATTAAGTTTTTTTTTAATTTTTCTTAAATCACTGTTAATACCAGCACCATCTTGCATTTTTTCTAAAAAAACTTTACTATAAATATCATTGCTTACATCAGTTTGGATGTGTGTATTTCTGGAAATTTATTTTAATAATATGATTTTCTGGGAGTCACCTGTCTACATAATATAGTAAAGGGTGAAATGGTGTAAGTGTAACAACATTTTGACCACATGTTGCTCAGTTGCAATCATACTTACATTTCTGAAAATTTTTAGGCATAAACTCTTTTTCTTAAAAAAAAAAAAAAAGCACTTTTATAATTTAGCAATGTTTCTCCTATATAGTGAAAACCTTCATAACTATGAAACAACTGTTTATATTTTTAAAATAGCTCTGCTTGTTACAGAATTCAAATAAACAAAAAGTGATGAGTATTAGCTCTAAATTCAGCTTATCAGTACAATTATACGCTGAGGTTACACTTACACCAATGCACACTATACAAAAAAGAAAAAAAGAAAGAAAAAAATTATTTTTTGGTTATGTGCTGGCAGATAGCAGAAAATATGTCTTTCATTTCCCTTAAAGTTTGGGAAATGTCCGACGTATTTTCTGCTACTCTTTCTGCTACCTGGGCAGATCTTGTGAGCAGCTGGTTTTGTCGTTGCAGTTCTGCCAGCACCAGTTCTGTCTTTCCCGAAAGCGTCATCCTACGTCTTTTGGCTGTAACAAAAATACAAAATTAAAAAATATCAAATTCTAGTAAGAAAGTTTCATATGGAAATATATTACAAAAGGCGTGATATATTATTTATCACACCTATTTTTATTTAAAAGAAATAATTTACTCACTTAAAAAATAAATTAATCACTATAATTTGATGGGCACTATTGATAAAGAATCTGTAGCACTACTTAATGGCCACAAATTATTTTAGCAGCATTATAAGTTTTGAGCATTAGTTTTAAAGAACGTTAGCTTTTATTATTCAGAAGATGCCTCAAATGTGTAGTTGGTTTGCCTTAAAAAACTAAATAATGATGTATTTTTTGTAATTCAAGGAAATATTAAATGGATTTTTTTTCTGTATAGAATAGCCTAATTAGCTCTGTATCCTGTGTAAGAAAAGTGAAATTAGAAATAGAAAATAGTGAAGTAGGTTTATAAGTACATTTCTGCTTTTACACTACACTTGTGCCTCTTTTTTTATAATCTCAAGATACATTCACACGTAATTTGACTTTTCGTTTTTTCCTTCATTTTTAGTACTGACTGTTAAAGCATTTTCTCCATTTTATCAGTTTTTAACCTATCGATCTCTCATTTTTTCTGTTGCAACAGAAATAATAAATGCCTAGATATGTAAATAATTACTGTGGTTGTTTTAAAGCAAACATGTACTGAATCTATTTTAAATCATGAATAATATAATGAAAACAGATGCACCTTCTTCATTTAAACATTTGAAAATATTTAATGTTTCGGATGTCAAATTGAATAATGAAATAGCAGACAACTGTGTTCATAGCATTTAGCATAAAGAAATGTTGAACTGTCAAATAAGGTGCTTGTATAATTGCACTGACAGCTACAAGCCATATTATTCTTTGGGGAAATTTGTCTCCATAATTACTCATTATCTATTATGTAGTTTTTATTCCAATTTCATATTCAAAAAATTGCCAACAATTAAATTAGTAATTTACTCGTTTCCAAAAATATTTACTTTTCAAAAATCATAGGTAAAGAAAGTATTGTAATCAGGTTGCAGAATTTCTGTTTATCCCTGTTGGGGGGGCCCCTTCCAGAGGGGGGGGGGCAGGGCAGCTGCACCACATGCCCTGGCATTAGTCAGGGCCTGTAGGTCACCATAGCATGGATCCTACTAATTTTGGTGAATCTAGAACTTATAGTTTTTTTACAGGAACACAAAGAAAAAATTGTTTATCATAATAGCTTATGGGACCAAATTTTTTAAAGTGCAATAGCGTGTAAATGCCTCATCCGTTTGAACTGAAAATTTAAACATATGTTATAAATCGCCGTCGCACAAACTGTATACATTTTGGTGAATCTAGTACTTATATTTTTCTTACAAGGACACAAAGAAACATTCTTTAGCATTATGGGCTACGTGTCCATATTTTCTAAAGTGCGATAGCGTGTAAATGCCTTTTCCGATTGTACTGAAAATTTATACACATGTTGCAGCTCAACATCTCATGAATTGTATAGATTTTGGTGAATCTAGCCTTTATTAGTTTTTAAAGAGAGACAATGAAAAATTCTTTATCATTATGATCTATGAGTTCAAATTATTTGAAGAACAATAGCGTAAAATTAAACAATAATAAAAAATACTCTAATCGATTATTATGATTTTCCTTTTTGTTTCTTTAATGATTTCTCTCACTTTATTTATACAATTGTTAATTGCTTAATGTTAGGAAAGTCAAGTGAAGTCATTCCAGATTTTTTTTTATTTTTATTTTTTAATTAAAAGGATGAAAAATAAACCAATTGCATTTTTCAGCAAGAAAATAAAATAAGAAAAATGTAATTTTTCTTACGAGGCGGTAGGGAGGTTCTATCGGAGGGTACAGCTGATGATGGTCCAGCTGAGGTTCCTGGCAGAGCAATGCTTTGAATGAATAATTCTTCATCTTCACTGGCCTCGGCTATGACCTCTTCCTCCCTAAAGCCTTCTAGAACGTTCACTGGAATTTCTGTTCTCTAAAAGTGAGAAAGTAGAAAAATCTTACACAAGGAAACTATCATCTTGAAAAAAAAATATATAGGAAGTAAACATTATCATTCAAATAATATCATATAAAGTACAATATATTACTTTCTTTTAAAAAGAAACAATATTTTAATACATAATTCACCTCTTATCTACAAACTTTGAGAACTTGTCAAACATTGATTGGCTGACAGCCTATTTTGAGAGTTTCATTTCACATCATTTCATATTTTCAACTTAATTATTTCATGTTATATTTATTTAATGCACATTGCAACAAAATCAAGCATTATTTAGTTGTAATTAAAAAATACCATAATAGGTCCAACTTTATGATTAGATTCTCTAATATGAATATAAACTGCAAAATGATTTGCAATAAAAATAATGAAACTTTAAATACCCTCCGATGCTGTATGCAATTTAAGTACTTTGTATTATTCTTTAATATGAACAGGAGATAATAAAATGATTTGTTTTATGGCTTCAATTTTCTTGCTGTTAAATATTATAAAATTGACAAACAAACCATTGAAAAATTTAATAAAAATTAAAGAGAGTAGTAAAAGATGAAATAATTAACAGTAATCAAGAGTTGTCTGCGTAGCAGTGGCAGCTCGTGCACTGAAAATTGGTGAAGAGGCACACTGTATTTTACGCTGTATTCATTTATAGAATATAAATTTGCATTTAAATAAGTATTTTTAGTTAATTTAATTTAAGACGTGCTTAATAAAAATTATGATTAAAAATACTTAAATAGTAATTTTGAGCTCTTCACCTATTTTCGGTTCACGAGCTGCCACTGCTGCGTACTACATCAGAATATTAAAATAATTATATAATTACCAAATTTTCAGCTTTTTTTTCAGTTTTCATTGAAAACTGTAAGTATTTTTATTTAAAAATAGTGGCATTGTAAGAGCAGAAAACTTTGCAACTACATTCGGTTAAAAAAAAAAAAAAAAAAAAAAAAAAACTTTCATGCCCATTATTGTTTACAAACAAAAATATGATTGAAAAAAATTCTTACTTACTTGGGATGGTACCCCATATTCCTCCACTGTATCATCTCCGGTGGAGGAAACCTGCCCAGCCAAATTTAAAATCCTTTCTTCTATGGCCGTTAGTGGCTCAGCATAATGTTCTCCTCCACCGGTAGACATTTGCATGTCCCGAAACCGGGCTGCTTTTGCGCGGACATATGCCTTTTTATCATTCCACGTCTGTAGAAAAATATATATATATATATATATATATATATATATATATATATATATATATATATGCGAGTATTTTAAAACAAACAAACTAAAATTTGTAAATAAGAAAGTAATTTTTCAATAACACTAAAATGAAACCTTGCCCAGTGACTGTTAACCCAAATCTCGTATTAAAATGAAATAAATGTATCAATTTACACTACAGGAATACAATTATTCTCTTTCTTTCTCTCTCTCTATATATATGTAGATGTGTTAAAGACTTTTTGTCGAGCAACTGGTATAAGATTCCTAAAACCACATACACCAATAAGATGGAATTTAACAAATTGAAATTACCTCAGAAGACTGATTGTTATGCATTAAAAATTTCATTTTTATTTATTTATTAATTAATTTAGCTTCAATTTTACATTAAATTTATTCCAAGAATATTAGTTGCTAATTAAAAAAAGTTGTCTGTGCATTAAAACAACATGCAACTCCAAAGAAAAGACACAAACAAGCAATGAAAAAATAAACAATTAAGACACGATTTTATATACAAATTATTTTTCATTTAGGAATAGGCGAGAACGATGAAGAGAAACTTGTCAGGAGTGAACATTTTCACTATTGAGCAACAACGTGTGATTTTGTTCACATGTGTGACACCAATATATAATTAGATATCAGCAATTATTATTTTTAACAGAACAACTTTTTAATACAGCATTTTAAATATTGACAATATCCCCCTTTCTCACTCTCCAAATAATACACTGACAAGCTAATTGTGGGTAAAAATTTCTTTATTAAAATAGTAATGAGAAGAATTTAATACTTTTCACAAAATTGCACATAAATTTGAGATTTCTAGAAAAATGGATACATTATTGTCTTTATGTAGATTCAAGAAAGAAAAAAAAAATCAATTATCACACTTTTTAAATATAAAAATTATTTGATGTTATTTTGATTTTAAGCATAGGTTTTGCAAAATCCACCTTTAATAATGCATAAAAATTAGTATTATACTGAAATTTTATTTATTTTTTTGTCAGGCTTGTTGTTCTCTTTTTCCCCATAATAGGAAAAAAAAAAAAAATCTAGTTAAAACTGTCCTGGACAAAATATCATTTTATGGGTAATGAGTTGTAAATTAATGTATTGATTCTTTTCCTATTTACAAAACAAATCTTTATTAATCTGTAATTACGTATAATCAAAATAAATAAATAAATAAATCAACAAAATTAATAATATTAAATAAATAATTTTTTTTTTTTTTTCTTTTTTCCAAACAGTAAATGAATGCACAATGATTTTGTTTCAAATTTAAGTCCTCTTCCCTTTCTTTAACATATGTTGTCAATATTCAACTTCCATTTATGAAATATTTTACTTTATCTAGGTCAGAAATATTAAATAAAAGGTTTTTATATGATGTATAAAATGATAAGTAAACAGATTAATTTATTTTCTAGATTCATATAAAAATAATCCAAACTTGCCAGAATTTTTAATATAGTAATATGTAAATGAAATATAACTAATTAAAATGAAATTTTGCAATTTTTCATACAAGATAATTAATTGTCTATGTTCTAAATTGTTATGAGTCATGAAAACATGTAATATTGAAAGTAGTCTCTTTCTTTTGTCCTTAAAGCTTTAGGTTAGAGAATGAAATAACTCTTTTTTTTTTTTTTCCTTCATTTTTTGTCACATCTGCAAACCTATATTATTAGCATTTTCTTTGTAATATTTTTAAATGAAATATCTTTTTATTTATAAATTACGAATTCGTAATAACATTCTTCAATTGCTTAATTACTAATGAAAAGTTAAAGTACATTTTATTGCTTTAATAAAATAACTTTAGGTGTAAAAAACTATTTAATGGCTTACATTTTGTCCACTGTCACAAACATTTCAGAAAAAAATGACAAATTAACAACCCTGTCTTCTTGATTCATCACTGTCAGCAGTATGGGGGGAAGGGGTTACAAAACACTTTAACTGGATAAAGATTTTATTCTTCACAAGCATTCACCTAACAATATAATTATTAAATATTGGACGGTTAAAAAAATATGCATAATCATAGTATTTAGAACTGCGACATATATTAATAAATTTGCAAAAAAAAATTTTTATCATGGTGTTACAGTCTAAGGCAACTGAATGTACTAAGTTTCTACATCTGAGGGGAAGTTATTATTCTAGACGGACCTCGCCCGTAGTTTCAGAGAAACCCATGTAAAATTCCAAACGGCTAGGTCGACGAGCACGACCTGGGATCGAACCAGGCGACTACCAGCTTCAGTACAGAACCTATAGGTCTCTGGCAGGCCCTGTAGCAAGCATTTTGTAGATTTTAAATATTTAAGGAAGCATTGCAATAACAAAAATAATATAAATTGGTTCATATGATTATTATTAATCTAAAAAAAAAGTACTCACTTTTCTCCAAAGTTCGGGACTTTTTATTGGTGGCCCTGCTGCATTCAATGTGTTGTTCAAATTCTCCCACATTTTTTTTCGGTCACTTTTTGAAAAAGTGGGCGATAAAATTCCACTATAAAATGTGGGGTTTAATTCTATGAAGGATACCAGATATTCAAGCTGATCTGCGCTGATTCTGGCACTAACTTTTTTCGACATCTTCTTGCTTCCTCTAGACCTAAATAAGAAATGAAAAATACTTACCCCACACCCAAGTCTGAAAAACTCATCATCATTTTCACAAAAGGGGGGAATTCTTCTCTTATCTCTGTAAAATAAACATAGAACAAACCCCGAACCACACATATTTTTCAATCGGAGTCTCTCAGATCGAATTTCAAACACCCGCACAACGCTATCCCTTCACATACATCCTGTCGTAAATTTACAGAATGGCAATGTTTATAAACAAACATTATTTCGATGAAACTCTTCCATTGGTTATATCGTTACGTTTTCTATCATAATCGGTAAAGTGACGTCACGCCTTCTCGCTTCCTTTATCGATCAGCTGGCACGACTCGTGTGCGAGTGAAAACGGGCCCCGGAATAGCAATTTCTCCTACTACCGAGAATAAGGAAAGGGCATGTTTACAAACAAACGCTCCGTCAATCAATCTTTGCCAATCTCGAGTGACAAAAGATCAACGTCT